>WAAB01004781.1:296433-329939 GCA_013389865.1 Piaya cayana | reverse complement strand
GACCCAGAGAGTGGTGGTAAATGGTGGTAAATCCAGCTGGAGGCCAGTCACAAGTGGGGTTCCCGAGGGCTCAGTGCTGGATCCAGCCCTGTTCAATGTCTTTATCAATGACCTGGATGAAGGCATCGAGTGCACCCTTAGCAAGTTTGCAGATGACACTAAGCTGGGTGGAAGTGTTGATTTGCTGGAGGGTAGGGAGGCTCTGCAAGGAGATCTAAATAGGCTGGACCACTGGGCAGAGACTAGTGGGATGAGGTTTAGCATGGCCAAATGCCGGGTCCTGCACTTGGGGCACAACAACCCTATGCAGAGCTACAGACTGGGAGAAGCTTGGCTGGAAAGCTGCCTTGAGGAGAAGGACCTGGGGGTGCTGGTTGACAGCCGACTGAACATGAGCCAGCAGTGTGCCCAGGTGGCTGAGAAGGCCAATGGCACCTTGGCTTGTATGGTTTAGAGATTGGTAGGAATGGTTGGACTCGATGATCCGGTGGGTCTCTTCCAACCTGGTGATTCTATGATTCTATGATTTATTTTTTTTTAAATTCTGGGTTACAGACTTTCTGTATCTTGTCAGTCATAGAGATAAATGGATGCTAAATGCATGCCAAATACTGGCTTTATTTGTATAAACAGTTATATTCCCATGCCAACATCTAGCTTTTATCTCAGACCTAGATACCTTAGGGAAACCCAATATAAATGCAGTGAGTGTGTTTTTCCTCACAAAACATAAAGCACTGTAAGTTCTTCAGTCTTGAAGGCCTGCACCCAGCTTTTGGTGCTGCCAGGGTTAGTAGCAGAGGTGGAGCCCTTTAGGCAGGGTCATAGGGCGGTAGCTCAGAATTGATGAATTGCCCTGTGATGGAGGTTGTGCAGCTGGTGACATTCTCTCTAACTATTTTTCTGCAGTAAACTTTCAATTTCCTTCATAGCAAACGAAAAATATTAGCATCTGCTCTGGATGTCTGGCACTACCGTTACTTTTTCTGCATGTGTTCCATTTCACTGAGCTACCAGCACTATTTGCATTTCTATAGAAATAATTTCACTGGGAAAATAATTAACTATAGTCTGGAATAATGTGCATATGTATGAAGAATGTGCCATTACGGGAAAGGCATGTTTTTTCTATGATGAATGCTATAGGTTTTTTGAAAGGTATGATGAAGAGGAGGAAGAATTAATTATTCTGCTTTAATTTGCTTATACTAGTGCCACAAATGCATCTTGTGCTAAAATGCTGATAGTGTGTTTTAATAAATCCATTTCACGGATGCAGAATACAGCCTGGAGGATGCTGATTAATGTATGGAAATGAATGCTGTTCAGTATACTTGTGCTTTGGAAAATTATGACTGGAAAGAGAAGCAGAAGTAGAATCAACTTGCACAATTACTTGTGAACATGACAAATATCTCATTGAACTGAGAAAGAAACTTATGTGGAGCTTTGAACCCAGTAATTTTATTCTGCTTCTAAGTCTCTGCGAGACATTTAATTTCAGGGGAACATCAAAGTTGTTGTAGAAATGAGTGTGCCTGGAAAATACTTGACTGGCATCTTCTTTGTAGGCACAGGGGACAACTGGGCAGAGACAGTTTTGTCTCAGATCTGTGAGGTTCACATTCATTGATGGACTAAGGTGTTGAGTTTTTACCATGATTTCAAGTGGGGGAAAGAGGTAGAAGCAGGAATATATTGTAGGAAAATGATTTGTAGGAATTCAATAATGTGAGTGTGGGCAAAAGACACTTTATTTAAGGAGGAAGAAAATTGGAAAGCATAATTAGTATATACTTGAGAAAACCAAACCTAGTTTCTGTTGGGTTTTTAATTTAATTTAATTTTCTGTGAGGAAGACACAACTTTATACTGAAGAGTTTTTCTTTCCTTTCCAGATGCCACTTGTCTTCTGGCCTGCTGGCTGTGTTGAGCTGGCTGGTATTATGGGTTCTTTGGCATTTCTGTAGTAGTGTTTTTATTGCCTTTTTTGTTACATTTGAAACATTAGCAAGGGCATAAACATTTAGGGCAGGTTCAGCCTGAGCTTTTTCTGTTATTTCTCGATATTCTGCCTCAAGTAGCTGCATTCTGCTTCTGCGCGCTGCCTCGAAGGAACCTCACATTGGTAAGGATGGAAATGAAGCAAAGCCAACAGGAGATTAATTAGATTTAGACAAGAAAAGTGCTTTGAGAACTTGAGAGAGAAAGGATTTAACGTTGGTTACTTTATAAAGCTGCCTAGAAAGCTGCCTGGAGGAGAGGGACCGGGGGGTGTTGGTTGACAGCCGACTGAACATGAGCCAGCAGTGTGCCCACGTGGCCAAGAAGGCCAATGGCATCTTGGCTTGTATCAGAAACGGTGTGACCAGCAGGTCCAGGGATGTTCTTCTCCCTCTGTACTCAGCACTGGTGAGACCGCTCCTTGAATCCTGTGTTCAGTTCTGGGCCCCTCAGCACAAGGAGGATGTTGAGGCTCTGGAGAGTGCCCAGAGAAGAGCAACAAAACTGGTGAAGGGGCTGGAGAACAGGCCTTATGAGGAACGTCTGAGAGAGCTGGGGGTGTTTAGCCTGGAGAAGAGGAGGCTGAGAGGAGACCTCATTGCTCTCTGCAACTACCTGAAGGAAGGTTATAGAGAGCAGGGAGCTGGCCTCTTCTCCCAAGTGTCAGGGGACAGGACAAGAGGGAACGGCCTCAAGCTCCGCCAGGGGAGGTTTAGGCTGGATATTAGGAAAAAATTTTTCACGGAAAGGGTCGTTAGGCCCTGAAATGGGCTGTCCAGGGAGGTGGTTGACTTGCCTTCCCTGGAGGTGTTTAAGGCACAGGTGGATGAGGTGCTAAGGGGCATGGTTTAGTGTTTGATAGGAATGGTTGGACTCGATGATCCGATGGGTCTCTTCCAACCTGGTTATTCTTCGATTGTATGGTTCTATAACAGAAATGAATAGCAAAGCCATAGAAAGACCATAGGAGTACATTTTTCTGTACTCAACATGGGTTGTAGTCATCAGTTAATTTTTTTTTATGGGTCTCCTTTAGCTTTTCCTAGTATAGCCTTTTTTCCCTTCCAAAGTCATGCATTCTAGTCTAGGAAAGTGGGATTTGCACAATTTATTTTGCTCTAACAGGTGGCGTTATCCCCTGCTTGCCTGCCCTTTCCAGCCTCCTTGTCCCAGCCCTCCACTGAGCTTTAGAATCTTCTGACCATCAGCTTGGTGGAGGACTGTAAGGTTCTTGTAAGTTTGAATATTGCAACACAGGTGGCAGAGATAAACCAGATTAGTTCTTTCACCAACAAAGGAGTTGCAGTGGGAGCCCATTCTCAAACCTGCAAAGGGAGAAATGCTGTCAATGCATCTACCACATAAAAACAGAAGTCAAAAGAAGCTGATGTTTTACTGAACTCCAACCATTCCAACCACTACTCAGAAATCCATAGGAAACTAGCTTTGTTAGTGCTTAATTAGCTTTGCTTAACAGACTCAAAGGGAAATGAGCAGTGTGCACAAGAACTGAATACTATTCCAAATGCTCCAGATTATTTTCTATCTTGTATTTCTCACGAGCTGTTCAAATTGCCAACATCTGTGAAGATATTAAAAAATGCTCCTGCTACTGGAAAATTAGAATATTCCCCTTCTGCAGCCTGCTACTTTGCTTCTCCCTCTCTTCTACCCTGCTGTGCCTGCTTCCATCTGCTTTTAGGTGATGTTAATACAATTCAGACTTTCCAAAACTCCTGAACTTTGTCATACATGGTAATTCGTATAAGCAAGACATTCTTTTGAGTCTGAAGTATTTTTTTATATATATTTTTATATATCTGTTTATATACACATATTCCTTATACCAGAACTGTTGGATAGACCCATAACAAGCTTTTTTTTTTACCTTATGCTGAGACCCTTGCATATTTATGGTTGTTCTTAGCTATATTTAGTTTGTACGATTGAGTTCTTTCAATTTAAACAAGAAATGTTTAGAAAGAAAATGTTCCGAAGTGGGACACGTGCTTTCCTCTTGTATGGCATTTTTTGTTTGATTATATAGCAGCTGGTATCAGTGGAGCTGAAGCATTTAAAGAAAATACACATTATAAACCTCCAGAGGGTGTTGACTTAGGCAGCCATGCCAATACTTAACAAATGCCTTTCCTGATCACAAGTAAACAGGACACAAGAATGCTGGAGATATGTGTTTCTTTACTTTACAGCTGCAGAATCAATGTGATAGTACTTCTTTGTCCTGTGCTGCTTTTTTTATGAAGAAAGGAGCTGTGGCTTTTTCAAGGAAAGCCGTAATGAATTCTGGTACAACTCCATGTTATATTTTTAGATCACAAGGGGTAATTTACTTGCCCTTTTCTTACAGCTCTTGTCAGAATTCATGTTGCTTAATCTCCTTGCTCTGCTATTAAACCTCATCTTTGTATTTTCCATGGGCTAGGAGAGACTAATCTTAGCTCCTGGTAATTAGCACTAATTTAGTTCTTTGTGCTCTACGAGTGGCCAACAAAGACTTGGTACAGAATGTGCATATTTTATCTGCACAGTAAGCTAACAATCCAATCAACGAAAAGACTTTTTCTTTTTCCTCCATAATTCCTATCTTGTCCTTTTTCCCTCCTCTCAATGTATAAACCTGTGGATGTTGAGATAATAACACTAAGAATCAATTTAATCGTGCTGCTGTAGTACAGCGAGAAGCACAAATCGATACCAAGAGTACTTCTGCAGAGGCTGAGCAGAAGGTTGACAAAAATGTGTTTTGAAGGAAGAGTGTTTCATCTGTTGCCAGAACGTGGCTCTTTCCAGGGCTGTATTTAGCAGCTGCTAATGCAGCAGAGGAAGCCGCCTCCCAGGATAGCATCTGAAGAGAGCATCTAAACAGAATGAAGAAATGCCTTAGAGTCTTGCTTTTGACACCCCTCTCTCCCCGACAGCCCCAACCACATCAATAGCCTGTTTGCTTTTCGGAAACTAGCATTTGAGAGACTCATCCTACAGGAAGCACATATCTCTTCTTTTAGGTTAGCACATTAAGCTGGTGAGACCTCCTGGATGAAGCCAGCAGTCTCGCAGCCTGTGATACTTATGTGCTCTCAAAAGCCTCCCATCTATTCTGGCTAATGACTGCTCAATGGCTGGAGAAAAAATAACTTTATTTAGTGTGCCAAGCAAAACAAGCTGCTGTTGGGGAGCTGTCTAGGGGATATATATGGACCACATGCTAATACACAAGTTCAATGTGCCATATAGGTAGAACATTGCCATGTGTGTTTCTGTATTATATAAACCAATATGTTTAGATTGTTTTTAACCTATATAAATTTGCCTGTATATTCTTAAGAAGCTGTGTGAGAGATCAAAGATAGGGAGACGTAAACAGTCCATTGATGCAATTTGGGTATGCGTTTGACATAGTATATTTATTGCATTTTGTTACTTGATTTTGGAACATCATAGAAAGATTTGCTGCTGAAGGCTATGTTAGATGTAGATCTAAAACATAAGTAGTTAGTTTCAAAAAAGATGTGCAGGATCCCAGCTTTAATCTCAGACAGAAGTTATCAAACATCAGTAATGGCTTCCTGCCATTAACAGGGAAGCATTTCTGCTGTGGTTTTCTGCCTTGGAGTTCAAAGAGTGAACGTCCGTGCTCTGAACTCGAACGGTTGGGGAAAGCAGGGAGCACTCCAGCAGAAACTCAGCTTAATCTTTTGGCTTTCATTTCCCTTTCCTGTACTGCTGTGAACACCCAGAACGTTCCCATTGTTTTCATGGGTTTCGATTTTCAGTGCCAGTGAAGGCTGAATTGTTTCCTGAGGTGACTCCTGTATGGCCTTTGGATCACACAATGGAGGCATCTGCTAGTGGACAGAATCATAGAGACTGATAAGTCTCAGACCTGCCTTCGTGTTTTACTTGCCAGTAAGCAAAGAATGGAAATGGTTCTCTTGCCCTTCACATTTTGTGATGCGGAGATGATCCGAGGCCTGGAGCACGTCCCATACAAGGACGGGCTGAAAGATTTGGGGTTGTTCAGCCTGGGGGAGAGAAGGCTCTGGGGACACATTATAGCAAGGCTTAAAGAGGAAAGCTACAGAAAGGGCTTTTTATCACAGAGTGTAATGACAGGACAAGAGGGTATGGTTTTCAGTTGAAAGAGGGGACATTTAGATTAGATATTAGGAAGATTTTTTTTCCTGTGAGGATGGTGAGCATTGCCTAGAGAAGTCATAAACGCCCTATCCTGGGAAGTGTCCAAGGCCAGGTTGGATGAAGCTTAGAGCAATCGGATCAAGTGGAAAGTGTCCCTGCCTATGGCAGGAGTGTTGGAACTTGATGATCTTTAAGGATCAACCCAAACCATTCTCTGATTCTGTGATGGCTTCCTGCTAGTATTGCACCTTGACAAGGATGTATATGAGATTGCCAAGTTGTGAGATATCACAAGCCATCGCCTTGTGTGAAACTCCTCAGCTGATGGGTGGAATTACAAAGATGATCAAAAAATGTAAGAGAGTCACTGTCCACTGTTTCAGAATAGATAAGCTTGGATGGGAAAAAGGAGCAGAACAAGTTAATAGTAGAAAAAAACCTGCAAAGTGAGTAATTGCAAATACTCAGGTTGAGTGTTTCTGTCTTTTGCATGCATGGAATACAGCAACACATTGTTAAACCTGGTGGACTAAGGTTGGAGCCGTTCTGTTCAGGGCACTGTATCTGAAATCTCAAAATATATTATTCTTCCTAGCCTTGTGCTCACAGTCTCCCTTCCACTGATGGGGTTTTGTTTTACTGGGAAGAGTTGTGTTATTGGTTCACCCTCCCTTCATCTTCTTTTGTGTATTTTAAGCTACTTTTCTAAGGAATTTAAATGATGTTGATAATTCTGTTACTCCTTTTGTCGGCTAGTTCATCTTTCCTACCCTACCTCCTTCCGGTATGTTTTCAACCGATTTACCAATTTCAGGTACATCTGAAGGAACAGAAATGTGTTGAAGAGCTATAAATAGCTCAGTGAGGTTGATGAAAATCACTAGCTGTCTAGAGGGAAGGCTGAGGGGAAAACTCATCTTCTTGTGGAAGGAAATGCAACTTCAAGGTGAGGACAATGGAGGTTGTTCAAGGGCGCGTGGAAGAAACTCTGGATAGTTGAGGGGAAACAAAGACGCTGCCAGGGAGAAGGATGGCAACAGGAGTAGTAAGGTTAGGGAAGTGGTATTGTAAGTCTTCAGGGACTTGGAGGAAACAGGCTGGAGTGCGAGGGATTACTGGAAATAGGTCATTGAGAAGGGCAAAGAGCAAGGACTGTTAATGATGGATGGGGGTGAGTGTACGGGATGTAGGGCACAAATCCACAGGAGATGCTTTCTTGTTCCAGTGTGGGCAGGAGAACTTTTTTTCTGGTGGCACCCAATTAATTGTGGTTCTGTTTGATAAATGTTAATATATTCCTGTCTTGTAAAACTGCTGTGTTAGCATGTGTCTGGCTGCCATTTGTGAATTCAAACCAGCAGTTCTGCTGCGCAAGTAGGTCTGCTTTTCAAAAGATGGTAAGTGAACTCGTGCTGACTTTTTCACTGTAGGTCAGCCTGCGGCTTCATGCGTACAGAAGCATTATGTTGGCAAATCCAGAAATTATTTCTCTCTCTAAACAATTTACTGCTACAAAGAAAAAAGTGATTTAACACAGGTGTTTTTAGGGTGTAAAGTCTCTAAAAACAGTTTTCTCTGGAATTTTTTTAGGTACTGCATCGTCCTCATAGGTTGTACAAATCCATTTTCATATCTTTTCATGGCAGTGGCTGCTTTAGCTGATAAATATTAAGGCATTTTGATATAAAGATGAGCTGCCAGCAAATCTTCTGTATGCAAAAATTAAGTAAAATTGAGCTTAAGTGTATTAAAGTCAAGGTGGCTGTGCTCAGTCAATTTGCATTTACAGAATAACTGTGATGCTGCACGTGTTTCTAGAACGTGCTAAGACTTTGCATGTGTTTCATTATCCAGTTAAAAAAAAGTATCGTTTGATGACTACTTAATTTAATCTTGCAGATTTGATAAATCTTTATTAATGGTATTATTCTGAAGCTTCTTTCACTGACTGTGTCAGTCAAAAGTAAAAAATAGGGCAAACAAGACTTGCAGATTTCAAGCTGCAAGTCATTAAGTAAATGCACATAATTGATGGACAAATGGGAAAAGCACACATCTGATAAATAATATATGCGTAGAGATTGTAGCCTGCCTACAAAGATCCACGAAACCTAACGGAATAAGCAACAAAACTGGAAATATATCCAGCGTTACTTGAATTATTGTTGCAAGGAACCAGTATGAATAAGGTTATAAACTAGGGATTACAGTATTACATTAGTATTAATAGAATGTCCTTCGCTTTATATTTTAAAGCAGTTACCATGTGGTTACTTCTGAGCTCTGCTGTGAATCTGGTTTTGATGAAGCATGTGTTTCTGCTTCCTATCTCCTTTGGTTAAGTGTGCAGCAACCCGAACTTGTTTCCTAGCAGCTGGATGTGTATCGCTGGTATCTCGGCAGGGAAGCCTACCCAAGGAGTCATTACATTCCTTGATGGAAACTTCTTAGCTCTCTGCAGTTTTCTTTGGTGTGGGCACTCTTGTGAATATCTGATTGTTTCTACGATGGACGAGGAGCCCACAAAGATGTTCTTTGCTTGGGTGCATTATTCTGTTTGCAGGTCTTGTGCCCGTCGTATGTCTTTCTTTTGAATGACCCTTTTCCTGCTGCCATGGCCAAGGATCAGGTGAATACAGCTCATTCCAGAGTTCATTAGCACTGCCCCAAGCATCAATTAGTAGAGAAATAAGAGCATCATGATGGCAGTGGGATAGTGGTACTTCTGCAAAATCAATCACTTTCATCAGCCCTCAGGGCTGTGAAGAATTGTCTCCAAAATGCTTCCACTGTAAACTCAAAGAGGTGAGATCACTGTTCTCCATCAGAGCAGCTTGTTCTGCAGTATCACCTGGGCATTCTATGCTGTTGCATCTGTAACAACTCATAAGGGTGTGCTGCTGAGGCCGGGAGTACTGCTGTAAAACAAAACAACAAAAAAACCCTCTGACAAACCTTTCCTCAAAATAAAGAACACCAATATGGAGCTGCAGCCTTATTTTCCAAATGAAAGTGAAGAGCCCTGTAGTTAAATTTCTGCATTTGAAGTAGTATTGGATGTGAAAGCTCATGCAGCTGAGTACAGGAGGAGTCTGACTGACTGTCAGCTTTGGTTTATCATTCAAAGGCTATTTCTCTATTCATGTAGTCCAGATCAGAGTGGCTGCCACCCAGGGGGGCCACTTTAAATCAGGCTGGGTATTCATGACTGCATGAGAGTGCTGTGGAGGAATGCATTTGCACAGCACGCAATATGGGTTTGTGCCAACCACTGAAGTGGGGGAGTCTCCCTTGGTCTCCTCTCAATAACAACATAATAAAGCATATTCAGTGGATGAACCTGGGTGTAAATATCTGAATGTTACAATACTGTACATAGAAAGTGCAAGTTCTTTTTAATGATGCTTCGGGTCATGCTTGCTTGCTGGCAAATGCTGACATGAATGGTTGGTTCTTCCACTGACATGAACTTTTCAAGGTGAATGGTTTTCAAAACTCTTTTGCACATCTTGAGTCACTGCATTTCTTAGTGTCTCAGTTCCTTGTCTGTGTAATGTGTCCCTGTACCTTGCTTTTCCATCCCTTGCCTCTTGTGTCTATTAATACTGTGTGCTGTTTGTAGCAGATACAATCTCCGATGAGTATGTGCAAACCAGTTTCAAGCTGAAAGAAGAGAGATTTAGTTTAGATATTAGGAAGGAATTTTTTTCTGTGAGGGTCATGAGGCACTGGCGTAGCTTGTTCCATTCCTGGAGGTGTTCAAGGCCAGGTTGTATGAGGCTTTGAGCAACCTGATCCAGTCAAAGGTGTTCCTGGCAAGGGGGGTGGGAACTGGACTATCTTTAAGGTCCCTTCCACCTCAAACCACTTTATGATCTCCAGGTTTGGGTAGGGCCTGGAGATGCTGCTGAAAACTAATACAGAGGTCACCAAAACCATTTCTATTTTTGCAGTATGGCTGTACGTTTTCCTTTGAGTCTGTTTCCTGTAAAGAACCCAGACTGTCTTAGTCCAGATTGTCCTGTCTTGTCTTAGCAGGCAAAGAAACCCCTGCAAAATGATGATGCTTAAAAACGTAAAAGTGGTTATTTGTCAGTTTTGGTTCCTTTTCAGCAGATATTGTAGAGAGTTACCAATACCTGTCAACACAATACAGTTGCTGACCAACAGCCAACTCTGATCCCCCCAAACCCATAGAATAAAGAAAGTCTTTCAGGAACACAGTGAGGTGGTGAACAGGAGGAAACTGAATCCCATGTGGTACTTTGTGGAGGTTTTTTTTGTTTGTTTGGGTTTGTTCCTTTTTTTTTTTTTTTTCAAAAATGACATATTCTAATTGCATGTACTAGCAATGTTTTAAAGAAAAGTTATCCCAAATATATTTCAATCAGATAAGAGGACTGGGGATTAAGGGGGACTTGAATCTCAGCCCATGAATTCTGCAATGTAAGGATATACAAGGAGTGTTTTCACATCTTACTTTCCCCACACTGTGGACTGAAAGAGCCCTAAGCTGCAGTATGTAGTAGATGTTGCAGACATTCTTTGATGTTTGTAACATACATAGAAATCTTAAGCGAATTGGGCCTCAAAAGCCAAGTATCTCACGGTATTTCAATGAAAATTTAAATTTATTGAAACTCTTCCTGTGGTTTGGAAGGTGATAACCTTGGTCACAAGGAGAGATGGGTGCAGTAGTTGGAGAGAGCAGGTTTCTAAACTACTGCAATCCTTTGTTTCTTACCAAGAATTAAAAATTATAAGTGAGCATACTTAAAAATCCATCAATTAATCAGAAGTGATAAAATATTTATCAAGTGTACTGCAGAGTGCAGATTGTTCAGACTAATGCAATAAACGTGTTTGCAGTTTTTTAGTTTTCATACCCTGCTGAGGACCTCAGGAGGGGACTTAGTGCTGGACTGGTCCTGCCTCAGCACCTTGCAGGGGAGGTAGAATTCGAGCTGGGCTTTAGCTGTGGGCCATTTCTTTGCTCCCATGTGTAAAAACCAACCTCTGCTCCCTTCTTCGTTAGAGTAATGCTCTTTCCCTTTACACAGTAGGAAAAGCAGCTCAGCCCTATAAACCTCATCCCCATCCAAGTAAGACGGTGGCCCCTGGTGACCTCCCCTCCCTGGATCTGCTGCGGTGAAGCTGGATGGTTGCAGTAGTGAAGTGTGGGAGGGAGAGACAACCTGGTCTGGAGAAGTGGGTTACTGCGGCTCTCCCAGGGAATGGCTGAGACAGTCAGCATGCTACCGGTTCTCTCGTCAGGGTGGCAACACCGCGCCTGAAGGCTGTCTCTGTTTTAATCCCACCGCTTGCTTTCACAGTGAAGAATGATGTTCCACTCAAAACCAGCATGTAATTATTTAATCTATAAAAAGAAAAAAAAAAGTGATCTTATTAAAACAAGATGTAGAGCAATAAAATAGTATGTATGTATGTATGTATGTATCTATCTATCTATCTATCTATCTATCTAAAAAATAGTAAATAAGAATAATAAGTGTATTCCTGTATAGCTTTGGGAACTTTTTAAATTACTAACCTGTTTTGTGACCAGTCAGGAAAATGAAATAATCTCTCGCGCACTGCCGAGTAATGAAATACCTAATTATTAATTGCAGGGAAATTGTCAATGACTCACATTCATAACATTTTTTTGTGTCTTACCAAGCAGGCTTTTAATACCATGAGCACATCGGTCCTAGCAAGTTCCCTGGAAAGCGTTAGCCTTTCCCTGAGACTGAGCCTTTGCCTGATAAGCCCTCCACGAGTTGTCATGCAGCGTATTGAGCGTAGCTCTTAGTGTCCTGGTTTACTTGTGTATCAATTGGCTATATCCAAGCACCATCTGCTTGAAACCTCCTGCTGCAAGTGGAAGTTTACACTTGAAATGGTGCTAGATCAGATCAACACATTGCTCTGTGCATCTTGATGGTTAAGTAGTTAGGCAGCAGAAGGAAAAATAGCAGGATATTTTATCTTTGGATACAGTTTTGCAGGTAGATTAATATTAGTCTGAAGAAAACCACATTTTTTTGCATATATAGCTTAAAAGAGTGTGTCTGTCTTTCTCAACACACTAAAAAGTTTGTCTTTTGTTGTATACTATAATAATCTTTAACAAAGAATTATCTAAGATTGTAGTACTGTATTCTAGGATATGCTGACTGTGAATTAGCCAAAAACAGTGAGAATTGTGCGGCAAACCCAATTAATCTTCCTTAGTTCTTGCTGCAGTGATTTAAAATAAAAACCCCAAACTTTCCCATGATCTTTAAGAAAAACACTCCCACATCAAGAACTTCAGAAGGAAAAATCTTATTGTTAGCTCACAGCAGGGGATAACTCCCAGCAAGCCAGGAGGATAAATTGAGCAAATGTCCTTGCCTCTCCAATCAGCCAGTATTTGAAGGGTATTATCCTTGCTAAACTTGTCATCCACTTTAAATGGAAGTTGGACTGCAAATGCACATACTCTACTTAACATGACTTTTGAAGAGTTGCTTCTGCAGTTTAGGGATTGGATTTAATTCTTGAAGATATAACTCTGCTGCGGCTTTATTTAATCTCTGTTTATTTGCTTTACTATTCTCCAGTTCACAATCTAGGCAGCGTGTAAGGACACTATTAATGAATAAGCAAAGTAAACTTGAATCATCTTGGAGGAAAAAAAGTGCTGAAAAGCTGAATATCGATTTAGTAAGTTTCTGTCTTGAAGTAATTGGAAAATAGCTGTCTCTATTGTATGTTCAGGAGCAGAAAGAGCCTTTTTGACATGGAACAGAAAGAGTGATGTGCTAGAATATTTAGTGAAATTGTGCGTCGTCCTCTCTAGCCAGTGCATTCCACATAATTAGAGCTTGAATTCTGAAAGCTTCTGCTTGTTGTTGCTGTCAGTTGCCCATTTGACACCTCTATTCTGTCCTATTATAGTCAATTTAAAGCCAGATGAACCCAAATACTCATTACTCTCATAAATACCATTCCTTCTTCATTCAAAGACTTAACTATCCAAAGCTCTTGCAAACATTAGACAGGAACTGCAGCCTTCAATAGCTTTATCCAAGTCAACAGATACAGCGCGTGAGGCCCTTTTAACATGTATATAATAAGTCTATCTCTAAATATGTAGGTATGTGGTTATATATATATAAAATGTAGATAGAGGGAGGATGTGATGTGTACACGTGCTGAAACAATCTGACGCTTTGATGTAGTTGCTGTGACCAGAAAATTATTTCTTCATTAAGTCTTTTATTTTACCTGCCTGCTGACATTTTCCTGAGACACAAGTTGCGATGTTTTAAAGATCAAAACCAAGAAGCAGAGCCTGCTTTTGAACTGCAAAGTGCAAAGGTAGTGACTTAGATTTGGTCGTGGTTCCTTAATGCTTATTTTGCATCTCTAGGACAGCTACAGTTTTTCTCTTCTAGCAAAACACATACATATTTGATCAGTTTGCATCAGGAATTCAGCCTGGCAGGGATTCAGACTGGCAGCTGGGGATTTCCACCTTTGGCATATCTTCCCACCTAGCTGTGCATTACAGATCAGCTGGTTATCACATCACTGAGCTATTGTGATCTAAAACTGCAGCTTCATGAACCCAATAGCCCTGTATTTCTGAACCAGCAGTGATTTTGTAAGTTAGACGGTACATGGGGCTCCTCACTTTGAAAGTAAAAATGAGATTCTGTGAAAGAACTGACTTAAACTGAGCTAAAGAAATGTAGCTGTTAGTAACTCAACTACATGCCTACAGATGTGTCATTCTGGCTTTTGAATGTGTTGTGTTTAGCAAGCTGAACAGGATGAAAGCCCAAAGCTATCAGAGGCTGCTGGGAGTGTAGTGAGCGGTTAACTGTGGTTTATTCTCCTTAAGATCTCGAGGGAACCAAATCACAACTTGGAATAGAGATTGTGATGTTTTGCCTTCCTATAGCATCAGTTTTGACCGGTTACAGTATTTCTCTTTACTTTGTGTTCTAAAGTCATAGAACCATTAGGAAAGACGTGGGCTGCTACACAGCTATTGCTTTTCATCCTGGAATTGGTCCTGTATCACTTTGGGAATTTCCAGGAGTGAATGGAGAGTTTAAGAGAGAGAAAAGAAACCAAAGGTCAAATGCAAAGTCCTGCACCTGGGTCAGGGCAATCCCAAGCACAAATACAAGCTCAACAGAGAACGGATTGAGAGTAGCCTTGAAGAGAAGGACTTGGGGATGACCATGGGTTAGAAGCTCAGCATGAGTGGGCAATGTGTGCCTGCAGCCCAGAAAGCCAGCAATGTCCTGGGCTGCAAGGGAAGGGATTCTCTCCTTCTATTCCGCTTTTATGAGGCCTCATCTGAGTCCTGCATTCCGTTCTGGAGTCCTCAGCACAGGACGGTCATGAATCTGTTAGAACGAGTCCAGAGGAGGCCACAAAGATGATCAGAGGGCTGGAGCACCTCTCCTTTGAGGACAGAATGCGGGAGTTGGACTTGTTTAGCCTAGAGAAAACTCCAGGGAGACTTCATAGCAGCCTTCCAGTACTTAAAGGGAGCTACAGGAAAGCTTGGGAGGGGCTCTTTATCAGGAATGCAGGAATACGGTGAGGGTTAACGTTTTTAAGTTGAAAGAGGGGAGATTTACATTAGATATTAGGAAGAATCTTTTTTTTTCCTGTGAGGGTGGTGAGGCACTGGCACAGGTTCCCCAGAGAAACTGTGGCTGCCCCATCCCTGAAGGTGTCCCAAGGCCAGATTGGATGAAGCTTTGGGCAACCTGATTCAGTGGAAGGTGTCCCCTGCCCATGGGGCGATTAGAACTGAATGATCTTTAAGGTCCCTTCCAGCCCCCAACCATTCTATTTTTCTATGAAACAATTGTTAGAATTTCTTCTTTAAATCTCACGTGCAAGCTCTATAGGATTAAATTACTCATGGAATGGCTTAGCCTCAACTTTAATCAGAAAGTAAAATAAATAAAAATCATTGATTTCTCTCCAGTAGAACATGACTTAGTCCCCCACTGAAAGATCTTTCACAGTGTTTTATGTTTTAGTATTTTTGTCACTCTTGGTACCTGAGCTAATTAATAATTCTGATCTTTACAAACATCAGCCTGACTAAATATCAACCCTGGCATGAATTACTGTCAGGAGATCAGCTTCCCTTTAAACAGTGATATTTAGCTCTGACAACATTGTCTCTGGTGATCTGGGTGATCATAATGATCCTAATCTTCAAATATATTTTACTGTTAAACTCCACTAAAAGATGTTCTTTTTCAGCAGTTTCAAATCTTTGAATTGTTACAGGTGAGAAGGAATACTGGACAGAAAGAA
Source organism: Piaya cayana (assembly GCA_013389865.1). Taxonomy (NCBI): domain Eukaryota; kingdom Metazoa; phylum Chordata; class Aves; order Cuculiformes; family Coccyzidae; genus Piaya; species Piaya cayana. Next base: position 314,441 of record WAAB01004781.1, on the reverse strand, counting down.
ATGAAGGGAAACACTTGAGAAATGTCCTGGCTTTTGAGAAGCAATCTCCTAATATTTCCAGGTGGCTCAGCAAGAGACATGAAATGTTAATTTTCTTCTTTGGGATTTGGGAATTTGTGCTTTGTGGAGATCTTGAAAGATAATCTAAACTGACTGGAGTCTGGTCCCACGCGCTGATTATGATAAATTAATGAAGTAGCTGAAAGGGAAGTCCAATGTTGAAAATGTACTAGCAGTGAACAAAGGAATCGCCTCTGCATTCTGCACAACACGTGGCTTTTTTCTCTTTAGGGAGGGAGAGTCTGATGCTACTGTGGAAAGCACATTATTAGGCACAGCACTTACAATGAGGACTTTTGCCCATTAGTTTAATCTACTTTTAAGGGGAAGAGAAGGGAAAGCAAAGATAATGGCGATATCATAAATACAATGTTTTTCACATCTCATGCTGTCAGCTCAGCCCGAAGGAAGGATACAGTGTCTGCTGAAGGCAGCAATGAGGAACTGGAGTTTTGAGCTTTTTCTGCACCGACACTGATACTTTTGTGGTCGATCAGTCTGACTTGCTTGCATGAGGACAACGTTGAGCAGACGCTATAGCACGGGCCACTAGTTTCTTAATTTCTGGTGGAGCAAGCGAGATGCAATTCAGATTTTGAAGAAACATTTACAGACTCATTTAGAATGTGCAATTCCACATAGAGTAAAGCTATCAATATCTTTTAATAAAAGTAGTGCTATTTTTATATGACACCAGTGTTTCTCTAAAGCAACAGACAGTTGGAGAGATTTACTGCAGGGATGTCTGACATGTTAACTGTATTGAGTCTTGTGAAAATAGACCCGAAGGGCAGCACTGGAGACCTACTGACCTAGAAATTGTAGTGGCTATCCTTTGACAAAGTCAGAAAGTACAGTGCTGTACAGCAAAGGGCTTTGGGGGTTTAAAATAAAAAGTAATTGAAACAGACTTGCCCTCAGCTGACCTGGCTAACCATGTGTTTAGAGTGTCATTGCTCCATGAGAAAGAGAACACTTGCAGTTTCTGACTCTGCAGAGGGAGAGAGTGAAGTTTGCAGCTGAGACAACAAGCCTGGTCTCTAGGAAACATTTTCAGTTGCTTGGTTGTTCATGCCTGTGGCAAAGGGAGGGAAAAATAGGGTGAAAATTTTCATTCTCGGCTTAGTACACCTACTGTCATTCAGACAATCTGAAGGGCTTTGCGAAGCTGTTTAATTCAGCTGATGTATCCACTGGCTGCAATACAGGTGGAGCCTTCTGGGAGGACACCTCAGACCTCATGTGTGAAGCGCAGGGGAGGAAAGACAGAAGTAGCATTATGAACCCCCAAGAGAGAGGGTGAATACTTGAGATGGCCTTGATTAGCACGTGTTTACCTGGCAGATATATCACTTACAGAATAGATGGTGATTTTTCTTATGTTCTGTGGGGGAAATGGCAATCAAATCCACAAGAAGAAAAAAAAGCACCGCAACTGCATGTCTTATAAATACCTCCAAGGTGGTAACTCCAGCACTTCCCTGGGCAGCCTGTTCCAATGCCTGACAACCCTTTCAGAAAAGAATTTTTTTCTTAATATCTAATATAATCTTTCCCTGGTGCAACTTGAGGCCACACACACCTTTGACAGAATAGAGTCCTGCCAATTGCATTTTCTTGTCCAGGTCTTTATAGCTGTTTTATAGCTATTATATATGACTGTTATTATAGCCATAGCTATTGTGTTTACAATCTCCCGACAAAAAAGCAGAATCACACAGTACAGTGTGGAAAATGAGTCTGTAACACAAAGTGGATTTTGGAAAGTGCTAGTTGAAGAGTTTGGAACCAGAGTTTTTGGAACAAGAGCATTTAAAACCAGGGTAAATTGTTGGTACTGGATGGCTCACCATAATGTCAAAGGCTACCAACCTCATCATGAACCAACAGGAAAAGATATATTGGAGAAAATATTATGTGAGGCACTCTTGCTGTCGCAGAACTGCAGCATTTGAAAAACAAGATGCCTGATTAGAGCTTTTAGTCCAATGTAGAGACTGGGTTTTGTGGCTGATGTTCTACAATTGGCATAATTATGCTCACTCCTCCTGTAAAATCTCTGAATCTATGAAAAATCAATGCTATCCTGTAAGCAGTTCAAGATTTACATGTGGCTGAGGCAATGTCTATTTTTCAGCATTTCTTGCAGGAGTGTGCAAGTTCAAGCCTAATGAAACTGGTATTTCTTTTGGATTGTCCTTGACTTTTTTGAAATGAAGTGACCTTACTTAAATCGATGTAATCTGAATGCACTCCCAACACTCTGGATGACATCCCAGAACGTTTTATCGTTTAGTATTGCGAGAAAAGGCTTACTCATTTCTCTCATTGCAGATAATACGTGTAATGCAGCAGTTTGGGAGTATTTTATTTGATAAAGCCTATGTTTATGTGAGGAAATCTTGTTACTGTAGATCACAGCAGATATAACGATGAGCTACTTCTGCTGTATATATACTGCTTCCACTTGTAAAGCCCTGCGATCCAGAAGCAAGGCTTGGTTTACGTAGGCAGTACATCTCCTCTGAGTATGTCGAGTGTCAAATGTGGCTGTCAGCCACCATGCATGGTAGGGTACATTTCAGGAAGAGGTTGACTTCTGTGCATCTCTATAACTGCAATAAGCTCCAGTCACAAATAGATCTCTGCAATGAAGATGATCAGTGACCTGGAGCACCTCCCATAGAAGGACAGGCTGAAAGAGTTGGGCTTGCACACCCTAGAGAAGAGAACACTCCAGGGAGATCTTATAGAGGCTTTCAGTACTTAAAGGGGTCCTACCGGAAAGCTGAGGAGGGCTCTTTATCAGGGAGTGCAGGGATAGGTCAAGGGGGAACAGTTCTAAGCTGAAAGAGGGGAGATTTATATTAGATATAAGGAAGAAATTTTGTACTGTCGGGGTGGTAAGGCACTGGCCCGGGTAGCCCAGGGAGGCTGTGGATGCCCCAACCCTGCAGGTATTCAAGACCACACTGGATGAGGCTTTGAACAACCTCACCCAAAGGTGTCCCTCCCCATGTCAGGGGGACTGGAACTGGATGATCTTTGAGGTCCCTTCCAACCTAAACCATTCAGTGTTCTATGACTGTTTCCCTTTTTAGTTAAGTGCTTGGCTGAGAGTGAATAATTTGCTGTGTTTACATGTGATCTCTTCCTTCGAGAGTGGGTGGATTTAAACTCATATTAAAAGAGAGGGGAATCAATTAGTGTTCAAAATTACTGTGTCAGCCTCTTTGCAGTAGAGTGATGGTTGATGAAAGTGCAGCTGTGACAGTCTTGTGTCTGAGTTTGAAAACTTGCAAGTGTTCCTGGGGAGGAAGTTGTTATTGCTGGAGGCTTTTTGAATGTAACTCTACTGTTCTGGTTGCAGGTCAACTCAATTCTCTGTTTGAAGTCTCAAGATTGAATGCTTAGCTGAAAAAAAACCCCAGTTTGCCTGCCACCCTGGGACTGTTGAAAGGAAGCACTTTCATTCTCTGACAATTGTATTTTACAAATATTGCTGTGAGGTCAAACGTAGGCAAGCACATTATAAAAATATATGGCAAAGATTTAGAGATTTCCTGGCAATAATTTTAACATGTCCTGTTTTATTAGTTCTCGTGTAGTTGATTCTCGAGAGATTGCTTCATTCATGCAGTACTAGTTTTCTACAGATACAGAATTAGGCAAGGGCAATGTAGGAAAGTTGTGTGTGACTTGCTCTTAAGGATTCATTTTCCTCCAAAATCCCATTATAATACTCTTTTCCTGCTCTGAGGCTTTACACGCTCCATTTAGTCTGTGTAAAAGGACTTAGTGATGTGGATGGTTAGGAAGAATGCATTGGTAGGTTTTATTTTTCTCTTTCAGGTCATATTCATTGAAAACTAGGAGTTAAACAAAAATACAGTTTGGCCTTTGAAATAGAAATAAGCTGCTCAGCTTCAGAACAGGAAGAAATGTTTTCCCCTTTATGATATGAAAGCATTCAGATTATTATTTCTTGTGGGAAGGATTGTTGTCACCTCAAGTTTTTGAGACTGTTCTTAGTGTGCCTTTAAGTCACTGGTGAGACCCTGTAACTGTAATTAAACTGACATATTCAAGGAGGCTGTCTTCACAATGGAAGACAGCTAACTCAGGAAGCAAAAGTAGGTTTTGATTTTGGAGAGGGAGATATTGATTCCAAGCCCAGGTTTTGGTCACTGATGATAACCATCTCAGTATGGGACTTAGCATCCCCGTGTTCATCAGCTCTTATCTTCAGATTTAGTACTTGGGGAGATGGTCTGTTGCTTTAGCACTTGCACAGGCTACATTTATCACAGAATCACAGAATCACCGGGTTGGAAGAGACCCATCGGATCATTGAGTCCAACCATTCCCATCAAACACTAAACCATGTCCTTTATGCTGCTAAATAAGTTTTTTGGGAGTGAACTCAGCCATGCTACTGCAAATTGTCCATCCCTTCCATTCGCAGGTTCTGGGGGGAGTTTATCCCTCTGATGTGCTGGGGCAACATCAGCCAGGGACTGTTCTTCTTAGCTGTCTTTGTCCTGTCCTCTAGCACTACCTCACTGCCTTTTGAAGTCTGAGGCACCTCTTTGTGCCCTTTGTGCCACAGTCCAGGTCGTGGAATGCACATCCTGAAATTCCCTGCTCTAAAACTTGCTGGCTGCAGTGCAATCATCGCATTATTTCAGGCACTTAACGGCCAGCAGATGATTCCTGGCCCTGTTTTATTTAGCTGTAGTCAAGGAGACTAGAGAGATTGGGCTGTGATTCACAAGCAGAGATAAAGCTGGCAGGGTCTGGGTTTTCCACATCCCCAGGGAAACAGAAAGCAGCTTTAAGTGAATGGGCAATTTCTGCTCAAGATGGAAGTTCGTTGGTACTTAAAAAAAGCTGCATCACTGCGTACTTGTCGCTAGTGCTGGGTACTGAGTCTCAATTCTGGTGCTGCAGTCAGAGCTTTCACTCCAGCCCTTTGCAGAGCAGTGGTAGTCACAGTTTTTCCCAAAATCATGGTCTACCATGACACAGGTTGACACAATTCTGGGTTGTTGGTAGTGATTTCTACAAGCACTGCATGACAGAGCTCAAAATACAAAAAGGAGCTTATTGCTTTGTAGCTTGTGCAAACTATATCTGGGAAATCACAGAATCACAGAATCACCGGGTTGGAAGAGACCCATCGGATCATCGAGTCCAACCACTCCCACAAAACACTAAACCATGTCCCACAGGACCTTGTCCACCCATAACTTAAACACCTCCAGGGAAGGCGAATCAACCACCTCCCTGGGCAGCATATTCCAGTGCCTAATGACCCTTTCCGTAAAAAACTTCTTCCTAATCTCCAACCTAAACCTCCNCTCCAGCTGGATTTAACTCCATTTACCACCACTCTCTGGGCCCGGCCAGCCAACCAGTTCTCCACCCAGGAGAGTGTGTGTCTGTCCAGACCGGAGGCTGACAGTTTCTGTAGCAGAATGCTGTGAGAAACTGTGTCAAAGGCTTTGCTGAAGTCCAGGAAGACCACGTTCACAGCCTTTCCCTCATCCAGTAGACGTGACCTGTTTCCTTGCCCAGTGTCTGTGTGCTCTCCTGCGAGCCGTTTCCTGGGAATTCCTGAGAATAAGGACTTAACGTCTCCAAACTCTGATGACCCTATACAGCCAAATGTCCCTGTATCTACTCTATCAGAGTCTGAAATGAGAGAGCTAAACTCTCTGTCCTCACGTGACATTATTTTTAGTAATTCTGGTAAAATAGAAGGTACTCTGGTCATTTCATAGTCTATTGTTTTGAGGATGTGAAAGCCTCTTCCACCTTTTCCTTCCTCCTCTGAGCCAGGAAAAGCATAAAGCAAACTGCTTAAGGTGAGACAGGTCCTTAGAAGGGAAAAGTCCTTGCTCACAGGAGTGATTTGAGGAGGTCCCAGGGCTGAGTTTAGTTTGTAAGCCTGACTTGGTATCTGTAGGCTGACTGACTTGTCAGGAGGCTGCTGGTGGCCATTCATCATTTCAAGGTTAATGCTTTTGATCTTCAGAGGCAGAATGCTTTTCCCTCATGTGACATGGCAAGTCCTGTGCGTTTTATGAAAATGAAAGCATGTGCTGCTTGTCGGCGCGGTGACTCCTCCAGTGAGTCAGAGGATTTGCCAGTTAACTGACGAACTGAGTGCATGCTTCTCAGATGTTCCCAGTTTTTCTCTGAATAGCCTTCCTGAATAATTGTTTACTTTCGAATTACAGGAACATGCTTTAGCATCCAAAGAGTAATACAGAGCGGCAGAGTGGCTGGGAATTAACCAAGCATGCGCAGTCAATTCAGTGTATTTTGTTTCTTCCTCAATTTTTTTTTTTTAAATTATGCTAGTAGATAGGAAATGTAGTGCTTGTGGGAGTTACCAGGCTCAGAAACTCTGGAAACAGGATGGAAACATGCAGCACAGGCTGCAGCGATGTTCTCTTCATGTACATGGATCTCACTGTAGAGCATGCTTCAAGTTGGGTGCTGTTCACTTCTTACCCATTAATGAATCTGTATTCATTGTGAGGTGAAGCAGCTCTGCATTTAGAACTAAATTTATTTCAAAGAAATAGTCAGTAGCTTTCTAGAATGTTGTTTTATTTTCTCTTTCAACACTCATATTTATTACCTCTTATGGGAGAGTGGAAATGGTAACTCCACTGTGAGAAATTCCCATTAGTAGAACCACATCATCCTCACATGTTGGCAGTTGCCCTCTTTGTGCAGTAATACTGTCAGAACTTACTTTTTTTAAGCATGAGGGTGATGGGTTGCATAGCTATTTGTATTATCAGAAAGTGAGCCCCATTTCCAGTCTCAGGGTAGTAATTTTCTCCGATATCTCATCATTGTGTAATTTTAAGGAACCTTCTGTGATACAGCATGGAATCTTATTAAATAAGAAATTAATTCATCTTTCTTTAGGCCTTTGCAGTGTAGAGATATACATTTGAACTGATTGCCTTAAGGACCTTTGACAGCTGAAGGACAGAAATAAGGATTTTTAGGATGTGATTCACCTGAACTATTTTAGATAGTCAGATGAGCTTAAATAAATTGTAGCAGTGCTGTTTCTCCCCTTTGATAGCAAAGGGAGTTTTAGCTGGTCCTGACTTTCAGCATATCATAATCATAACATTTTTTTCTGTGTACAGCCTGTGTCCTATATGGATTTTGGTATATGCAAGCTAAGCTAACTAATACGGCTGTCAAATATCTTAGGTATCTATTGTTGTGTTTGCAAGTACAGCAAGATGAGTACTGCTTTTTGTTGTTTATACTTTTTAATACTCTTTTGCTTCCACATCTGTTTTCTCCTTCAGCAACAGGAGCATTATAGACCAGTTCAATCTGCCTTGTATGACTGAACCCTGCGTGTTCCTTCAAACCACTGAAATTTCACAGTTGGGTTGCCTTGGAAATAGCAAATATAGAACGATGCGTAGAAACTGCAGGAAAAAAATGTCAGAGAAAATGTCTTGCATGGTTGATTAAAGTAGTCATATCAGTAAAAAAATATGGGGAGAAATTAAACTTCTATGGTGATTTTTTATTTTTGGCACCAGTTTTGATGGTAGGTGAGATGAAATCCTCTGTGTGCCTGGGCATTTGCAGTTTTCCTTAAATTCACCTGATAAGTCCTCCTCAAGCAAACCAGATATGTATAAACAGGGCTTCCCAGTTGCTTGACTGCAAGCTGGGCCATCAGATTCTCTCTGATTCCCTTCTATGTAGACCTAAAGATCTTATCACGCTCATATAAGTCTGAAAAACACTGTCATTGATACAAAGAGGTGGCCCAATGACTCCTTTTAGATTATATTGCAAAGCTTAGGGTTTTGGGTTTTTTTGATCCATGTCTCCTGTAGTTCTCCATTTGTTCCTCTGTAGAAATAAGCAGCAGTAGATCTACAAATGATAGGCAAGCTTCTAACTCTGCCCAGTAAAGACCAGTGAAAAGGATATGTGGTCTGAGAGCAACTGAAGTATTTGGTTTGGCTTTAATAATAGGCATAGCTAAATGATATTAGAAAATGGAAAGAATGATGATAAGAAAATGTCTTCTGTGCATGAATACACAAGGAAAAAAAAATGTTTGCTTTTGATCTGTTTTCCTAGCTGGACTGACAGCTGGCTGAGAATTATTGGATGTGCTGCATTGCCACTCTCCATTTCCTTCATCTGGAACACACTGACTTGTTTATACAGGAACACATTTTTTCTTCCAACACAGTGGACATCAGTGTTTCTTCTCCATAGAGGGATAGTTCACTGTTACATCCCAAAGGCTATAAATATGCTACAGTCTACAGCATATTGGCTTAAGCCTTGATTTAGTTGCTAGTGATAAAGTTGGTCATCCATGAAGTCCACGTAAGATGCTGAAGGAGTAAGCCTGTGGCTCATACTGTGAAACTGGCAAGGAAATTAAATTGTGATATTAATAATCCACTGGCTCAGGTCTGGGTTCAGCTCCCTTTGGAGGAGCAAGGAAACACTGAGCCTTACCCCATACCCTCCAGGTGACTGCTAGAGAGTGCATGTTACTCCTTTGAGATAGCGACTTCTTCCAGACACCGGCAGCTCCCTGGACTTGAAACTACCAAGGAGCTACTGTTAGTTTTGCCTGAGATTTGATCCTTATCTTCTGTTTGGACTAACATTTTGATGTACAGGTGAGGTTATGGAGTGCGATAGAGGTAGTGAAGGCATCACTCCTAAACTCAGAAAACCTGTTGGGTTGTTTTTTTCCTGGCTCAGACACATACCTCAGTGATTTTTTGGGGGGGGTGGGGCAGTATCCATTCTCTCCTCTACTCTCTATTTAAAATAAACAGCTACACGCTATCAGCTTAATATAGCTCAGTTTTTATCACCGCACAGTCCCTGCATGTCTTTGGGTATTGTCAGCCACGAACACAGGAAATAATTCCTCATTAGGCTGAATTATCTAGACACAGCACAGCCTAGCTAGGCTAGCGCTTAAACAGAATTGTATTGACGTGGGCTTCCTGTTTAGTACGGGAACATCCAGGCACCCAGACTGAACCAGAGCAGCAGATCCAAGTTTCATCGCGGTAGGTGTAAGTAGCCAATGTAGAACTCACAGTCCAACAAAAATACTGCAGAACACTGGCAAGAGTTTCCCTTAAGTAAAGTATCCCAGTGAGTTGAGCTTCACATGACATGTAATATTTTCAGCCTATTTGGATTTCTGAAAGGGAAGACGCTAGGCATAAGGATTTCTTCTGCTTTTACTTAACAGTGCAGGCTGGACGTTTAGCGTTCAGTACAAATGCATTAAGAACATTCGCAAGGTGCAACTGAACCGTGACAAGGGGTGTTTTGATGAAGCTGTGGTTTTAAGCATTCAGAGGTGAGAGAGTAGCGCTCTGTTGGCCAGCAGGTTGTATAGATGCTGAGATCAAGAGTTGTCTCTATGTAGATGAGGAGCGGGTAGAGTTGAGGCCAATGGGTAGAGTTTAGCACACCTGAGGGATTTTCCTAGGGGTTATGTAAAGAGCACTTTACATAACTCTGCGAGTTACTTCTTCTGTCACTGTGGACTTCACATCTGGTGTCGTTCAATCAGTAGCACAACATTTCCACCAAATAAATCACAGAGCATAATGTTGAAAAGTGGCTGTTCCTATGCACCGGTAACAAGGTGGAGATGTGCTGTATCCCAAGATGTGTGTGGCACTTCAGTCTGCAAGATTGGAAGGAAAAAATGGTGTTTCTTGAAGGAACAAACAGCTCTAGAGTAATATTCTGTCATACAGTTCTCTGTATGGGCTGTGCTGTGATGCAGGTAATTATAATTTCTTAATTTTCTGAAAGAGGACTGGTTTTCAAATTGCCATTAAACATTCAGGGAGATACCAGCCATTCCCAGCACGGGGCAACCTGGGGCTGTCCTCAGAGACCCTGGCAGCCCCCGCTGCCGGCACCTTCACCAGGGTCACCCCATATGGGCTGTGTACAAAATCCTGTCATTACTGTCTGGTGGGACATACCTTTCTCTGTCTCCTTTACCTTCTTTGTTCCGTGTGCTTACAGTCCCATGGTTAGAGGAAGGATCATTTGTTATCTTCTGGCAGGCGTGTATAATTTTCATCAGTCCTCTGTGTTGGCGCAGCACTGTCTCTGCTGGCAGTCAGCAGCTGAGGTGGTGGAAATGGGGATGGATGTTTTCTGCTGTACTTGGAGTGTCGCTTACACATACTTCAGCGATGGTTGCATATTGCAGGTGGTTGTATTGATGAGAGTGAACCTGGGGCCTGACTGAATTTGGCACCAATTCACATTGCCCTCGCTTCCTATGGGGTTTCCTTTAGACATGATTTGGGTTTGGCTGTTTTCATATGATACAATTTGCATGAAATATCACCAGCTGAAATCTAGCTATGCCCTTTAAAATATATCCTTTTGGTCATTTGTGATCTTGCCAGTAAAAGAGGTATATAAGAGCTTCTAGGTGATGGAATCCCAGCCCCATTTTCCCACACAAGGGAAAATCCTTAATTTAAAGCATTTAAGCTGTGCTGCTTTAACTTGTAGAATATGTTGGGAAGAGAATCACAGGATTTTTGGACCAATCCAAAGCAGGGGGTCTCTATGCCCAGCGCTCCAGCTGGTGCTGTGCCCTGATTCCTTGCAGGGTATGTTCTTTTCATTGCCCAGTACCTTCTGAGGGCATCAACAGGAGTTGGCATCACTGAGTACTAACAGTGGGAAACTCTACATAGTGGTTTATTACAATAAATGCATTTCCCCTATCCTCCCTCCTTGGTGGAATCAGCATTTGGTGCAGGATTAAAGCCTTTATAACTGAAATAGGCTCTCAATGTAATGGCACTTTTGTCCCATTCACCTACATAGCTTGACCTACAAACTCCCATTGTGTTGAGCTGACCTTAGGTGAGACCTTGACAGGCAGGCAAGAGACACTTCAACTTCTTGCTCTCCTATTCTGTCATCTAAGAATGGTTCAATAAGTATGTCCTTGGTGTTCCTATATGTGTGTTAGAAATTATGGTGCGCTGTTGGGTGCTAGAAAAAAATATTCCCCATCATCCATTTATCAAGACTATATGCAATTTTTTTTCTTACAAGTCTCTGTGAAGTCGCCATTTCCTCAAGTCTCTGTAGTTACCTGAGGAAAAAAAAAATTCCTTATTGATGCTAAGCGTAAGTAAACCCTGTGCATAAGCAAAATGATCATGTTTAAGCACCTAATCCCATACATATCCGTAGATATCACTGGTATTCCAGCAATCTGTTTTAATTTTCTTGGCTTTTACATTATTCATATGCTGCAGAGGTCTCCTGAACAAAAAATTCCACATGGCTGGATAGCAGTGTGCTTGGAATAAATCACCACAGTTGTGTTTAATATAAATTACTTCTATTTTAAAGCCTAGGATTGTCCGCGTGTTTTTCTGTTGCTGCTTAGTTCAAATTTATCAGTCCCCCAAATCCTTGTGATCCCCCTTAAGGTACTTATACAGTGCAAGAAGATCCCCCCTGTAGCCTTCTCATCTTCAAATACATACGCTTAAGCGCCTCATCCTGTCATCTTAGCAAAGGCCCTTCCTACTTTTGGCCAGACTCGTATCGCTCTTACAGATTCTCTTTAGAATGTAGATGTTGCTTATATGAAGATAAGATGTGCCCAGCTCCAGCTTATGCCCCAAAATGGCTATTTATAATGGCACAGTCGTTATTTTTGTTAACGTTTAGAAATAATCCTTTCCTAAGTTGTAGAAACATTGCTCTTCCCCTGGAAGAAGTGTGCTCCAAGCCTGGCTCTGAGGAGCACAAGGAGGGGAAGATTTGCTCGTGTGGCTGTCAGGGAGGAGGGAGAAGTCTTGCAGAAGTGATGGTCGTGGTTCTGTCATGCGAGACCGATGAGAGCAACCAACTGAAACAGTGACTGCTGTAACATAGGACATAAGATCAGCTAGCTCCTCAGCAGAGATTGAGTTATAGTGCAGAAGGTACTTGCTGAGAGCAATGCAAATAGCTGTCAAGACCCAAAACATGTGTTTTGCAGTAAGAAAAGCTACATTTTGGGGGTTTTTTTTGGTTTTTTGGGTTTGTGATTTTTTTTTTTCTTGTAGAACTCTAGCAATAAGTGTTTGCATGCTGGGTTGTTTGTTTCGGGTTTTTTTTTTTTTAGCTTGGATGCAAATATTACTGGTATTGAAACATTTCCTTACAGTATTTGCAGCCTGAGGTTTGAATCACTTCACTGTTCATGTCTCAGGAAGTGAAACTGGGAAGCCTGTTTCCTTTGGGGAAGCCTGGGTAAAACGCTTTGAGAAATACGTGGACAAATGGTGATGAAGTCTGTAAAGTTGTGTAAATTGTATCATCGCAGGCCAGAAATGAAAAGAAAAGGGAAATGAAAAGAAAAAGGGAAAAGAAAAGAAATTTTAACCCAGCCTCATGCCGTTCGTTAATGACAGCATGGCGTGAGGATCAGAGATTTATCTAGGAATTCAGTAGTAAGAGCAGACGGACCAGAGGTAGGAACAGATGAACCTGTGTCGTCTCATACAGAACTGAGGGACTGAGCTGAATGGATGAAAGGGATACCTGTGAATATTTATGAGTTGTGCCATCTTCAGTCCTTTCAGTGCCATGAGACTGTTCCTCAGCATAATGTTTGGTTTAAAAGTATAGAGTTGTTTTTTAAAGAAAAAAAAGTTTTGCGGATATTTTGTCCGTTGGTTCTTGATCCTTTGTTAAAATAGCTTTTGGCTTTGAGGGAGAGAAGAACTCATCCTGTTGCAATATCTCATCTCTGTTGATGACTCCCGTGTTGATCCTGCACTTACCTGATGTTATAGCTAGATGTCAGCCTCAGATGACTTGTCAGTCAGAATCAGATTTATTTTTGCTCCGTATCGCTCAGTAGCTTGAGACTGCTGAGATAGCGTGGTAACTGTGACTTGCCTCCTCCCCAAAAGCCTGGCCTAGGGGTTTCATTATTAAATTTAACAGAGCTGTTCATAAGGATTTGCTTTTAACAGGCTCTGAGGAGTATCTGTGCTCATAGGAAAGTTTGGCTTTCAGTTAATTTTTCTTCAGAGTCCAGGGACTTCTTATTTTGCAGGTGACGAGTCCTGCCCATAAAACTCTGCTCACAACCCACTTTCCCAATGCCTTCCCTCAGTATCATAGCCTAAATGAGTGCCAGAGACTTCAGTGTCAGCTCTGCAGAGGCTGACATGGTGAGACACCAAGGCAAGGACAGTTTCAGAGCTGGAACAATGACAGGAGTGAATGTGCTGGAAAACGGGTGATTCAGCTATTCCAGTAACTCGTCATGGTGACCTGGCAGCCTCGTCAACCAGCAGGTCGTGTTTTGGTGGATTTGGGGATGCAGCAGCTCACAGAGGGTTGTGACTCATGAGGTGACTTATGCTGGGAGCAGCAGAAGGTCACGATGACAGGACTGACTTGCAGTAGAGTGATAGAGATGGAGGCTGCACCACTGCAGCTCAGAGCAAGCTGTTGCAGTTCAGAGTGATTTTTCCTTCGCTTGTACATGATCTGCTGTGAACTGCAGCAACTCAAGACCTATTTTATAGGAAGCTAGAGTCATATTAGCATTAAGAGTAGGGCACACAGCAGGTCCTAGTGACTTGGCCAGCCTTTCCTGTGTGTCACCCCTGCCTGTGAATCAGCATCATGAGATGAGAAAGACATGCAGTTGTTATTAAATTAAAAAAACCTTGATAAGAAAATTGTAAATTATAAATTATAAGGATTGGATATCCTTATTATCCATTATTAAAAGCAAGCAAGGAAGCAAAAAAGTCCTTGTTGTCTGTGCTAGGCTTCAGAAATGACTGTTCAATGTCTGCATTGCTGGAAGCTGAGTTGCTCCAGGCATTTAAATGCATGTAGTTGCCTGAGGGCTTAATAAGTTCTGGTCCCTGTCTCCAACACTGTTCAATTTATCCGATTTATCTTTTTGCCCAACCTTTTCTTTCCAGGAAGGACAGGAACTGAGACTTCTCTGCAAGACACTATGTTTTTTTCCTCACTTCACTAAGTTTAAAGGGAAAACAGTTCCTCAATACATAGATTTGCAGAATAGATATGGTGATGTACCCCCAAATTAATACCTGGGAAAGAAAATGTTATGAACAATAGGTTCTCAAGTCTGACAGAATTTGTCACCAAACTGGATTGAAGCTGTGGAGCTTCCTTTTCCCCTCCTCTGAATCATTTCAGTGCAGTGCCATCTTCCAAATCATAAGCAAAAACCAGAACATGAGCGCTTGTCCAGTGAGCTGGAAATTTAGCTCTTAGTTTGTCCATGACATTGCCCATGCCTTTTGCTGCATAGCTGCTTCTCTCATGCCCATTAATGTCGGCTGCTTGTCTGTTCACAGAGATTTCCATTTCTGCTTTTGTTGCCTGCCAGATTCGGGGCGAGGAAAAGCAGCAGGAATAAACACAGAGCTGTCAGCAGAACAAACTCACGGGCAATATTTTGAATGCTTAGGTGACTTGCTGTAGGAACAGGTATATTTTATTGTGATTATTTTTGTTTTAGGAAGGACATGCTTTCTTCTTTTTTTTTTTTTTCCTGTCTGCCCTTTACAAAAGACAGGGAGCTGCACTCCTGACTGGGAGGCAAAGATTTGGGCTCTGTGGCTTAATTGCTGATATCCTAAAATAATTCCTGTTGGAAGGGACATTTGGAAGCCATCTGGGAGTGGGGATGTGTGTGGGAGTGTACTGCAGGGTGCCAAGGCTGTCCCCTGGAAGGGCATAGGCTCCCCCCCTGCTCTGCACAGGTGGCTGGGGCACAGCCATGGCCACGCAGTCTGGTTGTGGCATTGCCACGTCCTTTCCTTCCACTATGGCCTTGGGCTACTCAGTGCTGCTCAAGGGTGGCAGCAGTTACACCTCTCTAGTCCCCATAATTTAAGAATCTGAGTAATGGCCGCCCTTTCATAACAGGTACAAAGAATATAAGACTTGTGTCACCCCATCACTCAGTGCTTGCTCTGTGTCATGAAGGACATCTCTGGGCAGAACTGCTTTGCACATGCTGAGTCATCCTTGCGAAGTGCTTCCAGGAACAGAGCTGAAAGAACTCATGGAAGCACAAAGGTCTTGAGTTACATTTTGTCTACATCATCATTCAATTCTGGAAATTTTGTCTCCTGTTACCTATATTTTAAAATACTTGATGCTAGGGGAAATACCTTATCCCTAGTTCTTGAGTGCATCCAGCCTAATTTTGACCGTGAGGAGAACTAGCATGCTGATGCTTCCTGCTTTTCATAAGGAATTGCACTATGCTTTACCCATCAGTAGCTTTATGGCTAGTAGTCACATTTTTCAGTGTGTCTTCGTGCCTTTTGTGCATATTGTAAGAGCTACTTTATAGTGGAAACCAGCTTTGGGGGTTTCATTCATGGCTGAGGCAGCTATATACGATACAAATGAAAATAACCACAGGGTTACCTGGGAAATAACTGTATCAAATATCCAAACCAATGTAAAAAATGTTCTTTCTCTCCTACTCAGTGACTTCTTATTTACTAGAAGTAATGAATGCAGGCAATTATCTTACAGAATGCTTAGGATTATTAATAATATGTAGTAGGGCAGGTGTTAACATCGACAAGTGACTACATTTAACTTTCAGTGGAGATGCTTCAAACACCTGTCTTTGTGGTAACATTGCTCCTGATGAATATTTGCTGCAATGTCATAGAGTTCGACTAGGACAATGAGCATGCCATTCTGTTCTGAATCACTTACAAATACTGGAGGGATGCCAGATTGCGTATCTGATAGGAAAAGTGAAGTCAGGTGAGGATGAGGGCAGTCGTTGGATAAGAGAAGTGGACGGGAAATGCACAGAAGTAGGAGATTTGGCAATATCTGAGTCACTAGTGAGCTAAAAATCTGGGCAGAGCAACAGGGGGTGTATTGACAGGGTAAGCTAATTGCTGTCACAACAATTGCCTTTAATCTTATTTTCATGTAGTTATAACATTTTCTCTCAAGTAAACCCTCTTGCAGACCCCTTTGGCACAAAGGGACCATTTCCTATCAACATCTTATGGAGCAATGCTCTGATTACTCAAAGGGGATCTTACTGCTACCTTGCCAGGTTTCACTGAGTACAGGCTTCAGGTTGAATTCAAGAGCTCTAATGGCCTTGATTACAGACTAATAATGAGCTTTGGTGCCATGCTCAAACCATGAGTGGGAAGAATAGAAAGCAAAGAGGGAGCTGAAATATGGGACCATTGGGACAGTTTCCAGCTTTGACTTGTAATCTTCCTTTGTGTGCCCAGGCTTTACCCTGTCCATGACTCAATTACTTATTTTATGCAAGTATGAAAGATTGCTCTAATGTGGCTGGTTCTTTGTTTCTGAGAACCATTTTCAGCCAATGTCCTTAGCAATTGAATTTGCCTCCACAATGTTATATTCAGAGATGCCTTTTATTTGCTGTGATTATTTGCTCCTAGCACAGCTCTGTCACACAAAGGTTCACATGTGTGCGCCTCTACACTGACACACATTGGAAACCACTGCCTGTTGTGCCCTGACCTTAGGTGGTAAGGTGTAAGAGGGAAAGAAGGGGAACATTTTCTGGTTGTTTTGGCTCAGGGGAACAAAACCAAGTTTGCAAAGCTGTAAATGGCATTACAGTTCCATCACCCTTCTGTTTACGGGACAGGGAATCAAAATACCGACAGCAAAAGGAAAGATAAACAATACCATCCTGTATGTCTTCCTTCCCTCCACAATGTTATCTCTATGACATTCTCCACTTTTCATCTAATTTGTTTGTGACTCGGTAGTGCCATAAACATGAAATTGAAACAGATATTCACATCAAAAGTGAAAGCTGCTATTTTAGATTGATTTATATGTATTTGTGTGTATACAAGCTATTAATTTATTTCCACTCTTCGTTACCTTGTTTACGCCTACTGAAGTTTATTTTTCCAGTGGTTTTATCTTTTCCAGTTGTCAAACTCTGGTGCTTTACCCACCCTTCAACCTGCTCCCTTGTTGTGTTTGGAAATAATTATGGCTGGTCTGTTTAACTGCTGCTGCACCCATGTGTACAAGTTCCTAGATACGTCAAAGAACCTTTGTTTGTAGAGTAACCTAAAGAACTGATGTTTGCTGTACCTGTCAGGGAAAATAAAATTGACCACGATGCTGGGCTTTTTAGTTTTGTCTTGTGAAGGAGCCCAAAACTTGACCAATTTAAACTTTGTTGTGTTTGCTTCTTAATTCAAAGTGAGCCTGGCAGAAGATGCCATGATTCATAGCTTCTGTCCTTTACTAAGAGAATAACTGCCACCTTTGCCCAGGAGTACCAGCTCTCTCTTCCTTTGGATTGTCCACATATCAGTAAAGACATCTCCACATATCCTTTAATGCAGAGGAGCCTGGCTTTTTAGGTATGTTACACAAACACAGATCAGCACTAACTGCAGCAGTAGAACTTACTTCCATGTTTCAATAAAATCTCTCTCTGGTAACGTCTCAGTATCTGAAGGCCTCCTGTTAACATTTTCTTGGACAGTGTGAAGACATGTTTATCTGTTTTTACGGTTCGTAAAAAAAAGAAAACAAAGAAATACATTTTGAAAGCAGCAAATAATTTTGCTTGTTTCTTTTCTGTGAAGCCCCTGGCCGGGCACAGAGAGTGGTGGTAAATGGAGTTAAATCCAGCTGGAGGCCAGTTACAAGTGGAGTTCCCCAGGGTTCAGTGCTGGGTCCAACCCTGTTCAATGTCTTCATCAATGACCTGGATGAAGGCATTGAGTGCACCCTTAGCAAGTTTGCAGATGACACTAAGCTGGGTAGAAGTGTCGATCTGCTGGAGGGTAGGGAGGCTCTGCAAAGGGATCTGAACAGGCTGGACC
>WAAB01004781.1:241271-290405 GCA_013389865.1 Piaya cayana | reverse complement strand
AAGTTTTTTATGGAAAGGGTCATTAGGCACTGGAATATGCTGCCCAGGGAGGTGGTTGATTCGCCTTCCCTGGGGGTGTTTAAGGCAAGACTAGACGAGGTCCTGAGGGACATGGTTTAGTGTTTAATGGGAATGGTTGGACTTGATGATCCGATGGGTCTCTTCCAACCCAGTGATTCTGTGTGATTCTGTGATTCTGTGTTTGAGAGTAGGTGTAGTATATGCTCTTTTAGGGTTGAGCAGATGGATGCCCAGTAATGCTTTCCTAAAGAAGCTCTAACAGTGCGATGAGGAGATAGAGTGCTGGTTATGACTAAGGTCAGGACTTGCCTCGGTCCTCCAGGAAGCCAGAGGTGCAAAGCCATGAGGTATAATTGAAGGTGGAACAGATGTTACATGTGTATTGGAACTTCATTGTGGATTGCTGTCTGAAAAGGTTTACAATTTGCCAGTTATTTTCCAGATGATGTTTTTAATATGCTGAGGTAGCAGATGTGTTTATTGTATCCAACGCTTTAATTTTAGGAAGTTAAACAGATGGATGCGTTTTGAAATTCAGCAGCATCTCTTTCAGCATCTATAACGTAGTCGTTTCATGTGCCAACCGGGATAGAAGGGAACAGAGCATCTGATAAGTACTTTGCCTATGACAAGTTGACCCATTTGCCAACAGCCAATAATACACTAATGCTATGACAGAAATGATTGACTACTACTGCTTTTACAGCAGAGTCATTTCAGTTTCCAGGCATTTGTCTTTTTTTAAAAAAACTTGGACTAACTTCAATGCAGGTTGTTTCACTAGTGGAATAAATAAACCGAATGTTAATTCTCATACAGGAGTGGATGATCTGTCTGCACAAAGATGATCAACACAATTCCATCTATCTAAAAAAAAATGGTATATTGCAATTATCTTAATACTAAAGTGGTAAGAGGAAATTCAAAATACAGAAAAATTACCTTTCAGTGCTATGCTTTATGTTTACTGTTTGTCTTCCAAAGCTAAACATCAGTCAGATCTTCCTTAGAGGTGATGCAGCACATGAGGGTTGTGCGGTGTTTTGACACAGACACCCAAAATATTCCAAACACCAAGAGCAGCATCATTAAAAATCATGTGCTGTGGTGTGTAAGGTAAATGCGATGTTGTCAGGGCTTTACACTGTAGCTTTAAAGAGTTTGAGTTCAATACAGCATCATGGGTAAAATTCAGGGTGGCAGAAAACCTTAGTATGGAATAATATCCCACCACCTTCAAAAAGTAAAGTTGATTAAATGTTGAAATACCAAAGCTGTTTAAGGCAACACATGTCATTAATCAGTACACTGGGAACCGCTTTTGTTTTGGTATCAAAGAAAAAATTAGGGCAACATTGTTATTTTTTTAATATCATTTTTGAGTGGCGCATGTTACAAAAGCTTGCAAAAATCAGTATTAAAACAGTAGGACGGTTAGTTATCAGTTTGCTAGCGGGAGAATGAGAGAACAAAGGAAATATAAGGAAATTGGAGAAGGGAAGCTTGATACTGCCATGCATGAGGCTGCGTGGTGACCCTGCAGCACTTTAGTTGTGATTATGCTGTGTCAGGTTAAGAGAGACATTAAAGAATAACTGTTCCCTGTACATTTCCTTCCAAAGTGATCTTTGAAGCTTGTTTAAACCCAGGCGTGATATTTGGCAGGTACGGATAACGTCTCCCTCAAATGCACATGTGATTTTTAACTACAAAATGAATCGGTATTTTCTGGTTTTTTTCCACAGTTTATGGTCAAATCACCTTGTGATACTTGGTCATCTTAGAGATGGAGATGACAAAATGGGGTTTTTTTGGACATTGGCTCTCAAGAACGGTCAAGGCTGTTGGGCTGAACGTTGACTTGAGTTACATCTGCGTAAATCTGAAGAAGTTTTAGTGAATTTTTTAAGAATTGGCATACCCCAATGTTAGCTTCTAAGGATGTGCTTTCAATTTCCACAAACATCAAATCAAGACTAATCATTCTTTAGAGGAGCTATGGAGATAGAGAAATTCATATTGGGCCATGGTGTTAAGTGCTTTTTGTGTTTTCTTTTATATCATTATGATAATCTAGACTTACATGTGATGTTTTTTTCTGGTAACACCTTCAGAAATAGCTGGTGTTTGGAACATTGCAATTAATCACTCTGACATTATATGGTGCACTGCAGGTGACCTCCAGCAGCGAACCGCTCCTGAATAGTTGCCCTCTGGGAATGCTCTTTTTTTTCTTTTTTGTTCTGAGGAGAGCGGCTGCCTGCAGACTTTGGTTGTGAAGTGTACTTGGCAAAGCCTGCAAGTGTGGGGTGATATTTGTTGTTCTCTGATATCTAGTTGGCAGTTGTTGAGCACTGCAAGCGCTACTTCCGTGACTGCAGAACTGCACTGTGCATCATCAGCTGAAATGGATGCGTGGGCTCAGTATTCAAGAGCATTTCTTTAGGACAAATTGATTGGAAATGTGTGCTGATGGTAAAGGAGATAATGTAAGTGTAGGATAGGATTGGAATAGTTATCTAAAGATTTTGCTAAATACTTCAAAATTTGGAAGTCAAATTCTGATGTTGGCTGTAGAGACACCGCATTGATTTAGAGGAGGAGAAAATCTGACTCTCACCATTTAGTGTGAGTAGTAATACTTTGCTCTTTACAAAATAGCTGAAGTTGCTTAATGATAATCTGGCCAATTTGTGTTTGTTCAAAATTGCTGATGTGGGAGAGACTGGTGGCAGCTGAGGCTGGGTTGGAATGCTTAAGCAGATCTAGTTGAAAAAAAGGCTTTGAAATACAGCCTTTTCTTCCCATCTGCTTCTCAGATGGCTTCGACCTTTAGGCTCTGACAATTCTTTCAGATGATGGAGCAGGTGTCTCTGAAATGTGCCAGTAAGGGACAATGAGGTTACAGAAGGTGACTACCTCATGATGTGAGATTGTTAGTGTCTAAGTAGTGGAATTTTTTTTTCCCTGCCACTTCTTGAGAAGCCATGGAGAGTAGCAGCACAGGGAAGGGAGCTTTTTTTTTAGGTCCTCTGCTTATTTCATCTTAACTTGATGGTTCTCAAAGTCAAGGATAGTTTATGGTATTTGGATCATCATCGCCTTCCTTCTGTGATATTCTCATTAGTCACAGATGTTTTCTTTGCTTTTCCAAATACATGAATCCATAGGCAATGTCAAATCAGGCATAAAATAATATAGGAGCTAGTACTATTAACCTTGTGGAAACAAAGGACACATGAATAGATTAAGAATACCCAGATGCACATCCCTGTTGGGAAGACGTGATTTGAAAGCAGCTTTCTAAAATGGTATTGAAATATTTATTCCAGGTACTGTTAGTGGCATGGAAAGATGATGTCTCTTCTTATGGTCACAGGCATTAAATGATATGTAAGTCAAGGTGAGATATAGGTTGGCAGGACAAGACTACTCTGTTAGGATTGTAAAGATTATTCAAGTGAACGTGTTTTACACAGTAGTCACTGCTGTGACTGCAGTATAGCAGTACAATATGCATCTAAATCTTACAACACTGCAAAAAGCACTGATTGAAATAAGCTCTTGCATTCTTCATACCTTTCACTCCCATTCCTGATGAATTTAAGACTGAGGAATGAACTTGACATGCAAAGTCAGATGGACCTTTCAAAGCCAGTGACAGACCCCTGTTAGTGCATCTGTCTCCAGCCAGCTGAGCACAATTTTTATTAGATTCTGAGAAACTGATATGGCTACAGATCCAAAAAGGATCGAAACATAATGAAATTGAAGATGTGGATCAAAGTGCATTTATTATGACAACAGAAACTCAGGTAGCTTTTCAGTGAAGGACCACCAGAATAAGATTCATGTAAAGTACTGGCCATGTAGTCCAATGAAATAAAAAAATACCAGTCTGGAATGAGAAGGGAAAAGTATTTCAGTGCAGTCATGATGCCAGCTCCTACTGGTCATGCTTACATTACAAAACTATGAAGTGTTCTGGTGCAGAAACAGGATTAAATACCAGCATTGTTCAGACGGTGCTCATTTAAAATGATGCTATTTTGTGTCACCATGCGAAAGTATCTGCCTGTATCACTAGTGTGGCTAGTTAAACTTTTTATGTATCTTCTGAAAATGAGCATAACAAATGTCCTTCTGGAGGCAGACCTTAGCTTGTGTATTTTTTAAAACGTGACACTTAGAAAACAAGGTGGAATTAAACCCAGTGTGAATTAGGAATGTGTCAGGCAATTACAAAAGGGATTTTAGATCAGAATGAGTGTACTGCAGACAAGATTTCTGTGAAAAGAACTGGGAACAGAACCAAGGTTTCCTCCTTTTCTCTCTGATCTATATAAAGAACTCACATGTACAGATTATAATTGCTGTCGTGAGAGGATGCCAGATTATATAATGCTTCTACCCACATTCCTCTTTTCTAACCTTTACTGTTCCTGTTGTGGGAACACAAAAATTAGGAGCTTGGTCCCACTTACACCTTTTCGGGTTCTTTTATGAAGTGGCCATGTAACTCTGTAGATGGGTTGAGGCTTTTATATATTTGATATTCTGATCAGGGACAAAAGATGGATGTGAATGTGCAAAATGCCTGCAGTACCAAAAATAGGTCTATATTTATTCCTATCATAACTTCACTTAAGTCAATGGAGCTGAGCCAAGACTGAACATGCCCACAGTCTATAGGACAGCTGGTCGCCTGGCAGTAGTAAAGTTTGATGAGAACTGTTTTGTAAGAATGATTAAGCCTTCTGATATTGACAGTACATGGTGACATTTAAGGAATATTCACCTTGGCTTAAATTGATTTTCTGGGAGACTTCAGATATATCTGTAATGTCTGAAAAACAGGGATAACATTGATCGAAGTGTTTTCAAGCCTTAGGTTTAGTTCCATCAGCAGTTCTGAACCACCAGACCAGTTAACGAGGTGTTCTAATTGATATAATAATTTTACACAGTTTTTCCACTTACCATAATGTAACATTTGGCTTCATTGAGGATGGATATTAACCACAGAGTTGAAAGGAAGGTCTCCTTCCGTGATCCTTTCCTACATTTCATAAAGCTTTTAATTTTACTAGCAATACCCACATGCAATAATCCATATAGGCATTTTCTTTCCACTTGGGTCTAGAGACCCTGCTAATTGATAGCGTATGAATGATGAAGGCAGCTTCAATAGTTTTACTGTTCCAGAAACATTCATCTCATTCATAAAGATCATCTGTTCAAGAGCAGTCGACCCTGGTTTTTGTTCGGTTTACTGGTTTTGTTTTGGGCAATGTGCTGACTTGCCTACAAGCTCTTGAACTGCAGTGTTCAAGCAGTTTCCCCTGATGTGTTAAGGTTTCTGGTTCACATGTGTCTGCTCACTAACATTTTGAGAATATTAATCCAGTTCTTGACACCAGAGCCTTGGCACTTGCGTTGGTGCGATGTGGTGCTAGGTAGCCACAGCTTGAATCCTAAGCAATGGCACCTCCTGAGCTTAAAACTCAGTCCCATAAGCTAAGTCACTAGGGCTTTTTGTGGTTTTTTTTTTCCTAGCAGGGAAGTAAAGTGCTTGTTTATAGCATTTTTCCCTGTGTGTTTCCCCAGTTAGGGAGTGGGTGGATGACTACAGGCAGATAAGGGGGAGTAGTTGTGAGTATTTAGGACAAGATACTCATCAAATCTAAGGCTGCAAGGGAATATGCCCCTACTTATTGGCTTATCCAACATTTGTGACAGGAAGGAATGGAACTCTTGCTTTTTGTTTAGACAATTTGCCTGCTTTTGCGTATTAATTATAGCTCAGATAAAGAAATTTGATTGATTCAAAACAGGGGAAGGGAAAACTGATTCAGCTTTTAAAGGAAGATAAGGAAGTTAGGTTCCCAGGTCCCATTGACTGTTCAAGAGAAGTAGCTTCTTTTAAAAATCCTAGCCTTATTAACAAGTAAAATCAAATATTTTCTTTTTAAAAATACTCACTTCCAAAGATAGACCGAAACTGACGGTGGATGTCTTTGCAGAGATAGACTGTAATGTGATGTATTAACAATTTATGACCTCATGGTATGGCTGTGCTGCCACTGGATACAGTACGGTGCGTTGTACTGGCATTATGCTGTAGTGTAAAATAAGCATAACAAAGCCCCAGGTATTAGATGACAATGAATTATTAATGCAAACTTTTCTCTGAAATCGCTGTTTTTTACTGAAGCTGTAAGAGAAGCAGTAATTCTAGGCCACTCTTCAGAAGTGTTATTAGGAATTCACATTAAGCTTTGGTAAAGAAGGGGACCATGTTATATTGATTCAGCAAAACAACTGGTGAGAATATAGATTGAATGTATCCACAAGAGATCATCTTCACTTCAGTAGGCAGGACTGCACACCAAGAAATAAAGTAGTTTCCTCTAGCTGAGGAATATTCAATCCACTGTCATCAAAGAATCAGATTCAATAATTGTTAGAACACCAATGAAAGGAATCCTTTTCTTTTGCTCAAGTTAATTTTGTGTCTGTTTTAGTATCCTCAACCTAGCCAGTTTTCCAAGATGAAAACAGAACAACAAAAACTGGCTAGTTCTGTGCATCTGGGATCCGTGGCCTGAACCTCATAAAACGTGTAAGTGAAGAACAGAACATAAAGCTGTCAGTTAGATCTTCTAATAGCTTTTAAACATTACTATATTTTATTACAGGCCTAAAATTAGCCTTGGTTTCAGATTTGGATCTTTGTCAAGTTTTCTGTGCTTCAGCCCAACCTGGTTTTAGCAAGCAAGGGTGAGTTTTCAGCAGTGAACAATGGAAATGGTATCGGAGCATTTGACACATTTCTGCATCCATAACTACCAGTATTTTCATATGGTAAATGTGACTTCCTTCGTGGAGTTGCTGGACTTTGATATTTTCTATATAGTTTTTTTTAAGCTGATACTGTGCATGGTGCTATGACAGGAGAGTAAACATTAGAAGATCTTTCTCAGTGAGATGGATGAACCAAGATGTGTAGTTTCCAGTGTCAGACTGGTGGATAGACAGACCAGGGTCAAAAGAGTTACTCATAAAAATAACAGCCAAACAAGCTACCCTCCTCAAGACAAGACAAAGCATCCTGCAGAGCTGGTGTATGTGAAAATAGATGTGCTGAAAAATCCGAGCAACAATCAAAACTCTAGTGAGTCATAGAATAATTAAGGTTGGAAAAGACCTCTAAGATCATCAAGTCCAACTGTCAGCCCAATGCCACCATGTGTACTAAGCTACATCCTGAAGTGCCATGTCTATGTGTTTATTTAACACCTCTGGGAATGGAGAAGCCACCATTTCCCTGGGCAGCCTGTTCCAATGCTTCACTACTCTTTCATTAGAATTTTAAAGAATTTAAAGAATTTTATTCTCATCGGCAATCTAAACCATACCTGGCACAACTGGAGGCCATTTCCTCTCATTCTATCACCTGTTGCTTGGGAGAAGAGACCAACACCCACCTCGCTACAGCCTCCTTTCAGATAGTTGTAGAGAGAGGTAAGTTCTCCCCTCAGCCTCTTCTCCAGGTCAAACAATCCCAGTTCTCTCAGCCATTCCTCATAAGACTTGTGCTCCAGATTCTTCACCAGCTTCATTGTCCCCCATGCCTCCGCTTCATGTGTCATGTGTGACCTTGAGTTATGTAATCGAGGGCCTGTGCTAAGAAAGGGAGAGGGCAGACTGCACATAGCAACAACATAAAACCCCACATAATACAGGTCATGTCTTCAGAAATTGTATTCTGTTAGTGAAGACGAACTGGTTTACATTGCAAAGCTGGGGTTGACCAGTACTTTATAATAAGCAGAACATAAATTCCTTTTCTGCCACTTGCTGTATAACCCTGGATAAATCACTAAAGATGACATCCTCATAAGGATTCAAGACACAAGTCTCATCTCATTTCCATTTCCTAAAATGCTATCCTAATTCTGCTGCCTAATCCTGGAAACGCTTCTGATCCAGAAATGCTTCATTTTTCTGAGTCTCATATGTGAACACCCGGGGTCTGTGCATCTAAAACTTTCCCAAAAGCCAGGATGTCAAATAGACAGGACCCAGCTTCCCTGGAAATGGGTGGCCGAGCATGCTTCAGTCTTCCTCCTCTGAGCACTCCCGTTTGGATGGACGGGGCAGGGCGGCGGGGCTGTGCTTCCTGCCAACTAGCTCCATGGGCTGGACACTCGCAGAGTGTATTTCAAACATTTCAAAGGTAGGTTCATTTCTCCTCTCTGCTTTCTGAGATGGCTCCTGTCCCTGCCACCCAGGCACTGGTGCAGGCATTCTGCCTTCAGGCAGTGGGTGAGATGAGAATAAGGAGAAATAATAAGGGAAATAATGTGATTCCTGGGGCTGTGACAAGGATGTGATTTAAAACGTATTCTCCTCTTCCATGTCTCCTGCTGGCTTTGTGAACATTATTCTGAGGCACCATCTCCTCCCATGTTAAGAAGCCTGTGTGGTAGCTCAAAGCCTGAAAATGAGGAGTTGTGGCACTGCACGTCACAGTGTTAAGAGCCCCTTAGAAGCCTGCAGGCACCTCTCCATGCTGATAATCCTGTGGTCCAGGATGGTGCTCTCTGAGCAGACAGGGGAGAATGCACCTCTCTCAAATCATAGAATCATAGAATAGTTTGGGTGGGAAGGGACGTTAAAGATCATCCAGTTCCAACCCCTCTGCCATGGGCAGGGACCTCCCACTAGATCAGGCTGCCCAAGGTCTCATCCAACCTGACCTGGAACACCTCCAGGGATGGGGCTGCCACAACTTCCCTGGGCAACCTGGGCCAGTGCCTCACAACCCTCATTGTGAAGAAATTCCTCCTTATGTCGAATTTAAATCTGCCCCTCTCCAGTTTATACCCATTGCCCTTTGTCCTGTCACTACAAGTGAACCTGTCACTCCAGCTTTCTTGTAGCCCCTTCAAATACTAGGAGGTTGCTATAAGGTCTCCTTGGAGCCTTCTCTTCTCCAGGCTGAGCAACCCCAGCTCTCTCAGCCTGTCCTCATATGGGAGATACTCCAGCCCTCTGATCATCCTTGTAGCCTCCTCTGGGCTCATCCCAACAGCTCCATCTCTTTCTTACATTGAGGATTCCAGAACTGGACACTCCAGATCAGGTCTGACAGGAGAGGAATAGAGGGGCAGAATGGGCCAAGCTCGTGAGGAATGAGGGATGCGGGGGCTGCAAGGGACCCTCAGAGCAGCAGGGGGAGGAACCTGGGACACTGAAAGAAATCCTCCGGCCAGCGGCGAGCCGGGCGTTGCTATAATAGGGCTGCATTACTCACTGTGCTTATTCAAATTCCTGTTGATGCTGGCAGCGGCAGTTTTCCCGAACACCAACGAACAATGAGTCATCTCCAGGTGTTTTGATTTGAAAGCGCCCTTTTCCCCCCGCTCAATTCTTTTCAAATTTCAAAAAGAAGGCGGTCAAAGCTTCCCCCCCCCACCTCGGCAGCCCCCGGAGCATCGGAGCGCGGGGCTGCGCAGCCCGCGGAGTTCCCTGCCCTCCCCAGGAGTTGGAACCGCTCCTCCCCCTGCAGACAGAAGGATTTTTTTTTTGGTGTGTGTGTGTCGTTGTTGTTGTTATTCCTGCTCGCAGCGGGCAGGGCCAAGCCGGGGAGGCAGCCGCCCGCTCCCCCCTCCCCGTTCCCCCCGGGATGCGCTGAGCGGCGCGGGGCGGGGGGACCCGCTCCACTGCGGGAAGGGAAAATGCGGTGGCGGCTGCTTTCCCTTTCCCTCTGACAGCCGGGTGCTTATTTTTTTTGTTTCCTCCAGGCTTTCAACCGGGAAATTTTGTAGCCACTGGCATCTTTTCATTTAAAATCGCTGTCAGTGGACGTTTCTCCTTCTGCTCCAGCATCGTTGTCCTGTTCCCAGCTATTAAGGCTTAAGAAGCTTGATTCTCTAAGGCTCGTATCCAAGGGCATCACTCATTAACACACTGAGCTACATCTGCTTCTTGGCTAAGACTGAAGAAAGACATCTTAAGCTGGAAATCCTGCTCACTCGCTCTCTAGTGCGTACGGAAGGGGAAGCATACGCAGCAGCAGGTTCCTTTTTNTTTTTTTTTTTTTTTTCTCCCTGTTCCAAAGGACTGTCTCACTTTGGAGATGCGCTGACAAGATAACGGAGTGCAAGTCTCCCCATTTCCAGGGAAGAAAATTACAGGAGGCAGCCAGAGAAAGGAAGGAGCAAGTTATAAACCAGCAGAGATAGGAAGGAGGACAGTGGTGAAGATCTGAAAATAATATTAGAGGAAACAGGTGGAAGGCTGACATAAAGCTGGGAGATATTTTAGGCTGAGAGTCATTTGCCTTTTTATTTTTCTTTCTTTCTTTTTTTTTAAAGTTGGTTTTATTGCTCGTTTTAAATTCCAAGCTAGTTTTGGCGATCCCTGCAGTAAACCAGGCTGCTTTAGTGTAGAGCAGCTTCCCCAACGTGTCCTCTCTCTCCCTGCCTGCTGTTTCTGCTGTTGCTGCTGCTGACAGAAACGTGTTAGGAAAGCAGAAAGAGAAAATGCCAGCCATCCTGGTAGCCTCCAAAATGAAATCGGGACTACCTAAACCCGTACACAGCGCTGCTCCAATCCTGCATGTCCCAACGGCCAGGACCATCCCACAGCCCTGTTACCTGAAGTTTGGGAACAAGGTGGAGGTGACGAAGCCATTGTATTCCAGCCACATTCCTCTCAAATCTCCTAACGGACAAGAAAACGCAGGAGATGGACTTCCACCAAGGAAGAGTAGCTCGGTAGAAAATGGAATTGACACACAGGTTAGAAAGCACCAAATGCTGGGGAGGTGTATGCAAGGATTTATTTCTATGTTGAATGGTGCAGCAGGTTTTCTGAGGCAGATAGTAGTGGTGGGAACAGTAGTGAGAGAAGGGTGGGGGGTGTGTGATAACATCTGTCTGCAGTGGTGGGATATTTTATATTCCACATAGTGGCATGTGCTACCAAGGGATGTCTTTGTAATTTTGACAGCATGGTGGAGCTGATGGTGGGGTGGTGAGGGATGATGCTGCGTGTGCTCTTTGCCTGTGCTGCCTTCTCTGTTGCCACTGCTTCAACTTGTGGGCTTTATGGGATGGGATATAGAGATGTTGGGTATGGGATGTGGTCTTGTAGGTGCTAATTGTGATGCCTGGGTTGGGTGCTCGGCATGGGGAAAGATTGCTGCCTGTCACGGATGCAGTTGGTATTTGGTCCTGTACTATACTGGAACACTAGTTGTGTGAACATCTTGTGCTTGTAGCTGTGTGGGGAGTGAATGGGCTCGATGTTAAGTTACAATATGCATGTCATTCCCAGTGCAGCTAAATTAAATAGATAATGTAGGAAATGAAGGTTCAAGTGGAATTGTCTGTATGTGCATGACATCATCAATGCAGCACATGATCAATATGCATTTTTTAGATTTCCCTTTAATGTGCATCAGTTTCCTAATGTATTTTGCTATATGCTGCTTCCTGTATAAAGGAGGAAAAATGTGTGTTCTTCAGCTCGTTTCATTCTTGTCACTGTAGTCACATTTTCAGCATGGCTCAGACTGCCTTGTCCTGCTGATGCTCTAGTATGCTCAACAGCAGTGGGAGCAGATAGTGTGCGTTAGCGTACTACGGTGTGAGCAAAGCAGATGGTCTACTGCAGCAAGCAGAATTGATTAACGTTGTACGGAGATTGCTGTGGAGCAGCGTGATGCATTTGGGCAACAGCCATATACATTACAAGCTGTTTCTACCAATATCTGAGCCCAGGAGAAGGTGATGCCATTATACTGCAGTGAGGAAATGATGACAGATACTTATCTTTTTTTTTTTTTCTTTCCCTTCCTCAAGGAATAATGGGTTATCCCTACCATGTAGATCTTGAAATCTATGGTCTTGTAACCTTATTCTCTTAAGACAGGTACGACTACTGGTTGGGCGTGTTTGGCCCCGTGCCCTGAATTTTGGGATATGCTGCACTTCCATTGCTGGTAGACAGGGTGATGTATCGGGCTGCTCAAGCCAGGCGAATATGACTGTGGCTGTTCCTCAGGGACTGAGAGCAGGAAAAGGAGACAGACAAGTATCACTGGCAGGGTGGTGGCAGCAGACAGAATGCCCAGTGCATCACATCTTATTCTTAAGGGAGAAATGAGTACTCTCTTTTTTTCTCTTTCTTTTTGTTTTTTTCCTTTCCTTCTGCTAGAATCTGTCCTTGTGATTCTGAAATGTCAGCAAAATCTCATTATATGCTGCTCTTCCTCTCAGAAACGCCTTGGGTTTTGTACAGTAAATTACATTCCTGCAAAAAGCGATTGTTATTCAGAAATACTTTCTCATCTTATATTAGGTTATCATCAGAGACATCCTGCCAGTAGTAGCCATTGGCAGTACGAAGGGGAACACTGTGGTATTTTTAACTCTTTCATGGATGTGGAACAAACCCAATTTTTTTTATATCCTGAGGATGAAAGAGTCTTCATACTAATGTGTTCTTTTTAAATAGGGAGTAATTTTGTCAAAGGCATTTCAGATGATTTGGAATTTTAATAACTTCAGCAGCATTAGAAATCCTAAGCTTTGTCATTCTCAACAACCTCATTTGTGTGTCACTCTTAGCAGATGACCAGGGCTTTTTAAGGTGTGAACCAGTGAGTCTTGTTTTTCTATCCATTATCTTGAATAAACACAAGTCCTTTTGTGTTATTCTTATTGATCCAACTTTGATCCCTCCGCCCACATAAGCATGCAGGTCTTTGTCATCTGAGGTAGTAATTTGGAACATTGTTCTATATCTAATGGGAGATTTTTCCAGATCAGTTGTATCAAGGGCACCGTTCTTGTCTTTTTCTCCCATCTCTCCCTCCCAAGGGAGGAGGAACAGGATGGATGGACAGCTGCCGGATGGAATGTCAGCAGCTCTGAAGTGTTTTTATCTTGGAAAACCTTCAGCTACATTCAGGTGTAGAAGTGCTTTCTGATAATAAACCTGGTTTAGTCTTAAACACTGCACTAGGACTATCTCAAGAATCATAGACGTGTCTTATGTGGGTGAACACCTGCTTCTCTGGATATTTTAATCTTATGCACCAATATGGCACTGTGCATTCTACTGTGTAAGGCCCCTCGCATCCCCTATGATTGAGGCAAATTATAGCCTTACCATGACATATTGAGTTAAGAACTTCAGGCTGGACCAATACCAAATGTTTTGGCACATATCTTTTCTAGATCTCAGTCCCTGCATGGAGTCTGCAGCACATGGAGAAGGATACAATGTGCTTCTGTGTGGGTGGAGAGAGAAATAAAAAGATTCTGACACTTGGATGAAAAAATGGAGAGAAATAAAAATTACTGAAATTTCTTTAACTTGTCCTGTATTACTTGCTGAGGCTGAACTTGGAATTGGCAGCTCCAACCCCCCTCTTGAACACATAAGCTATTTTCATCAATACTCAGGGTGATATCAGGCCACTTTCAACCCAAGTGGCAGAGAAGCATTGCTGTTGCACAACTGCCTCGTGGTTCGAGTGTTCGCTCAGAGAGTGGGCTATCTGAGTTCAGCTTCTGTTTCAAAAGAATGGAATTCCAACTCGTCGTATCTCTGGAGGGTTTCATAACCAACAAGCCACAGGATGTTCTAGGAGTGATTTAAGGAGTTGCTCTTAATCCTGTTGAAGTTGGTCCTCTTTGTGCTTTATAATATAAAATTCAGTTACGTGCATGAGATAAGGACAGAAAACAACTTGACCTTCTGTTTGGGACATCTGCTTACAGGAAAAGAGGTGATGGGAGGCATGAATAGATGGAATACTTTTACCTCTTTGTGCAGATGGATTTGTCTCTCCCATCGCAGTGTATATATGCTTCCACTTGGAATTTCTGTAAGCACTTTTTCCAGCACATGGTTTACTGATACTCTTGAGAAGAAGCTGCATCTACTGCATCGACCAAAAATCGTAGTGTGAAAATACTAGACCATGTTCGCATGCTATTCTAGCATGTTTTAAGCCACTCACACACCAGTGCTGGGTCCATGAGCATTTTGTTTGGTGCTAGGTGGTACCTTGAGCCCAATTCTTCTGAGAATATGGGCACTGCAAGGTGGTATTCATTGAAGTACTAATATTTAAAAAACTGCTGAAAATCAAGGTGTGTCCCTTGAGAAATGTGGCATCAGTGAAAACTTCTCAACGTTTCGATTTTTTCTCTTTTTTTGTTCTTCTTGATATGGTTTTACATGTTAAGGCTGGATTTTATAGTGACTGGAGGTTTTGTGCCTTTAAGTCCATATAAAGGCAACACCTTCTTTAAAAATGCAGTGCAAATTATAAAAAAAACATTCTTCATGGTATTTTAAAAGCACTTTCCAAAGAAAGGCCTGAGAGTTTTAGCATCAAGCCTATTGTAAATACTCATCTGAAGCCTTCAGTCGATGAATCATGGCAGTATCGTTCCTATTTTATTGTTACCGATATACACGCTCCATTCATTTTTCCATATTAAATCCCCTGTGTTGTGCACAACAGTATCCTGCTGTTGCACTGGTGCTTATTTTGTCTAATTTGAAAACATGGCCAATAAATTGTACCCATATTTAGAGAGCATTGTTTTGGAAATATTTAACTTTGTTACCAGAGAAACTTCCGTCAAGTAGATAGCCAGATAGTGCTCTCTCATCTACTAAATGGAATTTATTAGCATTTCTGAAAAAAAGTTCTATGTATTTGGCCACTAAATTTGCTTTAGTTACTTAAGGCAGAAGCCATTGTCAATTAGAAGTCCATGGTAAAATTGTTCCTGCAGGGTGCAAGAAGAAAGATTCTGTTCCAGGAATGCACTCTGTTGCCATGTTATTGTGAAGGCCACTGAAGGAGGTAATGGATTTAATTACTGTGTTTATTGCTGCTATGCTTGATTTTCATTCTTGGAGAACTTAAAAATAATCATTGTGCCTATCTTAAGTAACTGTAGCAGTCCTTGGTCCTACCCTTCCACTGAAGCACTTCAAGTAGACAGGTATTTATTTAACCTGGTATTAATGTGTATTCAGCAACTACCCACAACTGTCCTGAATGTTTGGCAAGGAGGGATGGGCTGGGATTTTTTTACTTCTTTGCAAACATCTTTGCAATATTCATTTGCTGAAAGTCAGGTGTTATCCTCACCTGGTAGATGTGGAAGGCGGGTGCTCACTAGGTGTTACCATGTTCCCCAGCACTTTTCTCTTTCTCTGCCCCAGGCAAACCTAATTCTTTCAATCTCTTCTCTCAAGATTCCTACAACTCCTATGGCTCTTTCTGCTGTCTGCAGAACTCTTCTTAGTTTGCCTAGACCTTGTTTCAAGAGTTCAGTTCACAACTGGTAGATACCGTTGTCTGCAATAAAACCACTTTGGTCACCTAGTTCTTCACGTTGCTTTCCCAGTTTGTAAAGATCATGTTGAGTTGGGCGTTCTGGATCTGTGACAATGTGGGATGTTACAGATCTAGGGAGTTCTAGATCTGGAACATTCCAGATCTCCCCATTTTCTAGTCTTAATTCTTTCCTAATTTGTAAAGACTCTGTGTGTTTTGGGTGTTCTAGATACAGGGTGTGCTCCAGAGATATTTGCAATACTCATTGAGATTAGAAATGTCCCTGGGTGGTTTTTCTTATTAGCCACTCTGTAGTCCATGTCAATGACAATATTATAGAATGGAATTGGTAGAGAAGCTCCATTACAGATTCTTGCAAAAAATCTATTGGAGAGCCATTCCTAGGTTGATAACACACTATTTAGGGAGTTTTCCTGTCAGTTTTACGCTGCCTTGAAGCACTTTAGCTGCTCACAGACTGCTCACTTAATACATTGCTCCAGTATTTTTCTATGCTTCAGATTTAGGGTCGGATCAAATGTTTCAAGAGCAGAGACTTGCATCCTGTTGGCTGTTGATTAACCTGCCTCACTATGCCCATTCCCATGTCACTAACTATCCAAAGGAAGCCATATAGTTCAGATATTAATAATTACATGTCTGTATTTTAATTAACTGTATCAGAAGCCATTTACACCTCCACATCACTATCTTGTTAATATGAAGCTTCATAGAGAGAAAGATTAATAAAATACACTGCAGTGAAATTATGCCATCCTGTCACACATGCATTAGCTGGTTTTACGCATGATGCTGGGCTTCACAATTTTACTGTGGAGCCATTTTGCAGAAGGGATAGAAATCAAGCGAATCTTTCTCTGAACCCAATTCAAAGTCAGATATAGATTGACCGGTTTCCGTGCCATTAGGTAAGCTGCCACAAATTTGGTCTCGCTACAACTGGCGAGCTCACTATAAAAGAAATTATGAGAAATGTAGTCAGTAATACTGATAACTTCACCATGAAAGACAGCTTTTTTTTCATTGTTGGAAGAAATCAAATAAGGCCACATTTAGAATGCGTACAGAGGAGAAATTGTACTGAAAAGTTGGGAAAATTTAAAAACTATTTGTCCAGGCTATCAGAATACATAATCACAAAAATAATGTTAAATTAGTATTAGTTTTAATGAGCTTGCTTCTGGAATGATACTTATGTACTTAAGCACATTCCTACAGAAAGAACTTAGCTGTATCCTGGTTTCTGATGTATTTTGTTTTATACACCGCAAGCAATCTGAGGCTATTAAGTAGCCAAATTCTTCTCCTATTTATGATTACAATGGTTTTGATAGTATGTTTATAGATACATACAGATAAATATAAAATTGTTAGGAGTTGTTCCAAATGAGATGTTACCAGAAAAAAAATCATAAATTGTTATTATTGTGGTTATTAGCATGGAGTTTTCGGTGTTCTGCATTTAAATGAAAGCTGTATTGTTGTAATGCCCTGGTTTTGAACAAAAGATGTGGGATAGAATCATAGAATCATAGAACCATAGAATGGGTCGGGGTGGAAGGGATCTTAAAGCTCATTGCAGTTCCAACTATGGCAGGATCACCTTCCTCTGAATCAGGATGCTCAAAGCCTCCTTCAACCTGCCCCAGGGATAGGGCAGCCACCAGTTCTCTAGCCAACCTGTGCCAGTGCCCCACTGTCATCACAGGAAAAGAAAATCTTCCCGATACCTACTCTAAATCTCCCCTCTTTCAGCTTAAAACCGTTCCCTGCACTCCCTGATAAAGAACCCCTCCTCAGCTTTCCTGAAGGCCCCCTTAAGTACTGGAAGGCTGCTATAAGGTCTCTCTGGAGTCTTCCTCTTCTGTAGGCTAAACAAGCCTCAATTTCTTAGTCTGTCTTTGTATGGGAGGTGCTCCAGCCCTCTGATCATCTTCGTGGCCTCCTCTGGACTCACTTCAGCAGCTCCACGTGTTTCTTGTGCTGAGGATTCCAGAACTGAACACAGGACTTCAGGTGAGGTCTCACAAGAGCAGATTAGAGAGGCAGAATCACCTCCCTTGACGTGCTGGTCACACTGCTTTTGATGCAGCCCAGGATATGTTTGGCATAGATTCCACTATAAGCTCCATGGGTCTTTCACTGTTGGGTTTTTGTTTAGAATCTCCAAAGGATGACTTGGAATTAAAACTTCCATTCAATTTTTAATTTTACTGGATAATGAGTGAAAGTGATTTTTGCTCTGATTTCAGTTCATGACAGTTCTTGAGTAAAAGAGTCTTTGGTCATCATGTAAAGTTCTTTCCCAAGTTCAGTACCTTCACTATTGAGTTGAGGTTTTCAAATATATTTATTGTGGAGCTTATAATACTGCTGTTGAATTGACTCAGGTTTTTACAGCCTCTGGTTAGTGTTTTTGAAAGATTCATTTTGTGTGACCTTTTTTCCTCCTTCCTATTTATCT
Organism: Piaya cayana; assembly: GCA_013389865.1. Lineage (NCBI taxonomy): Eukaryota > Metazoa > Chordata > Aves > Cuculiformes > Coccyzidae > Piaya > Piaya cayana. The sequence goes on along the minus strand of WAAB01004781.1, from coordinate 272,520 downwards.
TTTTATGCTATTTCTCCGATCTCTGCTAATAAGTAACAGCTAAGGGCTTCCAAATTTTAGTGTACTTAATCTAAGAATGCTTCTTAGCGGTAGAGATATTGTTCTTCTATAAATTAATGGCTAAGGCACAAAGAGACTTACCCAATGTTGTAAAGTCTGCAGTGCTATAGGAGATTTCTAGCTAGTTCCCTGACAATTAGATTATCTTTCTCCTTTTCTGCTACTTGTTAATCAGTTCAAAATGCTTATGCATATGGTGCCCGTGTGTTCTCCCTCTGTCCTTGAAACTGTTAGTTTACTCCATAAAATTATTTCTTCAGTGGACACTCTCACCTCCTTTGTCCCTCTTTTAGCAAGTACTTTTTGTCACCTTCTGCTCTGACACTTGATATAGAGCAGCATCCATGCAGGACACTTTGGACCATTTGAAACCAGAAACTGATTAATTATTAATTTTAATTTTTTTTCTTGGTTACTCCCTGCCTGCCTTTGCCTTCCTGGCTGCACTGGTGAATTGCTTTGACAGTTTTTAGGTTTTGCTTCTTGATTTTCTTGGAGTTTTTGGCCAGTGGCTGTTCCACAGAACTTCTGTTCTGTGGTGTATGTGTTATATTTCAGTTCTGTAGACACTCAGTTTTTGTTGAAGGCTTCTCTGAGCTGCAGTTGACTTCAACAGAGGAGTGTTAATTCTTTCCATCTATACAAGTGATATCTGATAGACTCATAGAATTGTTTAGGTTGAAAAAAAGATTTAAGAACATCAAGTCCAACTACAAACCTAGCATTACCAAGTCCCACTAAACCATTTCCCTAAACACCACATCTACATGTCTTCTAAACACCTATGGGAATGCTGATTCAACCACCTCCCCGGGCAGCCTGTTTCAGTGCCTGACAACCCTTTTTGTAATGAATTTTTTTCCGATACCAAATCTAAACCTCCCCTGGTGCAACTTCAGCCTGTTTCCTCTCATCCTGTCACTTGTTATTGGGAGAAGAGACCAACACCCACCTCACTACAACTTTCTTTCAGGCAGTATAGTCCAAAGGTCTCCCCTTAGCCTCCTCTTCTCCAGAACAAACAACCCCAGTTCCCTCAGCCACTCCTCGTAACACTTGTTCTCTGGACACTTCACCATCTTTGTTGCCCTTCTCTGGACATTCTTTAGCCCCTCAATGTCTTTCTTGCCTTGAAGGGCCCAAAACTGAACACAGCAAGCAAGGTGCAGCTTCACCAGTGCTGTACAGGGAGGCAATCAGTTCCCTACTCCTGCTGGCCACAACATTTCTGACATAAGCCAGGATGCTATGGGCCTTCTTTGCCACCTGAGTACACTGCTGGCTCATATTCAACTGGCAAGCAAACAATGCTCCCAGGTCCTTTTCTGCCAGGCAGCTTTCCAGTCGTTTGTCCCCAAGCCTGTAGCATCACCTGGGGCTGTTGTGTCCTAAGTGCAGGACTGGACACTGAGCTGTTTTAAGTAGATACAGTTTTGAATAAAATGATAATTAGGCCTTTAATAGAAGGATGTATTTTCTGTTCTTCCATATTTTTTTTTCTCATTTACTTTCTGTGTATTTAAGATTTGGGACTAAACTATTTGTTTTGATGTAAGTCAGTCAAGAGATAGTTTTAAAATTTAACCCATTTGTTTTCCTTGCAGCAAACTATAGAATCTCAACCAAACTCAGATTCATTCTGCTGAGAAGTTTACCTGTCTAAAAATACCATGCTTGAATATTATATTTAGAAACATCTGTATTAGAAGTATATAAATGGTCAGATTTTATGTGTATTATTAGATATGAACTGTTAGTACATTTTGTAACAGGAAGCTGCTGGTTTTCCATTCACCAAGAACTGGACCTCAGTCAAAATCTTGGCACTAACTTTTATGCCTCTAATTTTATCTGTAAATCATTCGTTTTGAGATGGTTTGTGGAAACATTCTCAGTTTTTTTTTCAATTTTGCAAATGATAGACATGGAAATAACTGCTAAACCTTAAAACAAATAAACCATTTGCTAAAATAAATAATTGAGAAAACAGGTCACTTCTTATTTTAAAACAGGCTGAGATCTAAAATTTTATTCTGATTCCACCTTATTTTTCCCCTCTTGGAAGTATTTTTAGGTGTGTTGTCCTTGGATTATCTTTCATTTTACTTTTGGTTTATTTTAGAATTGGAAGCAATGTGTGGGAAAACAATACATGAAAGGAAAAAAAAGTATAACTTCTGCATTTCAAAGTATGCTTTTACCAGGAGTTTTGCTCCTATTTGTGTTCAGTTGTGGACTGCCATATCTTCATATTTTGACAATGTCTTGTTTATTCTCAGGGCCTCTTAAATTTTGCCTGATGTCCCCACCTTGTCTTGAATGTTTCCTTAAGTCCTCTCTCTATTCTCAGCTTGTATGCGTGTTTTCTCTACAGCCATGTCTAGAAGTCGCCATATCCTCTCTCTCATAGTTGGCCACAGTCCCTAGATCTCCTTATTTTACCTGACTTGCCGATGATATTGCTCCATTTCTTCAGTCTTGTCATAGAATCATAGAATAACCAGGTTGGAAGAGACCCACTGGATCACTGAGTCCAACCATTCCTATCAAACACTAAACTACGTCCCTCAGCACCTCGTCCACCTGTGCCTTGAACACCTCCAGGGAAGGTGAATCAACCACCTCCCTGGGCAGCTCCTTTGTGTAAAGACCACCACAGTAGACTACAGAAGTGTGTAGTGATAAGTTCATGTTCAGCGTGTTGATTTCAGAATTGCTGGACAGGAGTGAATCTGTATTGGAAGAACTGGCAGCTGTAAAGAGAGGTCATAGGCTACTTTCCAATAGTAGTTGTTCAGTTTTTATTTTATACAATCAAGAAGGAAAATTTAGGAACTGTAGAGACTGAGGAACTAGGGACTGGAAAGTATTGGTTTGGTAGCTTGACAAAAAAACATGGTCAGATCTCTGAAACATGAATTCTTGGGCAGAAAGTTGATGGATTCATCAGTATTTTCTTTGAAAGTAGATGTTGGTCTGTCCATAAAAGTACTAAATATTATTAGTCCCTCCTTCAAGCTCTGGGAGCTCACACGAATAGAGGCCAAGGTACTTGACTTGCTGCTCTGTCCATGCCTGTGGTAGGGGGAAGAATGGGTTCTTAGACATGATGACCCCAGAGGTGTAGTGGACTGGCCGTAAAGACTTCTTAGAGAAACCCAGACATGTTTGTCTCCGGCTGCCTGACAACAAAATTATCTAATCATACAAATTGAGGCTTTCTCATGTTATAAAAATAAATTAAAAGAAAAAAAAACCCAAACTGAAAAACCCACGAGCAAACCTTGACAGCAGCCCGACTGACGTACATGTCTACAGAAGTAGCTGTTCTCAGTGCTGAGACCGTGATGATTTGGTTATTCTTTCTCCAAATAGAAGGATTCAACTAAATTCTTCAATCATCTCCATGTTCCTCCTCCTCTCCCTAATAATGCTGTAGAAGCAGATAAAGTCTTTTTTTGCTAATAGGCAATTAAGATTTTCAGCGTTGTGAGCAAACCTTGACAGCTAGGATGGCTGTCTGAGGGCACCTCTGCTTTGTTTCTAGAAGTGGAAGAGGCGTATAATAGGCTGGAATTGTAATTCCTTTTGTATTCAAAAATTTGCAGTGTATTTAAAGCCTGTGGTGTTGCTCTTTAATGTCTGTTCTTCAAACTTAAGGGGATTTTGAGTATGGTGGTCTCATTGCCACAACATGTAAGGGACCTGTAATATTTTCCAGCATCTCAGCCTCCTTGTAAACCGTTAGATGCACCTGTCATCTGGACAACTGAGAGACGCTCTCAGCTGTAAAGAATGTTGTAGTAATACCTTTTTCCTTCACATAATGAGGTGAACCATGCCTGACAGGATCATTTTCTACTGCAAAAGTTGACAATGCATTATTTTTTTTTATATTTTTTAACCATCTACTAATTCTGTGGACTTGCCCATGGACTTGTCCATAATTCTGTGGACTTGTCCATAGAATGGAACGAATACCCTGGTGGGTTTTCATGCTGTTAATCTCGCTTGTGTGCCAACGTTTTATGATAAACTTGGATACTGAGGTTCTGTTGCACCTGTCTATCTTGAAATAAATATTTAGAAGCAGATTCCTTTTTCTTTAGCCATGTCCTCTTGAACCATGTCCACTGTTAGAAACTACAGGTAAATTTAGTACTGATAAGTTAAAAACTGGTTTTGCACAGGTATTTTTAGAAGACTGTGACAGCTGTCTTTCCACGTCATACCTATTTTGGTTTCTCAGATAATGACACGTAATTACCAGGAAGTAATTTCTCATCAATTTGTATGAGGGGTCTAGCAAATTTGCTTCATCTGGCAGATAGACAACTATCAGGCAGAGTGTTGTAAGGTCAAGCAGATACAATACTCATGTCATGTCTTTGGGAGTCAGAAATCCTCCTTTGCCGCTATAGCATGATGGAAAGTTATATTTTATTAGAGGTATGTAATGTGAGAACAGTATCTGTATGTGTGTGTGTGTCGGAGGATAAAGGCCTGGAACAGATGCAGAGGACACATTTGTATTTGCAAATCAGTATGCAGCTTTGAGTCCAGATGAGGCCACGAAGATGATCAGAGGGCTGGAGCACCTCCCATATGAGGACACGCTGAGAGCTGGGCTTGTTCAGTGTAGAGAAGAGAAAATTTGGGGGGCCCTTATAGCAGCCGTCCAGTACTTAAAGAGGGATACAGGAAAGCTGGGGAGAGGCTTTTTATCAGGGGGTACAGAGATGGGATGAAGGGGAATGGTTGAAGTAGGATGAAAGGTGGTTGTAGAGAGGTGAGTGTTGGCCTCTTTGCCCAAGTAATAGGTGGTAGGATGACAGGGAATGGCCTCAAGCTGCAACAGGGGAGGTTCAGATTGGACATTAGGAGAAAATTCTTCACAGAAAGGGTTATCAAGCACTAGCAAAGGCTGCCCAGAGAGGCGATTGAGTCACCATCCCTGGAAGTATTTAAAAGACGGGTAGATGAAGTGCTCAGGGATAGGATTTAGTGGTAGACAGGTACTGTTGGACCTGATGATCTCAAAATCTTTTCCAACCTAGGGATTCTAGTGGGACATGTCCCTGCCCCTGGCAGGGGGTTTGGAACTAGATGATCTTTAAGATCCCTTCCAACCCAAACTATTCTAATGAATCTATGAAAGATTTTAAGCTGAAAGAGGGGAGATTTAAATTAGATATTTGGAAGGAATGTTTTCGTGTTAGGGTGATGAGGCACTGGAACAGCTTGCTCAGAGAAGTCGTGGCTGCCCCATCCCTGGAGGTGTTCAAGGTCAGGTTGGATGAGGCTATGAGCAACCTGATCCAGTGGGAGGTGTCCTTGTCCATGGTAGGGGATTATAACTGGATGATCTTTAAGTTCCCTTTGAAACCAAACCATTCCATGATTCTACCTATACAGCTGGTGGAAACAATAATTAATGAATTGGTCTGATAAGATGAATTTGATTCAGTTAGAAATTATTATTCATTTCAAAGAGTTTTAGAGCTATTTCAGCTTTTAAAACTAACTTTAAAATGTCATATGTTTTTCAAAATGAAATGTGCATTGGCCATTTGAAGCAAGAGCTTAAAAATGGATTGCTTTTTTTCTTGCTCAATAAGCATGGGTCAGTCTGCTTCTCAGGACAGCCGTACGTATTCCAGACTTGTCTGTAGCTTAACTGGGATGGATTATTTTGGGAAGGAGTATTTTCAGCATTGCTATGTCTTACTCCTCTGAGATGGGCTTTGGAGCTCACAGGGGTCTGATCCTCCAGGGTAATATGCTAAACGATTGCTGCCAAGGAAAGCTGGCAATAAGGTGCCTGTCGTCCAGTGTTGAGTTGGAAAGGAGAGGCAACAGCGTGCTATTTATCCCTACACAACTGAGCCAGGGGAATTCTAATGAATTTGCTTTAATTTACAAAACAAAACGACTTTCTGCTTTTCAAGAGGGAAGAGTAGCGGTTGCCTAGGTTCCTGTTTCCAAGCAGTCAGATACAAACTTCCCTCACTGCGGCAATGGAGATTTTCTTTTCTGTTGCCTGGAGGAGTCAGCTTCTTGGTCTTTTACCTGATACAGTTTGGACCACGTGGAGTGATTTGTTTTATAGGGTTCAATACTTAGACTTCAGACTGGTGAAAGGAAGTCTGGTTGTCGTAAGGAGCAGAAATATTTGGAATAGGATCTGTTTGTGAATGAATATGTCATGCACTTAAAATATCATGATGGAAGCATCTTCTGCAAGTGAGACTTACCCAGGATCTCCTCTTTTCCATATGGCCACTCACTGTTGTGCCAAGCAACCCTGAGAAACCCTGTGACTACCGGGACATGACTTTCTGTGAGATGTTTGGCTTTGGGATCCATTGGCCAAGCTGTGGTAGGTGTCTGCAGCAAAAGGAAGCTCAGACAGACATCAGGCTCTGCGGTTAACCCCAGGACGGCCCTAGGTAAGGACTGTCTTTGGGTGGAGGAGTGTGTGCTGTGGGGAAATGTAACCTCTTGCAGCCAGATCTTACAGTCTGCTGCGTCCTGTCCTTGCTACCAGCCACCCAAGCCTCAGGTCTCAGGGGGTCAGTGAATATCCTGTGGTGGACTTCCAGCCACTCCCGCCATGGGTTGCTTTTGAGATCCTGAAGCAGATGTTCCTCTTGTTGGGTGTATTTTGGCTTAAATAGCCTCAAGCTGTGGCAGGAGAGATTTAGATTGGATATTAGAAAAAATGTTTTTACCAGAAGAGCGATGAAGCATTAGAACAGGCTGCCCAGGGAAGTGATGGACTCACCGTCCCTGGAGATGCCAAAAAAGTGTGTAGATGTGTCATGTTGGGACGTGGTTTAGTAGGCATGGCAGTGTTGGGCTGGCGGTTGAACTTGGTGATCTGTGAGGCCTTTTTCCAACCTCAATAACTCTATGATTTTATAGCTAAAGGCATTATGGCGGTAAGACTTGGAAGACCAGCCCTGTTGGAGGCGAAGTGATCTGTAGTGCATATGCAGTACTGGGATGTAATGCTTGTGATCAAAACCACTAGTGGTACAGTTTATCAGGTCAAATAGCAAGGTGAGTGTATCTTATTTTTAACACAGGAATCAATCCCAGCTTCCCCTTGTGGAGCAGGTTCGTTGCTGCAGTAGGCACTTGAAAAATCAGGAAAGGAAGGAGGAAAGGAAGGCCAAAGAGAGAAGTCATATGAAAGAACCTGAAATAAAAAAAAAAACAACCAACCAAACAAAACCAATCTACAAAGCTCCTAGACTGCCTAATAGCAGATCCTTCACTCTCCTATACACAGTTTCAGATTTGGGCTGAAACTTAATCTCTTGGCCACACCAACATGAACCAGATAAGATTTAGTCCTCTTTACTGCCTCCTGAGCTCTCTGAGGTTTGGCGGGAAAAGGGTTTGTGTCGAACCAACACAGATCTTCATAGGCTGAGAAATGTCTGTTGGTGTGAGATGTTGTGGTGGGGACTGATGCCACCCAGAGCTCCCCGTAGGCTGCTGTGTCAGCATTTCTGAGCCGATGGCCCGTCAGATCCACTCAGTGTTTATTATGCGGCATTAAGCAAGGAGAGATTTGAAAGTTCAGTGTTCTGCTGGCAAACCATTTAATTTTAGATAGTTTTGCAGTGGTTCTTAGCTTATATAAAAGGATTTTCAACAAATAAACACCTTGGGCTTTCCATGCTCGTGTGCACGTTTTGGTCGTGCGAACAATACCTGTGGTGGAAAGGAGTCTCTTGTAAAACATCTTGTGAATAGCTGCAGCATCACTCAGTGCCATTACCCGGCCTCCTCCTTTCTTCTCTGACAGCAGCTGAAATGGCAGGGTTTGGCTTGGCCAGCACCGCGCATCATTTGCAGCGACGCTGTTAAATGCTGGGCTGAACTGGATGGTAGCTCAGCTAATTTGCATGATTTGAAATGCCAGCTCGGTTTAATGTAGAGCAGCTGGTATATCCTTAACTCCTTCAGGAGAAAACTTAATACCAGCAGATCGCATTATCCAGGGCTACACGGCATTTATTTATTTATTTATTCTATCTCTTCGCTGCTTCCCAGAACATTTGTGGAGACGGTTTATGCATCGCTGGGGAAGGGCTTTGCTCTCTGTTGATATTTCTGTATCTTGCAGAGCTCACAAAGGAAGAAATCACTCCGGCCATTTGAGAAATATTTGGTGTGACTTCTTGAGCATCCACTTACACTGACCTTAGCCGATAGGACTCTAAATTAAGATGTGACATGATGAAGGATGGTGAGATTAGTTAGGAGAGGGACAGGTGTAGAGGCCTGGATTACATGGATTACTGCATACTCAATTTCTTAGAGTTAAATTTCAAGGTTGAAAATGGCTAATTCCACAATTATGGAATTAGGATGTGGCATGCTGTTCCTATGGGTGCTGTGCGGGCAGCCATAGTCACCTTGTGAGAGAAGGAAGAGTTGGAGGATCAAAGAATTCCTTCGTTCCCCTGAAATAATTAGCACAGCCTCAGTGAGAGGATGGAGGGAGCATAATCTTTTAATACCAACCCTTCTCAAAATTGACCTTGTCACAGGCAGATTCAGCTTCTCACAGAGGAACGGGTGTGTGATAGAGTCACTCTTACTCCGTCAGAAATGCTGGCACAGGATTTTGTCCTCTGTCAGAATTTTCTTGCTTTTCCATAGGCGATGGGCCTCTCATGCTAAAGAGCTCTGAACATTCTGTAAGACATTGTGCTATGAAGAGGGACTCTGCAAAGTCAGGGCTTTTTTAAAGCAGTTATGATGGAGCTTTCTCTGGAAATTTTTTATTCACTCGAGTCATGACTTGAGCTGAGGTTTCTCATGGAACAGCAGTTTCAGATGGTCACTTCTGAAGACCCTTACTAGTTTTAAGCAGAAGCCACTAACATATCTGCTAAGTTCTTTTGAGATCTAAAAGTCCTTTAATACTGCATCTTACATTTTTTTCTATTATCCTTTCTAAACCTTTCTGTTAGAAGATGTCACAAAGTTATTCAATTGATATCAGTGCTCTATTTGGTGTGTAGGACACGAAAGTCATGTTGGTACAACAGAAAGGACAAGTCTTCCCTAATGAAAACTGATTATTGTCTTTTTTATTTTGAAAGGGAAACCACTAAGAAGATGATGTCCTATAATCTTCTTCAGTGAATGTAGACAAGATAAATTGCCCTCAGTGATGAAATGCTTCATTATTTCGTCTCATGTTGTCTATATGTAAGATCATTAACATGCTTACATGCTGTGGAAGATTATAGCCCTTGATTATATAGTCAAATTACTTATGTTGTTGTGTATTTATACCATATCTCAGTTGAACATCTGAATGTTTTTGACGTATAATACACAAATAATTTCAGCCATTTGAGGAAAAGGCTTGTTAATGGTTACTCTCAAAGGCAGTGAATTTAGTTAAGCAACATGTATCCATCCTTTAAACAGAGCGAAACCATTTTGTGAGATAGTTTAGAAGGTGCCGTGGTAGCTAAGGTAGAATGATGCAGTTTAGTAATTGGTTGTCAGGCACCAGGTCAAAACTTAAAATAAATAATGCTATTTGTCTTTATCGAGTCTGACACTAGGCTTCTGGAAAGGGAGTAAATAAGCCAACTTTTCATTTATGGTGTAAGAGCCAACTGCAAACTAGTGAATCCTCATCAACCATGTTGCTTGGGTGTTTTAAGTATTGTTTGTTTTCTTTTTATAACTAAGGGATAAGTTTATTTCTTTTAATATTATTTTTATTGCTTAATGCAAACTTTTCAAGGATCCAGGCTTGACCTCTAATGCTTAGTGTTTCATTCCTTGCTATTTTCCACCACAGATATTTTTAACTTGCTGCTTTTAGGACTTTTCCAACTGGTCAAAAGGTTAGGAAAGCCAGTTCCACCAGACTGGACATGCTGTGAAAAAACTTGAAAGAATGATAAGGCTGGTTTTGATGGCACCTTCATTTTGAGCCATGCTTTCCTGCCGAGAAAGGTTCTGGTCCTTACAGGGCAGAGGGATGCAGTGGTGAATGTGTGAGCCTTGATGACCCAAGGGCCATTAATGTGGCTTCCGACTAGTCACCTCGTTGCTGCCCGTGGCAGTTTGTCAGTAGCACCTTGGTTATCTCACAGGTGTTCTGCGGAGATAAATCCAATTATAATTCCAAGCAGCTCAGGTAAAGTGATACCTAGAGCCATGAAATTACCTTAAATAGCTGTGTGACTCTTAAGCCTTCATGCCTGAGTGTGATCTGCTTTTTCCTTGTCATTTGGGGTTTTTTTTTTCCTTTAGGTAATACTTGAATGGAAGCTAAAGATATTTGATTTTAAATCCTTTCCACTAATGATTTATAGATATTAGTAAAACTTCTGAAGATACAAGGCGCATCATTACCTCTTTGCAGGTGAAGGTTCTAAACTATAAACAGATATCATTACTTTGGTTGTATCTTCTGAAAGCAGCAATTTATCCTTTAATGCCAAAAATAACATAAAGAGAAGATAAGGATCGAAAAGCTGCATACACTATTTTGAATTATAATGAGGAGTTTGTGGGCTGTGGGTTGCCATCTGCGCTCCACTTTAATGCCATCTGCACACAAGGAGAAAATCACCAGCGGAGAAAATAGTTGGATGTCCTGCAGTTAGGAAGCCGCATAACCACCAGTTACCCATGAAGACCTTGTGAGATTGGTAATGAAACCCAAACATTTGATAGTACTGGAAAGGAACAGAGGAGTGTAAAAAGACCATCGTGATTTTGGAGGACTGAAAAAGGAGATTTTAAGCCACATCAGTTGCATGGTTGACCACATTAGTAGAAGCAAGGAATCTGCAGAGTGTTAATTCATACTGTGTAACACAGTCAACTGAGAACTATCTGTGAAGGCTGAATGTATGCTAATTTATGCAGTTCACATTGCTACTGCAGTTTAAAAATAGCTGCGTTTCTAGAGAACTAAAGCTACCGTATTGCTGTGTGCAGCAGGTTGACTTGGTGTTTAGTTTTGCAAATGTGACCAGTTTGAACACAGAGCGAAACCCTACGTATGTGATCTTTTTGTGTAGAGGTCTGGCTGGTTATACTGCATAGCATCGCCTCCATTCAAGAGGCTGAACGGGGAATGTTAGTGTTGTGGCTTAGAAATGGCACAGAAGTATTAGCGGATGCTGTGAAAAGCTGCAGTGCTAGGCCTGGGGCTGAATGGCCAGAGGTATAATTCAGACTGAAAGTGCAGTTTGGGTTTCTTGGTATCTGTTTTTGTTTTGCAGAGCTTGACACCTATCACTTAGATGTCTGGTGCTTTGAAATACCTTCAGGAGGTATTTGACTCACCTTTTGCCGCTTTACACATCACTGTTTTCAGAGCTTATGGGATGTAAGGAATAAAAAGAAGGGGGAAAAACTCTCCATGTATTAGTTGTCATTAAAATCAATTTTCAAGTTATCATATTTGAACTGAATTTCCAGTGAGTGTGGGTGAAAGTGTGAAATAACAAGCATATCACAGCTGGAGTCAGTGACTAATTTCATATTCTGATTGCTTATTTTACATTCTGAAGGAGCTAGAATATATCCTGCAGTTGAAGTCATAATTTAGCTTTTTGAATAAAATTGCAGAGAAGACTGGAACTGGTTTTAGAGACTTGGGAGAAAAAGTCCTGGTGCCTAACTTGCATTTGAACAGCTGTTCCTCTGACAAGAAGATGGGAGTGGGTTTTACCTACCAGAAGACAAATCCCTTACATCTTAAAGATGAATGTGCTCAGTTTTAGAAGCCTACGGTGATGAGTGGAAGTCAAGAAGTACAATTCCCTTTCCTCCTTTTCTTCCATCACCTTCTGTTGACTTCAGTCATGTTTCCTTTCCTAGTCTTAGGAAAAGACTTTAGATTAAGTGTTAATGCTTCAAACTCCCTAGTACTTAGCGGACATACCTTAACATTTTGAAGCTGGTTTCTTCTCTTTCTTCCCAGTCAGTTAACTCAGCTCTCTCTGATTATGCTGGGTGGGACTGGCTGCTGTTGCTAATCAGCCTTAAAAAGCTGCATATGGGAACTCTGTGCCTCCCTTTTTCTCCCCAGTGCATCTCCACAGCCCAGAAAGTCAGCGTAGAGCATTGGCTTGTGCTAGAAGAAGTGGAGGCTTCAGGTAGAAATTCCTTCCAGAGGGAGATTGAGATCTGTATTTCTCTTCTAGATCATTACACTGTATAGAAGTGGCAGAGCTTTATCGTATGCATCTAAATTGGTTACTATCTTGTAGGTGAAACAACACATGGGAGAGAGATTGTCTGTGTTAAATACCCAGTTTAAAGTAATTAGGTATTCATGTTTTGTGAAGACTTTTTCTCTAATTCAGCTCAGGAAGGACTCCTAACCCCTAATAGGGGCCATGGTGATGTGGAAAGAGACGTGAGTGTTAATTCACCTCATTTAACAGAAAAAAAACAACTTAGTAGACAACTGTGGTTACAATGCACGTTATTCAAGGTCTACTTTAGGATGATATAAAATGTTTTTTGATTCTGTTAGCGGGGCCACTAGGGAGTGGGTGCACTCCTGCTCTTGTTGGTGCTGGAGTTGGGAGTCATTGGCAGTCTGGAGCAACGCAGAACTCGGGGTCAACCTGAAAGTTAAGTGAGATCATGATTTTTGCTTACCTTCTTGTAATTCCAAATNTTGGGAGTCATTGGCAGTCTGGAGTAACGCAGTCTTGTAATTCCAAACGGGATACTGGTGAGGTCAGATCTGAGAGCTTTATATGAACTTTATATGTCAGTTTACCTCGCAATCTATTTTCCCTACAACTTGGTTTAGAAAACCAGCAAATTTTTTTGCTGAACTGCCCGAGAAGTTTAGACACTGTGGTCTTGGGATACTGATTGAGGCCAGATTGTGTTTTGATTTACGGCATCGTGATCCAATGTGATGCCTGCAACTGTATTTGTGTTTGCAAGGGGAATTAATTTCCATCCACCAAGCCACCTCTGCTCTTGATCAAACTTAAACAGAGTAATTGGTAAAATAACACCTAACTCGGTTATATAGAAAACTCATTGAAAGTTGAGGAGTATAGGTGCCCCTTTTGATCAAGCTTTCTGTCTGTATACAGGCTTGGTATATCTCTAATCACTCTCAAATCATCAAAAAGTATCTTACTTTCCTGCTTTTCCAGATATCATATGGTTTTGCGCGTGTATGTGGTGTTTGGGTAGTAAATTAGTAGTGTGTTCCGTGCTATCATGTGAGAATATAGAGCATCATTTCATAAGGGAGCTCCATGAAGTGACAGAAGTTATGCTGTCCTGTCCTAGAAGAAAATTCAGTGGCCTCAGGGTAATGGGAGATTCAGGGCCACCTTGTTTCCTTTCTGAACAAAACTGAACTGATTTGCAAAGTTGGAAGTGAATCTTCATGGGTTCTTAGGAGCTACTTAGGTTTGACCAAATCTTTGGACTCTCATTAAACAGGAATAGCTATGGGGGTTCTTTTTATTATGTATGACTTGTCTGATACTGAATTTAGCTGCTAGCACATTTTAAAAGGCTCAGGATCGAGCTGAGTGAAAGGAAGAAGCTGGTGAGTTGTTCTTACAGCTGGTTGCTGGGGATAGCTGGACTGCTGTTGCCACCTGGTGGTGTTGGACAGAACCAAACAGGCCAGCCTGCTTCAGTGTCTTCAGATGAATTGCATGGATTAAGTAGTTATTGAGTAGTAATCAGAATTAGTATAGCAGAGATAATTCTTTCAATGAACAAAAAAAAAATCCACTGTATTTTACAGCCAACGTTTATTTGGTTTAGATAATGCTGTGAAAAACAAAATAAATTGAACCTTTCTTTGACCATCATCAGGTAGTGAATAGCAGCAAGTTTAGAGGGGGAGGTGGTTGCAATGTGCGAGAGGTGTTTTGTGCAGTCAGCCCTTTGGAGAAGGAGAAAAAAGGAGCAGGCAGGCTCCCAGGTGGAGAATATCTGCTCCTGGTAGGACCTGAACTGCCCGAGTTGGTATTTGAGGGGGAAAGCTCTGCCTTGTTTGTGTGGAGTCATTTGGCTTCGAGTTGGGTGTGCAGTAGCCACAAGTCCATCAGTTTTCGTGTGGGTTGGATAATGTATGTTTAGTAGAGCTGCTGTCACTCTGGTGTAGCTGAGGCAGTGACAGGCCAGGGGAGATAGTGTTTTGATTTCTCTTTGTTGATCCTCTAACTTAATTGTAATTGGTTCAGTACTGGTGGTTGGCTTCAGCAAGCACCAGTTTTCCTTTGGATTGCCAGACACAGATACTTGTTTGGCTAGAAACCCATAAATTAAGTATGATTTGTGAAGCCAGGATCTGACTTTCTTCATATAGGGTGACATGTCAAACAGGAGGTGATGTGATGTCCTCCCAGCCTCAGAGCATCTCCATTAAAAACACACTGTGATTTGGTGGCATATGGAAGCAGAGTTAATGAATATCTCTGAACTGCTACAGAATGGTCCGGTCACTGCATTACCAGTGCAAATTTGATTTCCCTAAGTGATTACTGTCTTCTCCTGCTGCAATTAGTGGGTCATTATCAAATTATGACTTTTTGGACTTAATGTGAGTTAATTGTCCTTTCAGCCTATGGAGTTCCATTGCAATCCTTTTAGTAGAGGAATACAGATTGAGTAGCTGTTACCAAGAAAAAAGGAGATCCCTGTTTGACTCCTATTGTTCAGTGATAAAGCCATACTGTAGCTTAATTAGACCATATATAAGGACCTGGACTTAATATACCGACTCCTAGGACAGTTATTTGGGCCATTTGTAGTATTTTTTTTGTTCTTCAGTTAGCAAAGTCCTTCCCCTGTTTTTTTTTTACCAGTGCAGTTTACAGGATCTGAAATACATCTAAGTGGTTCACACCTTGTACAAAGCCACTTCCCTCACAAATATCACATGTAGATTTCATTCAGCTCTTTCAAGCTGCCTTCCTGCTATATTTTCAGCTTCAGGAGATGCTTCTGACTAGAAAGCATAGTTATTCTGTAATTTGCTGTTCTTTATTGTTGTTATTTGATTTCTAGCCTTATTATCAGTAATCGTTGTTTCACCTCGAAGCAGTTAAACCAGCGGGAAGCAGAATAGGCTTTTTGTCAGTCAGTTGTTAACAATTTTGGTAATTAATAGTCCCTGAAATGGAAGCCAGACCTTATTTGTCATGATGGTTGGATTTTTTTTCCTTCTGGTTCATATGTGCCTAATCCCTGTAGTACTTGGAAAATGGATTGGATAGCAATGATACAACAGATGCTGTTGATAGTATTTTCCTGCTTTTATTTCTGCAGGTGAGCTTTTCAAAGAGAGTTGCAAAATGCAGATGCTGACTTGGACTTTATGGAGGGCCAAGGGATTTTAAAAAGTAAACCTCATTATTTGTCTGATTCTGTACTGTCACTTATAATGAATTTATTGACAAGAAGTGTTACAGAGAGGAGGAATGTGTCTGAGCACTTTAAGAAGGTATATTTTGATCAGTAACATGGAGTAAATGATGAGTGGCACTGCTAAAATCAATATAAATCCTGTCTTAGTAATGTCAGCTTTAGGCCATGGATTGTAGTTGGAATATTCCTGGCAGGCAGTCAGAGTTCATTGGAGTTATTTTCATTGAGGCAATTGCGTTGAGGCTCCTCAAAGTTTTCAGGTGTGATGTCAACATTAAAAGATAGATAATGTTGAAACCTCTTCAAAAAGCTGTGTAACCCTCAGTTTGAGAGCTAAAGCTTTTTATATGGTTGGACTCGATGATCCAGTGGGTCTCTTCCAACCTGGTGATTCTATGATCTATGTACAATATCAGAACAGGAAGCTATCCTATTAAAAGTTAATTTATCAATGGCATGAAGCCACCACCTGCTGGAAACACTGCTGATAAGGCATTAGATTTTTGTCTTTGCAGGAGTGGATTTCATGCCATGATTTGTGTTCTGCTTATGGGGTTCTTTGCGATTCCATCCTTGCTACTGTCTGTTTAAGAGTGCACAACAGAAAAAGCTGGCTTGAGGAGTGGAGGACCCGAGCTCATCTTGTTGTGATGGAGAGTCTATTTGTAATTCTGCTCACCCTTTTGGGGAGGTGGAAAATTCCAGTTGTAAGGAAAACAAAGCACGGCTGGCCAAATATTTTTGGCAAAAAAACCTCCACCGAGTCTGAGAAACAGAATCATAGAATCACAAATGTTGGAAAAGACCTGAGATAACCCAGTCCAACCATCAACCCAACACCACTGTGCCTACTAAACCATCTGCCAACTGAGACAGAGAAGGTTTGAATGTGTGAGCACTGCCCTTGATTTGCCAAGTCTTGGGCATAATAGAGTGTATTTTGGATAAACATTTGCTCAGGATAAACCTTGAGATCTGTTTCTTGCTTCCTTTCACAGTGACTACCGCTGAAGCATACAAGGCTTACCAGGGAATGACCCTAAGGTTTATTATTTATCTCGCTTTTAAAGTAACTGCAAAGAAAATAACATTGTGGTTGCAACCAGCACGTTTTAGGATATTCAAAGCCTAGTTTGACACTGTTTTAAAATCTGTTAAATAGCTTTAAAATAGTGTTCGAATCTCCTTCTTAGGGCCTGGCCTGACATTGGTGAAAGAACGTTTAATAAAAATGGGAAATGTTTAATTTTATCTAATAAAACGGATCTGACTTTTTTCTGCCTTGCAGCTTATGTCATTGCTAGTTAGGCAAATTGAATATGAAGGTGAAATGCTAAGTTACATGGTCAAACTTCAAGGCAAAGATGAGTCAGATATGATATTTCTTAATTAGATTTTTTTCCTTCTTTTTAATCATCATATGAAGGTACATTCAGAACAGACTAGTAATAATTGTAGTATGAAGGTATGTAGCTAATTAGACACCCAGGCAATGTGAAATGGTGCAATTGGGTTGGGAAATAGTCTTGCATCCCAATATGAATTTATAACTAAAAACCTATTAACTATTTAAGTGCCCCCCAGACAAAATACTGAGGTTACATTCTTGGAGAGGCATCTCAAATTTCTGTTGATGAGAAAGTTATCATAGTAAATGCTAATTACTTTGTTCAAATTAGACCAGAAAGCAAATCATAGTCTAGATTTGGCCAATGTGGGGAGCAGATTAAAGTAATTAGCACTCTCTTTGCCACTGTCATGGCTATACGCACCAGCTCCCTTTAGAGTGATTTGAAGCAGGCCGAAAATGGTAATAAATCTCCTTTTGACATTCATGGGGTCAGGATGTGCTCTGTTCACTAGTGCAATATAAAGTGAACTCAGCAAAATGCTTTGGTTTTTTTACAATGGGGTATACTACAGTTTCTTTATTCACTTTGCCGTATTTGAAGATACAGAAAAACAGTGCCAGTGAGCTGTGGGAGTAATCTTTAATGATGATAATATATGGGAAAATAAGATTATATTTAAAACTTTTACTCATAGTTCTGTGCTTTTTTAATAGTCCACCAAAACCATCAAACAAATTGATTAACTGTAACAGTAGTATTCTTCTGTTTCTCTGCAAGCAAGTTTTAGAAGATGAAAAGCATCAACTTCAGCGATTAGGAAGGCTTTGCTTAGATAGAAGTTGTTTTCAGGACCCCTACCTAGGCAGCTCATCATTTGTTTACCTTTTAGAGACATCTCCCCCTTCTAAAGTAGTAGGAATATGTTGAGATTTGCATGGAAGTATTCAGCAGCGTGAAGCAGTATTTGCATTTCTATTTGATATAACCCAGAGCACTTTTTTTTAAAATGATAATTATCCATATCTGCGTTTCTTCCCTTACCATTAGCATTTCTGGTTCTGTCCTCAGTACCATTCCTTGCATGCATTTCAGCCTGCAGAGATAGAGCAGCTAAATAACATCTTTAGTTGATTTGTAGTCTTCAGAGCTTGCGGCTATCATGGTGTTATCTTAATTGACAAGGTTGAGGATATGGCCATATGTACGCAGAATGAAAATGGAGGCAGATATTGAAAGCAAGTGGCAAGGATGAATTTCAAATATTCTCAAAAAAAAAGGGGAGAAGCGTGGAAATTGCTTAGCAAGATTTGTTTCTCAGTCACTGGACTTAATCAATGATGCAATTAAAGAAAAATCTCAAAAAATTACCTTGAGGAGTAAGGAAAAAGGTAGTAAGAAGAAATTCCTCGTTACTAGTTCTGTTAGCCAACTGCCCCTCTGCATGAGCAGTGATACGGCAAGGATAGTTCTGGGTACCCAGAAGCACAGTGAGCCAAGGGATGAGAGGGAAAAAAAAAAGCTGTAAGGGAGACATGAAAGAGCAGGAGTAGCCCAGACAACTAAAGAGAGAAGCTTTTGCTTTAAATGCCTGATCTTCTAAGATGCTGCAATACTATGGAACCATAATGTGTTTTGATGCACTTTGAAACTTTCAGTTACTGCACATCTTGTATGCAGGCTTCGGCACTCCTTTTATCTTTAGAGTTCAAGAGATTATCAAAGGGGACATGCAGTGTGTTCTGTCATTAGGCTGTAATTATTTAATTCCCTGTTTTTTTGTTTTGTAATGTCAAATTAGGGCTTTTCTGGCTGCAGCCTCCATACCACGTTAGGCACAACTAGTACAGTATTTTTCTGGGTAAAGAAAAAGCATCAGTGCATTCAACAGCTATGAATACTCTGGATATGCAGGGGAAAAAGAAAAAAAGTTGTTATGTTACGTTATTATTTGATACATTGTATTATATAAAGTAATTGTGGTTTTTGCAACAACATTTCCTATTATAAAAACCAAGTATTTTTCAGTGTAGTCTAATTTCTTATTTCAGGTAGAAGGTTCATGTAATGTACAGAAAGCTTGTAGGAACTTTTAAAATCCTTTTTGGTAATTAAAGTGTGACTGTGCAGGAGAGAGACGAGGGCTGTGGCGTCTTTGTTGCCAATTTAAGCACCCCTCACACAGGCCCAGGGTTTTTCCTCTATTTCCACATGTAGAGTTATTTATGATGTGTGGGCTTTCAAAACCAAATGTTGTTGGGCAGCTGGGAATGTGCCTTTCTCCAATTACAAGCCTGCACCAAGAGCTTTCCTTCATCATGTGACTTGACATGTTGGTCAAGAGATAGGATCTACCCCAACTCTTCTGTCCTTCATTAAAATATAGAGTGCTTTTCGTAGCCTGTGCTTCTGTCTCCATATTGTTGTCTCCAAGGGACTGACTATGGCTAGTGACTGAAACGGAGACGATGCATCCCTGAAGATGTCATCTGAAAGAGGGTAGATTTGGATTAGGTATTAGGAAGAAATTCTTTACTGTGGGGGTGGTGAGGCACTGGCACAGGTTGTCCAAAGAAGAGGTAGGATGAGGCTTTGAGCAACCTGATCCAGAGGGAAGTGTCCCTGCCTATGGCAGGGGGCTAGGATCCAGATTATCTTTAAGGTCCCTTCCAACCCAAATCATTCTGCGATTCTATGATCTGTGCCTCACAGGCTGGGGAAGGGGTGAACAGTGAGTAGTTTGTGAGGCCAGCAGCAGCTCTACCCCATCTCTTGCTTGAGTAGGGGAGGTAAGGGGACTGCCCATGCTGATGCCAGCCACTGACTGGAGCCACCCGATGAGGAAAGCAGGGCAATGCTAAAGGCTTTCAAAGACAATGCTTTAATAAACAACCAGTAATTAATGGGATGGCCCTATTCATCCGTTAATGTTGTTCTGTGCCATCATCAATAAACTTGGAACAAGCCTGGGCATTGTACTTGTTTAGTGTTGAAGATGCAGTTTCAGAAGGCAGTGATGGGAACTTAAGCGTGAAGAGTACAACTCCACCCAGAAACTTGTGTGGACACCAGGAATAATTCTTTGAAATCCAATTAGTTGGTAAGATTATGACTGTGGACCTTCCATCAATAGTAAATTGACTGCAACTTTTACAGGCAAACTACTCTATGGCTTCAACTTTAAATGCAGCCTTTTAGCTAGTAGAAATCACTGTATCTATACATATTCCTATATATGCATGCATACATAATTCAGAATATGTTTCTGCTCAAATCTACTATATAAGCCATTTCGCTCACAGAATTTTGTGCTCTTGAGTTAACAATTGTTTCATTTAAGTTAATGGAGAATATAAAGGAAAAGTTTTTGCCAAGAGGAACTGGTGGATGCTGGTTATTACCAAGTGTTCCGGGTAGCTAATCAAGGCTATTTTTAATTAAATCTTAATGTACGTTCTTTCATGGGACAGGTTTCAGAAGTTTTGGTGAGGGGCCCTTTGTTAGTACTGAACAGCTTTATCTACAGACTGTAATTGAAACGCGTCATCCTGTTGTGCGTCTGCTGAAGAAAGATTGCTTAATTAATTTGAAATTACTGTTGGCATTAAGGGCACTTAGAAAAAACTCAGCAGGAACTGAGCAAATAACCCTTTTCTGGCTGTATTTTAATCTTTCTGTGAAAATAAGCTGAATCAAGAATTAGTCCCAAATAAGTCAATCTGCCTTTGTTTGATAGCATTATTAAGTTGTTGTTTGGGGTTTTTTTCTACTGGACTTTAAAAGGGGATGCTTTCGTGCAAGTTTTGTTGAGTGTTATCTCCTGGGGAAAAAAACAGCTGGATTGAAGAAAGTGTTTAGTCATTAAACGACTTCCTTTGCACTGTAGGACTTCATACTTCTTGGTATGTACAGCTTATGATTGTGTATAGCATGATCTGTTATGTGGCTGTGCATAAACCTGGTGGTAGCTCTGTCTATGCAGCTGGACAAGACTCTCTTCACAAATGCTGTCAGTATCTTTAAGAATATCTTATTCTTTTCATCCGCCCTCACCGGTTTGAGAAGGAAAGCAGAGATTTCAGTGCATTTGTGAAAGAGCGGAAAAAGCTAAAACAAGATTGTGCTTTCTAGCACTCTGACTGTCCAGTCGTCTTTTTTAGATTAGCTGATTGTTATGTCTTTGCCTCTTATTTCAGCAATACAGTTTCACTGATTAATTTTAGTTCTGTCTCTCTCTTAGTTCAAGGGATGGCACAAAATATTTGAAGTGTCTTAATCCTGTGTAAGTAACTCATACTTTATAGCGAGATGTCTGGCTTTTGGAGGCCGCTAGAGTTCCCAAAAGAGGAGGAGAGCTCCTTGGCTTCCTTCTTTTGGCCAGCAGAATAGGGCTGTATGGATGTACGGTGCCTACGGCTCATGAAAAGACATGGAATTTAGGAGATCTAAACATCTTTGGTGCATTATATTGCCTGTAGTACAATGTATTCTTGAGGAGCTGCCTGTTGATAGTGTTCCTCAGCATCCTATTTCTTCAATTGATGAAACCTTGCCAAATGTCTAAAACTTGGTGATGATTCTGTGCTTTTATATATTGGGAAACTGGGTACAGGGCATATAAGGTTACAGAGCTGGGAGCATGAGCTGGGATTACATTGAGAAAGTCATAATCCAAAGATAACTCTCCCTTAGAGATTTTTGGAGTAGCATCTGTAGGTGGTTTCCTTGGCAAAGCTGACCCGCGGATCATTGTCCTCTTCAGATCTTTATGGGATCAGTTGCTAATGATTCTCTTTTTCAGTTGCTTTGCTAACTCTAGCAGTGTGGTATTATGGCAAAAGCTAGAAAGTTGCCCATTTTAATTTCTCACATATTTTTTCTCACATATTTATAGTGAGGAAAAAAATACTGACTTTGATTGAAGGGGATAACCTGTAAAGGATGAATAGTGAATGAGATTGGGGGGTTATTAACAAAATATCTTGTCCAGAAGCTCCTGCAAGTAGATGAATGCTTTTATAAACTTCATTTGGGCTCCTTTCAGTCACTGACTCATTTCTGGTGTCTGTGGCACTTGGCTCACTCAGACCGCAGTGGGAATTTACTGCTCTCTATCACTAGTTAATAATGTCAGCATTGCTTAACCGGGGCTTATTCAGGGTACTGCTATTCTTGTTACTTTATTTAGCAGCGTTTTCCATCGCATTGTGTACTGAATCAAGAAATTTTAATATTAAAAAAACCCCCACAAACTCCACCTATATGTTGGTACACTGGTGAGCTGTTGAGTACAATCAGGCTGGAACTTGACATGGAGAACAAGCAGCTTTCCAATGCTTTTATGTTCCTTTTAACCCTTGAAGGCTGCTGGATTTTACAGCGGGCTGGTGGCAGGAGCCAGGCAATAGTATGGATTATAGCAGCGTTTATGCTGCTTCAGCTTGTGTTGGCACGTGCGTGGGAGGAATAGAGGTCAAAGTGTGTTATAAACACTTAGTGATATGGCCCTAATAGTTTAGAATTATCAAGCAGACATCAAAAGCTAACTGAATTGGTGATGACTTCTTTTTAAAGTATTTTCCTTTAGGGGGGGAGAGTGTGTGTCTGATGTATTCCAGAGTTTGTTAAAGGAGTAGAGGAGTATGTCCTTCTGTCCAGCTTCCCTTCTCTGTAAGACATATGGTTGTAGCAGTGCATTCTTTGTAAGCCTCACATTCCTCAAGAGACATAAAATTTACATTGAAACATACTCTCATGTCAGAGAGTGAGCCACCTGGTAGGTTATTACATCGTGTTCCCTCTCAAAAACTATCTCTGTCTTACCTGATTGTGGAGTCAGTGGTTTCTTCTGCCAGTACGATTTATTGCTGTAACACCGTTTTTGTTTACACCTCCTTGAGTCTTTCTGAAATTGGTGAACTACAAATATGTGTAAAGCTTGGCACGAAGGGATCTGTAGCCGACTGCCTCACTTCCGTGGGGAGTTTAGAAACAGGCTTTGATGATAAAGTAAGATGACAATAAATGTGATAATTCACTCTCACTTCCTCCATAAAACAGTCCGCGTGATTTCTCCTGAGTTACTTCCAGTTTTTTTAATTAGTTCTGGTTATGATCTCCTATTTGCCACTACTCTTCCCTGACAAATGAAATAGGGTCTTTCGAATCTTTTCCCGTGATATGCATTTTTCCAGTCTGTAAGTCATTGTTGTGGCTCTTTTCTGAAGGCTTTCCAAAGGTTAATAAACCTGTTGAACTGTTGCAGGCAAACCAGCCTTAAAAACAGCAGGTGATAAAGCCTACTCTCATTTGATAACCACCTGTTCTTATTTACAAGAATTGCGTTATCCCTGTAACCACAGCACAAACCCCGGTATTGTGATAGCACATAGAGTCTATCATGCCCTTTCCAGATTCACTGAATTCATGGAGAGTCCTTTGCTCTGTGACATGCTTAGTTTCTATTGTTAGAAGACTGTATTTGCTGTAATGAAGCACTATTTCGTGGCTGTAGTCAGCATATGTGGGCTTCTTTAAATTTCTCTTATTCTTTTTTATTGTTTACTTCTCCCACTACTGATGTGCCACCTGCAAATTTAATAACTGTTCCATGCTCCCTTCTAGGGCTTGCTTATCGTATATTTTTAAACTAGTTATCTCATTTTTGATCCAGCTGATGTGTGCCAGGTTGATTTGTTATTACTAGGCACAAAGGCAAGAGCCTTCTCGCAGAATCGCATCTGTGTTATCAGTTTCTTAAGCTTTGGTAAACTCAGCGGAAATACCAGTTTAACAAGCCATGTTTTCCAGAGAGGGGTGCTCATTTGCCAATAACAACACTATCTGCTCCAGCTGTTGATTAATTGAGTTGGTATCCATCGTTTTGTGCTTCTGTCTGGGACTGGTGGGAGGCTGATAGGCTTGTAACTATCAAGGCCATCTCGTTCTCACTCTTTGAAGGCTGGTACCCAGCGTGAGCTGTCGTTCTGTCCAGAACCTCCCAACAACTGCTGAAAATAAAAAAATTAACCATTTGGGTAGCTCCTTCATTGGGTCCTTTGATACTACCCAATGTATTTTTTCTTACCTGCTGGATTAGAAAACATTTAATTCAGAGGATGCTGTTCAACACGATCATGAGAGCATTTATTCTGAATGAAAATTATTGTTTATTATCTGTTATGATGCTGTGATCTAATCTACCCTTCTCTCCCACATCATGCACAGCAAAATTGACAACTTCAAGATTTTTAACTGGTATTTTAATTTTGTAGATGCTTCCATTTTATAAAGCATGAAAGGAAAATTAAGATGGCTCTTGGCATTTTGCATGGGGAAAAAAAAAATCCAGCTTTCAGTGAATAGAAAAATGCCTGTATTTTGGACCAGTAGGCATTGAAAAGCAGCAATAAATTTTTCTAATAATGTGCCCCCTTGTCTAAGTAAAGCCCGTAACAAAGTGTTATGTGATTAAAAAGCAAAAGTACAAGAGTGTGACTTTGTTCAATGATTGCTGCTAGCGCACATATTTTTCATAGGCAAACAATGGAGTATTAGTGAACGGATTTCCCCAAGCTTTCTTTATAGTAAATGCTGCACAGACAATGACTGTATGCCCCGAGTTCATTCATAATGTCTCCAACACCTGCTTCCTCCTGTTTTTCCAACAGATTTATTTGGAAAGTGTTGGGAACTGGAATGATGTCTCATTAGAGTGCAGGGTATGCTGGAGACACACGTGTTTCTCTGTCATTGAAGACTGGCTAGTGAATAACAAGTGTATTGTCTCGCACTTTAATAGGGATGCTTAGATGCCCTTTAGAGCTGTAAATAATGTCCTTTTCTGAAGGCTGAACTTAATATAATCTTCATGTCATCATGTACATGTTAAAGTTTATAATAAAGCTTTCTAGAGAGCTCTCCTGCTTTATGGTTAAAGAATTCAAATACAAGCAAATATTCTGTCCTTGTTCTCATTTGAAACTGGGCATTGTATGTGAAAGGCATCTCCCGGATCCGTCGGCAAAGCTGGGGCACGGCAGTCGGGGAGAACTCCCACTGCGATGCTGCCAGAGGGGGCAAGAGGTCATGCGCAGATTTTACCAACTTCAATCCCAATCTTATCTCTTTCACTCTGTCAAGGGAGCCTAAAAGAGAGATAGGAGGATGAAAGGCAGCTCCAAAGTCTTGCCTTTTAATGGAAGAAATAAATTCCGGTTACACCTGGCAACCCTATCAGAACTCTGGGGATCAACGTCCCAAATCAGGGCTGGCTTAGGAAAATCCATTAAATAGAAGCTTCTAAAAGCAACACAGATTTTTAATTAAGGATATTAATTCAGAAAGTGATGGAGAGGCACAGAACTTAAAGTTTAACCTCAGGAGCTTTCCTTCATTAATAGTATATTTCGGACTGCTTACATGTGAGCAGCTCTCTCTGTGTTCTTTTCTCTTACCCTCAGTTGGCCCATAAAGGATAAGGTGAGAAAATACTCCAAATATGAACCACACTTCAGTTACTGCAAGAACAGACAGCAAACTGCATTCAAAGAAACAAGACTTGTTGGTTGAAAAGTAATTATAACCTATGTCCTTCCATTTGTATGTGGACTTTTAATCTGCTTGTTTCTAGCTCAGAAGCTCTAGCTCTCCTTCTCTGAGGAGGCAGTTTGGCTCTATCGTGTTCCCTAGACATTAAAGTAGCATTAAAAGGTCCCAAGGCAGCGTTTGCCCCTGCAATGGTAGACAAAGAAGTGCTGCTTTCTGAGATCTGTCCTTTGCTTGTCATGGTCCCTGGTTTCTGTGCCAGGTTGAGGGCTGAATGAAAATTTTTGGCTGCTCAAACTGGCAGAGGAGATAATCAACCACATTTTAAATGGCTTAGGAGATGCCCGAGGCTCCCCTGACTTGTGCTGTGGGTAGTCTTGGTCCTTTGTATGGGCCATAATCCTGCAAGTGCAAAAGCTCCTTGTGCCTCAGCTCCCTTGTTTTTCAGTCTGAAGTTGGTGAGTTTTTTGGAAGCAGAGCACAATCTTTGACTCATGATATTTAGCTAGATGCCAGCACATGGATGAGAAGACCTTGTGATCTTTCTACTGTGTCAGCAGGGAAGGGGCAAATTGAAGCTTGGTAAGAAGCTGGTAAGAAGCATGTGCTACAGACACTGGCAGTTCCTCTGAGGTGCTGGCAAGATGCTCTTTCAAATTCCTTTTGATATCACTCCCAGGCTTCTCCCTCCCAGTCCATTCATTCATTCATTCATTCGTGTGTCTGTCAGCAGGTTATTGTGTCAGCCTGTGACCCTCCTGAAGACCATACATCTTGTGCTCAAGCCCTCAAATGGGCTATGACCTTCTCCTCTTTTGAATATTGTAGGAATGACCTTTCAGCAGGGTACTGGCTTATTTAGAGGTCTGACTGTGAAGATTTGGCTTTGCTGGGGCTTTGGTCCACGTTGGTGTGAAGTGAAAGAACAGGAGTTCTTTATTCTTGGGAAGGGATTCAAATTTTGCTTCTGTGGTTCAAATGTAACCTTTATGTATGGAGTCTTAAATGCTTTCAATGTGCAGGTATTTTCCTATGTGTAGCTATTCAAGCTACCAACATTAGTAGGAAAATTCTTTTTACAGTGAAGGAATATGATTACTGTTCAGTTCAATGCTTATTCCTTATTCCTTCTTCCTTATCACTTAAAACCAAATACAACAAGATAACAGTTACAGACTTAAGGAATGCAAACCAAGTCAAAGAAGCATAACTGTTAGGGAAAAGACTTGAGTAGAGAGATGTGTGCTTTTATTTGTATGGAAATGTGCATATGCAAATTTTCAAATGTTTGTCTACTAACTTACGGTATTAGTTCAGCTACATAATAATGGGTACATGAAACAGGTTAGCCAATAAAATCATACAACAGGGGAAATTCTAGATAAGGAAGTGATTAGTTTGGGTACAATTTGGTCTTTCTTTTCTAATGTCTTAGCTGCACTGTGAGAACAGATTTGGTGCCCTTACTCCTTTTGGCCCCAGAAGATGACTGTGGGCCATGAGAGGCGCTGTTCCAAGTACAGGATCGTGGATTCAAGTTTTGCAGGCATCCTGAAAAAGAGAATCAAGTGCTTCAACTAAGAAGCTACCAGCTTCTAAGGCTGAAACCTCCAGCACTTCAGTTGCAGAAAGAGTGCTAGGTGCCTTTGTGTAAGGATTCTACCTTTTTACAGGACTATTAGTGGTTAACACTTAGAAAATAAAATGATGGCATGCTGCTCACAGTTGGCTGGCCACAGGTTATGCCTGTGGTCATTTCTTGCCTCCCCTTCTGCAGCTAGCAAAGTTATCTGTACATTACTCACAATTTATATTTAAGGAGAGGGTGTGGGAAGAGGGGCAGCCTGGGATTTCTTCCAACTTTTTTTTTCCCCCATAGTTCCCTCTTATTTATTTGTGGCCTGGCAAAACAGAAGCCACCAAAGCACCCACCCCTCAAATCAAAGCTTGGGGACCACTGAATAGGAATGTAACTGTGGTGTGAGTGCTGGAGACCTGCTCTGGTTTCCTCTCGTGGGCCTCTGTCAAGCACAACACCTTCTGCAGAGCAGAAGGGTGAGGAGCAAGAGCCAAGTGCATGGTGCAAGGCTCCTTTCCCACTGGTGATTTCATGGGACTTTGGGCAGGATGAGACATGAATCCTCCTACAGTGGAGTGTTTTGTCTAGACTGCTGTGCTTCAAGGGAAGAGGTGAGAGAGTTCATAGAATCATAGAATAGTTTGGGTTGGAAGGGACCTTACAGCTCATCCAGTTCCAACCCCGCTGCGATGGGCAGGGACACCTTCCTCTGGATCATGTTGCTCAAAGCCACATCCAACCTGGCCTTGGAACACCTGGCTGGATTTCAGAGGGATGCAGGAGAGAAGCTGTGGCACAGTCTGGCATTTACATTGATCTTTAATACAGACCATGTGACGAACTGATATTTATTGCCATTAAATACAGCCATTCTGGATATTCTAAATACTCTCACTTATCTTTTGAAATGCCAAGTTTATTCCTGAAGCTGTGACATTCCAATATTGAATCATTTTTGGAGGCAGTATCTTCTTCTACACTTCCCCCCTTTCCCATCCAGTATTGACAAAAACCTAAGTGGAAGCAGCCTAGATTGCACTATGTGCTAATAAGACAAGACAGTGTTAGAAGTCGAGCTCTTAAATGTCAAAATTGGGCGGAAAACTCATCTTTGATTCACGTTTTTCACTCTAGTAACAATCATACCCCATTTCCATGAATGGGAGGTGCACACACATCAGCATGTAAGAGTTAAAGCTAAGTTTTAAATATGTTTAATGAATGTGAAGACCTAAATGAGCCATAGAAATTATAGGCTGTGCAACAGTTGAGGGAAACAATGTAGGATAACAGCTCTAGGGAAGAAAAGAACCTGTGATTTACAGTTTTGCTTTAAAATATGACCGGTACCCTCGGACACCTTCCTAACCAAGGGCTGTGTTTTCAAATACATCGTTGCAAACCGCTCCCGTTCATCGTCGCTGTGTGCTTAACTCCCTATTTTACCTTGTTTTAAATGCGTGTTCTTGCCGGGTCCAGCCGGAGCGAGGGACCACCCCGCAACTCCTGGAAGGGGTTAAAGGCTCCCGTGGGAGGAGGGACCTCCTGCTCCCTCCTCCGACTGTCCCGGGAGAGGGAGGGGGACCCGCGGTTTCTCCTCCCATCAGCGATGCGGCTGTGCCAAGGGGAGCAGCCCCGGGATGCCGGGGTAGCCGGGGTCCGGGATGCAGGTGCTCGGCAGGGACCATGAGCCTGATGCTGTGGCGCTGGGAGCAGAACAACAGCACCATGAAGCTGGTAAGGACTTGCAAACCCCTCAAATCCGGCTCCTAGCGACTGATGAAAAAGACATTTGCAGGGCATTTTTTTTTTTCCTCCTTCCCCCTGCGCGTTTCTCCTGTGCAAACGGGAGCTTTTGTCTGGATGAGGTTAAGAAATGCCTAATAAATGGTGAAATAGGTGGGCTGATGCTGGAACGATGTTCTCCCCGAGTGGAATGCTGTTTTGCAATAGAGCTGCAGTGGGATCTGTTACTCATTAGTTCATCTTTTGGACTGCTTTAGGTTGTGCTGCATGTTATTTGATTTCTGTAGCTAAGCTCATTTGAAATAAGAATAAAGACGTTGATACATTGATAGATATATTGCTCTCCCTTCGCCTTCATTTACTGTCTTTTTCTTTTTGGAAACACCTCTCTTTAAGTCTTGCTAGAATAACTATTAAGTATTTAGGGGTTTTATTTGCTCAACTTTTTTTTTTTAAATTCCTTTTTTCTTTTCCTTCCAGGAAAGTAAAACCCCACTGTTCCCTGTAAGTAGAAAGTGTGTGGCTGCTTCATTCCTCTAGCATAAATGGGATCAGGAAACCCATGTGTCTGCCTGTCTGTTTGAATTAATGTCCATACCAAGATTTAAACTCTGGTCAAAACTTAGGGAGGCTTCCCATGAGCAGCTTTTTGATGTAAAGAATATTGAGGCAGTGGCTGGTGGAGTTAGCACTGCAATTTATTTTCCCTGTCTCTCTGGCAGATTATTTAAACAAAGAAAAGAACATTCATATGCAGTTTTTATATGAAAGATTTCTTTTCCCTGAGAAGTTTATAATCAAAACCAATGGTTTGCTGCAGGTCTAATCCTTTAATTTTGATATGTGAAAACTCAGTTGAAATCTTGTAGAAGTCAAGTGTACCCAGTACCTCTTCATATCAGGCTCTGTGATCCCAGAAATTCATAGTACATTTCGTAATTTCACAATCTCTGGGTTTACATGCTTCCCTTTCCAGGAATGAGGTGATAAACACACGTTGTTTAAGGAGTATTCTGTTCTAGATAGCGAAGCAGCTCTTCACATGGGATCAGATAGTTTCTGTATTTCATGCATGAGTAGCCACTGGAATAATGAATTTGTGAGCTGGCAGTGAAAACAGGTGGTTTAGCATGAGGGTTGCCCAAGCTGGATTCCAGCTGAGGGCAGGTATTTTGGAAAGGGAGGCAAAAAGGAACCCACTCTCCCTTTTGATATGCAAAGATCTCATTAGGAAGCAGTGAGCTATGTACACAGGTGTATTAAAAAGTCTTTGCATATACATTGGCTTGTAAACCAGCTGCCAATAGGCTTCCCAAGCAGAATAAGCACCTGTCAGTGCTGAGCATATTAAGCCGAGCAGAAAAAAAGCAGATGTGAGCTGAGAAATGAAATAGATGCTAGTATTAAAGGCACAACAAAACCTAAGCAAGTAATTCCCAGCCTGCTAGAAAAGTCCTGGATTTACCAGATCCTTTGGCAGTTGGAGAAAGTATAAAACCTGTCACCCTGTGCCTTACTCCCAGCTCCTTCTCCATGTAAACTAGTGGATGTTTACTGCCCCACATAATTAGGAAACTATAGGGATTGCTTGTTTTTTTTTTAAGAGGACCCTCAACTAAGGGAACAACAGGGTAAGTAGACCAGACAATGCCTAATGAATTTTTTTTTAAAAAAAAAAGTTTTTTATTTGCAACAACTGAAAGGAAGAACTGAATGCCAGAATTGAAGAAAAAAAGGGAATAAACTGTAAAACAAATAAATAACTGCATATCTTGCAGGAAGTAAGGTAGATGGTATATGCTTAGCTGTTTGTCGTGGTACTTGGCTGCAAATGAAAAATTGTGTTTTGTAACAACCAGTGAAGTTGTACTTTTCTGTTCTTTCTCTGGCCATCAAGTTCTATGCAATATACGTTTCGCAAACACAGTATTTCTTACAGTTTTCCCTGTTTCTTTGGCATAGCTCTTCAAAAGATTTCCAAGTACTTCACCAGCAATTCACAGAATCTTAAAATAATTTCCACTGGATCCCTGCAGGTGGAGAAGAAGCCGTGATGCCTTACTTTACTGTTGGAAGGCAGGCACAGGCTCTATTGGTGTTTAGGAGTGGGCAGTAGGACTTCTGCAAGAAAACTTGCAAGAATTGCATCACTGTTCTGGTTTGGAGTCAGAGGTGGAAGGTGCTGATGTTATCGGTGGAGCTGGTGGAGACATAAAGGGCTTGAAGGATGCTGAGCATCATGCCCAACCAGTTCCCTCCCTCATCTCCCCAGTGCTTTATCATAGAATCACCAGGTTAGAAGAGACCCACCGGATCATCGAGTCCAATCATTCCTATCAAACACTAAACCATGTCCCTAAGGACCTCGTCTACCTTAAACACCTCCAGGGAAGGTGAATCAACCACCTCCCTGGGCAGCCTCTGCCAGTGCCCAATGACCCTTTCTGTGAAAAACTTCCTCCTAATCTCTAGCCTAAATCTCCCCTGGCAGAGCTTGAGGCCATTCCCCCTCGTCCTGTCCCCTGTCACTTGGGAGAAGAGGCCAACTCCC
>WAAB01004781.1:196008-222051 GCA_013389865.1 Piaya cayana | reverse complement strand
AGGTAGTTTCTCCATTTTGATCCTGCATGCAGCCATGGCTCTCTGCCCAGAGGACATGATACTGAAGCCATGTAGATTTGTGACCCCAGGTGAAAAATACCGACAATATTATAGCAGCTGTTTGGAACAGTCTGTCACACCTTTTCCAAATAGAGAAAAAGAGTCTGTCTTCATTAGAAAAGCTTAGGAGACCTAATTGCTGTCGCAGGCCAACTGTGCCAAAATTACGTTTGGTTTGGGAACTGAGCATGTTGAATATTGACTTATTGGATGCTTATAGCATGAAGTTATATTTCAGACTAGCTCCCTGAAGTTAGATCTCTTCTTTCTTCAGTGGTCAGGGTTTTGGAGGGAGAATATGTGCAAAACTCACCCCTTCTCACATTCAGTCCAGTGCCTGTCTCTGACTCTTCACTAGCAGTGGTTTCTTGTTGCAGTCAAGTGTTCCTGGGGACATCAGGAGTGCAGCATTTAGTGCTGTGTAGGTAAGGCAGCCTCTTCATGTCTGGGATGGTCGCAGGATGTTATATTCCTTTCAAACAACATCAAAGCCCTGTTCATCCCCCACTTCCCAAAAACAAACACACACCTCTGCTGACCTGAGTGGGCTTTGCCGATAGGAGAGCTGGTCTGGAGACAGCGTGGCTACCAAGTTATTTACTTTTCATGGAGGAGTTAAAAGACCCACATAGATTTGCTTTGGCAGAAGTGTGCCTTTTGGAAAAGAAACGGTGGAAATGTCAGACATCTGTCCTTCAGCTTGGCAAGAAGGGAGGTGAAGCAGTCACTGCCTCTCACCTTCTCAGCATTGGCAACGTTCTTTTTTTAATATGAAAAGAATTCCAAGCAAAGAAGTTTACAAGGACCGATTCTCTGGGGGTTTTTTGGGTTTGTTTTTTTTTGGGGGGGGGTTGTGGGGGGTTTTTTGGTTGGTTTTTTTTTTAAGGAACATCAGCAGTGCAGTCAGACCATGGGATTTGGGGTGACTTGTGTGTGGTGGCGTCCTGCTGGAGAGGACAGGCAGCCCTTGCTGTTCACACCAGACCTTGCTCGGGGATCGTAGGCAGCTTGTGCAGGTGTCCACTTCAGATCTAGTTCGGCCTTGTACTTTTTACTTTGCTTTTGTGGCAGATACAACCTTCAGACCTTTGATCAATATTGTGAATGCTCCAAATTTTGGAAAATGATGTGTCAAGGTTTTTGTTTACCCTGTTAGAAATATAGGGATGGCATGCAACATTTTGGGTTTCCATTCACAGCATAGATTTCCAAAGGCATTGGGAGTATTTAGATGAAGATTGTCTATGTAGTCTTCTGATTGTCTAAAAAAATGAAACCACAAAACAACATACAAAAAAGGCAAGAAAGTTTTTTAGTATTTGTCTTTTAAAGCTGAAAGAGGGGAGATTTAGATTAGATATTAGGAAGAATTTTTTTCCTGTGAGGGTGATGAGACACTGGCCCAGGTTGCCCAGGGAAGCAGTGTCTGCCCCATCCCTGGAGGTGTTCAGAGCCAGATTGGATGAGGCTTTGAGCAGCCTGATCTAGTGGGGAGGTGTCCTTGTTCATGGCAGGGGATTGAAACTGGGTTATTGTTAAGGCCCCTTTGAACCCAAATCGTTCTGTGAATGCCTACAGTGTCTAACCCAAATAACCTGCCAAACTTTGCTTACTACAAATAGTTTAATTATTTGAGCGTGTATATAAAATACATTGATCCTGTTTGCAATTGATGTCAAACATTGAACCTCTGTGTTAGAGAAAATGGTAAGAGAAGGGAGCAGTGGGGAATGAGGGAAGAGCTGCAGGAGAGGTGGGAGTTGTAAAATGTGACAGTGTAAGAAATCTGAGCACCGTGCATGTGTGACCTCCAGCTAAAATTAACTGGCCAGGCTTCACGGGCCAGCAGATATATAATCATTTAACTGTAGACCCCTTGAGAAGCAAGGACTCGAGCAGTTCATGTTAAATATGCCTATAAGTAGTACCAACATTCAGGTTCCTGCTCGCGGGAGAAGTAAACTTTCCTGTGACCATTATAAAACAGTAAGCAAGCAGCTCTTTGTTCCTTGGTAACAGCAGCGGGGCTATTGAACAGAACCAGCTTCAGCCTCAGAAGTGATTTGGTTGTTTTTTTTTCACTCCCCTCATTCTTCTGCAGCTTGCGGCTTCTTAAGATTTTCTTTGGTTTCTCTTCAGAGTAGAAATGTGTCACTTTTTCAGATAAGCCCTTTTCTATTGCTGTTCATGTGTGATCATAGTTGTAACTGAGTGCATTTCATGTATGAGAACTGTGATAATTGAAAATAATATGGTATATTCTTTAGGTAACTTCTTAGAAAACACTGAAAAACAGTTCATTTGTTTCTCTTGTTTTTCTGGGGTCAATGATATTTTGCTGACATGAGATCAATTCAGTTGATCCACCATGGCCAAATAGCTTGGAATGGGTTTTGCTTATCAATTCAGCAAGCTAAACTCTGTCGCGCATTTGGATATGCAAGGGAATTGATGCAGGTGTGAATGTAATCTCATTTCTATTCAGGACTTAAAATGTTTCGCAGGCGGGAATAAGAGAGCGGCCACCTGCTTGGCTTAGTGTGCGATTCCAGTTTGAAGGAGATCTGTGTACGGCAAACACGTATAATGAGAGCTTTGAGAGCACAGCTTGCCGGATACCAGCACAATCGCTGGCCTTACTTCACCTTTTAGCTGGTGCACAGGAAAAAGTTGCTTTGGTATAAAATATTTGCCTCTGTATAGGCATTGACTGTTGGAAATGGTGTTCAGAATGTGTGCAGTTGAGGGGTAGGAGGGGAAGAAAATCTCTTTATTCCTCTTTTATATTAAATATAGTAAAATATTCAGTAAAGTAAGAGTAAAAAAGGTGCTGGATTGGCAATTTAAAGCATGTTACTTGTTTAGCATCCACCAGAGATTTGCTTTACACTGATTCAGAGTCAGTGGTGGCTGCCCTGAAGTGTGGGCAAGCTAAGGCTCTATTACTGGAAAGGCTCGCAGGCTAAAATTGACACACAGCTTGGCTATGTGCTGTGAGTCAGCCAGTTACTTTGGAATAGCAGTCATATGCATGAGAATAGCTCTTCCCTGTTGGGAATAAGGATTTAAAGAGAGAGTAATAAATAATCTGTGGTGTTTGTTAAAATCACTCATTTCTTTTATGTGACTTCCAAAGGATTAATGTATGTAAGTGACCAGTAAAATGTAATACTAAGTGGAATACATCCCACCAACTGACTACTAGTTTAAAGCTGTCCCACCAAAGACTTGCACATGTAAGTAAAATAAATCAGTTTATTTAGTTCCACTTAGTAAATAATTTTTTAAAAAGAGTTATCTGTCTGGCTCCTCAGAGAGGTGGGAACCTAAACCTCAGTTACAGCTGCATTACCAATAGTTGAGGATAATTGTTCCAGCACTTCAGAAAATTGATGGTATTTTACTGGTATCATATTAGATACTAATTAATAGTAACGGCTATTTTTAGGAGATTACAAAGGTTACATTCCTTTCAGGAAGGTAATTTTACCATCTTGCCTGCCTATTGGAAGGACTCAGCCCATCATCACCTCACTTGGAGTTTCTGGTGTTTTCCTGCCTTTATGCTAGTAGTAATGCCAAGATTCTATAGGCTTGAGTAAACAAGTCCCTAGGCTCCCATCCTGACTTTTAGGGGGCTTCCAGTATTGCTTAGAGGAAAGGAGACAGGTGCAGCCTAAGGCTGATGTGCCTGCTCTGACTTTACCATTCTCTGCCTAACCCTTATGTCCTCGTCTCTCTCACAGCTGGTGACCACTCACTGTTCACGGGTGTGTTTAAGGATAGTGTATTTTTATTTTTGCTTCTTATTCTACTCTCAACATACCTTTTGCAGTATTCTTAGAGATAAGGAGCAGATACAGCTCTTTCCTCAAAGCCCAGCAACAGTAATAGGGAGAAACACAACATTTTATACACTGTTATTCTATGCCTGCTTTTTCAACATCTTTTTGGGGTTTTTTTAATTCCTCTTGCAAGAACTTCCATTGGGGAAATAGCCAAAGTCTTTTGGATGCCACCGCAAAGCTTTACTCCTTCTAGAAGAGCCAGTACTGTCCTTTTGGTGGGATCTGTGTGGTGGTACAGATGTCGGTACAGACTTCTTGCGGGATTTAGGAAGAGCACGAGGGCAAGTGAGGCCACAAATTGCAAGAAATCCCTGATAAAATGTCTGTCACAAATGCTGTTTAACTTAATTTTACCTTTTGGGTTTTTCTTACCATGTGCTCCTGATTGTCCTTTTGCTAATAACTCAGCAAAATATCAGCCGGGTTATTGTCAGGACCATAATCTCTATGCACCTTCCATATAGCTGTTATTCTCAGGGTGACCCCTCGGAGCTAGAGATGCTTCTGAGGGATGAGTTTTCCAGCTAAGCCTTTGACTTTAGCTCTTTACCTCTGGGCTTTGCAGTGTCATATCTATTAATAAGATCATTATATTGAAGTGTAGCACGGATCAGCATGAAACTGCAATTAGTGTGACCAGACAAAAACTGTGATTTCACGACTCTGCATGCGTGAAACCCATTACATTGGGCAGCAATGACTATCCAGTGGGCTTTCCTCCTCCATATAGCAGTTAAACAACTGCAGGCATTCCCATTAGGTTCATCTCAGTATGTTGTGTCTATTTTTAGGTTTGGAGAGGGTTTTTTTGCTGCGAATTTTAGTAGGCAGTGTTGTTTGGGTAGCAACAAGACAGGCATTGCATTATAATGGGTGTTCTGATGGAGTTCATCCGTGTGACTAACCCTGCTATTCAATCAGGAAAAAAGCCTTGCTCTGCTCTAATTATGCTACATGATGTCAAAAAGATACTCTTCAGCTGTTCCCAGATTGATAAGAGCCTGATTTGTGATAATTATCAGAAGAAAACAATTGGAGTTTGATTAATTGGGAACCGACATGGTGAGGGAGGGAAGGGAAGGTTTGAAAATGTATTTGGGCATTTACTATAATTAGATTTTGTGGAAATGAATGACAATGAAGTGGTTCAGGTGTGTTTTCTACTCATTGCATAGAAGAGGGAATTTCTTATGAAGGCCTAATTTCTTATTAGGTCTTATGAGGAGTGGCTGAGAGAGCTGGGGTTGTTTAGCCTGGAGAAGAGGAGGCTGAGAGGAGACCTCATTGCTCTCTACAACTACCTGAAGGGAGGTTGTGGAGAGGAGGGAGCTGACCACTTCTCCCAAGTGACAGGGGACAGGACGAGGGGGAATAGCCTCAAGCTCTGTCAGGAGAGATTTAGGAGGAAGATTTTACAGAAAGGGTCATTAGGCATTGGAATATGCTGCCCAGGGAGGTGGTTGATTCGCCTTCCCTGGAGGTGTTTAAGGCACGAGTAGACGAGGTGCTGAGGGACATGGTTTAGTGTTTGATGGGAATGGTTGGACTCAATGATCCGATGGGTCTCTTCCAACCCGGTGATTCTGTGATTCTTTTCAAGTAATTTTGTGTGATCCCTTCCATTTCATAATGTGCGTATTTCATAATACCAACAGCGAGGCAAAAATAATTGCTTATTCTTTACATTTCCATTTGGGACTGCATTCCATTTAAAGGACATACCGGGGTACATGGTAATACCTGACACTTTAATCTAATTGCATCTGCATGGATATACTGGGTCTCCTTTATGATTTGGATTCGTTTCCTGGCTTTGGCTGACGATGGGAGCAGAAGAATATAGGCCTACAGATGGTGTGTTTGACCCAATATGTTAGCAGATCAAGCAGAACCTGCCCACCCTGCTGAGCACTCAGGTGTTGGCCTGTTGCCTCCAAAATAGTATCTGGAGAAAGGAATATTATAGTTTGAGATGCCAAGTTCAGACTGGTATGGGTAAGTCAGAAAACCCTGGTTTATCTGGCTTTTTTGTTGGTCTTTCCAAGGTTAAAATGACTGTATGAATTACTTCTAAGTGGATGGAAGCTTCAGGGTTTTTGTTTTTTAACTGGTCGGTTCCTCAGCCCTCCCCAAGTGCTTGATGGTAGCTGTGTGGTCCGAAGAAGCAATCTGTTCTGCAAAAGGTGCCTTTTCTGCTGATTTTCTGTGGTGCTGGTGGCCTGCAATGTACTCTGGGTGTGATAAATAGGAGTCTTAGTGCCATCAGAAATGTTATGTCAGAGCTGAAGGGACAAGAAAGTGCAGAGGTCTCCTAGCTGGCTTAGTGATCCTCCAACCTTCTTCTTTACAGACAGCTTTCAGAAGCTTTAGAATTTAGCTTTAGCTTTAGAAACAATGCTGCTTTATGCAATAGTGTTTGAGCTGTGAGTCATTGTATACTGAATATTTCCAAAATCAATATCTACCTGTAATGCCCTTAATTCCAACCTTATGGAATCAGACTTTACCTGGAACCAGACTTTGCCTGTAACATTCTTAATTCAAACTTGATCGATTGAGGAGGTGAGAGGAAGAGAGAAGGAAAAACATCTGGCATGATTGGTTTCAATTTGTTCCCAGATTATTGGAGAAAATAAAGCCACCAAACAGCTGAGTCCACCTTTAAAAAAAGTCAGAACTGAGACCCAAATTAAACATTAACCTAAGTGGTCTCGGGCACAAAGACCTGCTTATGGTGATAACACCCAAATTGTGCTGTTTGTTTCATTTTACTGACTAAAATAATGAATCTGTCTCCAGTGATTTGCACACTGGGCAATCACTGAAAAGCACATGTTGGTATGTATAATAGGGCAGTATCTGGTTACAGTGAGTCAGATATTTCATATTGCAAGATTTTGTGGGTTTTAGTTAAGTGACTCTTAAGGTGATTTTCTCACAAATATTCAAACATTTGCTGAAAATGCCCGAGGGACACTCAAAAATTCGTGACCAGAGGTAGGCATATATGAATGGAAAGTTTCTCACCAGTGTTTTCCTGGCTATTTTGTTATTGTTTTCCTAGTTACTTACCTGGTTTTGAACATTTGAAAACAGTATGTGCTTTGAAACATTTTACACATGTCTAGAAATAGTAACCATTGTATACATTTTTTCACTTGTTTGTATGGAAAAGGAAAAGAAACATTAGGAATCATATTTGTCGTCAGTCACAAAGACTTGCAACAAACAGGCTTTGAAAACATCCTGGAAATTTTCCATAATTAGCTTAATATATGCCATAAAAATGAGCTGCGACCATGAAGAGCTGCTACAATAAGCCTGGATAATACTGAATCCATAATAATCCTTCAGAGCACATAAATATATAGCCCGGTCTGTTCAAAAACAATTTGCATGTTATGCATATTGCAAAATTATATGGTATAATTAAGATTTATTTTAAGAGAAGCACAGATTTATTATATTCATATTTTCCCGCAAAAGTCTTTCCTAACCAACTAGTTGAACAACATAATATTCCACAGGCTTAAAAACCTCAGAAACAAATATCTTCTTGGTACCGGTACACATTATTGATGCATTTAATGGAATATTTTATAATGAGCATGAAAGTGCTGCTTGCAGTTCTGATACCAAACACAGGCATTGACCGCTACACACACAGTGGGGTTAAGAATAATTTGCCAGCTGAGGGAGATTCTGCCTGTTTTGTTGGAAACAGTGAAGCGGACTGTGGGTATCTGGGGATGTTTCAGGTTGTCTTCTTTACCCAGCAGGATTTGTTACGGGAGCTAGGAATTTCTTTGATGCTGCTCTTTTTATTTACAAGGTGTAAACAGAAGATCCAGTGTTCCTGGATGCGGTAGGAATTAGTGTGGTAGCAACCGGCTCTGAAATAGCAGTTTTGCAATGCCTGCCTTGTGTTCTCACGCTGTAATTTGACTGAAAAAAAGAATTCTAGCTATCTCTCAAGGTCTTGCTGGCAGTGTAATTTCAGGCTCTGCCAGGAGGAGTCTGCTCTGCTTGTTCTCTGCTCTTGTGCTCTCTTAACTCCAGGGCTGACCCCAGCATTTGTTTGCATGGGGATCTGCATCATGGAAATGAGCCAGGCTGGAACTGATGCGTCAACATATAAAATTATATTTACTGGAAGTCCTCCTATGGTAAACTAGGACATTTATCGCAGCCCTCCTGTTAAAAGAAATGTAGCTGTTGTGTTTGAGGTGATTGTCAGCTAAACCCCTGTAACATTTAAGGATGGGGGATGTGGACCCTTGAGCTTGCAAAATACCTTTCAGCCTGATCCCTGATGTCTTTGCTTGTAGATAAGCAAGGTACAACTGTGTGGCAGCAAAATATTGTGGTCTATTCCAGTTCTTTAAAGTATAAAAATACCTTCCTGTTATGGAAAGTGTTTTCTTATAAAAGGAGCTAAGGAACACAATGTCTGGTTTGTGTAAAGTGTGGTGGTGTTTTCCACTTTACTTTTTTTGGTCAGCTAGGGAAATCACTTGGGTACTCAGTCTTGGTTTCATTGAGCTATTTTTCATTGAGATGTTTTTCAGCTCTGTTTTGTTTTGTGTTTTTTATCACTGCAGTACTCCAGCATGTTTTTCTGTTCAAGTCTGTGATATTGTTAGTGTAGGAAATGTTCACCCCACTGCTCTGAAGATGAAAGCAGAGGACAAATTAAGGAAAATAGGGACACGTGTTTCAGATTTAGGGCAATTTGTTCACTGCTGCTACCAGTAGTGTTTTACAGGTCTTTAAGAAAATACAAATGAAGACTTTACAGCCAATATAACTCTAGTTGCAATATCTGTTCTTCATTTTATCATATTAATCAGCAAGTGCAAGAGGAGCATGAAGTTAGAATCCTTCTGTTATTTCTAGATTCTTTCTTCCCATGTGGCAGATACTTGACTCAGACTTGGCAGTTGGCTGAAAGGAGGTTGTAGAGAGGAGGGAGCTGGGCTCTTCTCCCAAGTGACAGGGGACAGGACAAGAGGGAATGGCCTCAAGCTCCACCAGGGGAGGTTCAGGCTAGACATCAGGAAGAAGTTTTTCACAGAAAGGGTCATTGGGCATTGGAACAGGCTGTCCAGGGATGTGGTTGATTCACCTTCCCTGGAGGTGTTTAAGGCATGGGTAGATGAGGTCCTGAGGGATATGAGTTAGTGTTTGATAGGAACGGTTGGACTCAATGATCCGGTGGGTCTCTTCCAGTTGGTGATTCTATGATAAGCATACTAAATTCCCAGTCAAGTCTTTTTTTCCTCCATTTTGATACCTAACATGAAAAGATTTTATAGATTTTCTGGTCATCTTGGATAAGCTGTGTGAGTGTATGTTGAGCAGTTCTTAATGCAAATTAAAGAGACATTTTTACTGCTTTGTTTACTTAGTTTTCAGATAATACATTTTAAAATAAATCCCAACAACTAGAAGATTGCATGAGATTAAAGTCAGTTTAATAGGCCTTTTTAACCTCTGAGATGGAATTTATTAGAATTGGTTGACTTTTAAGACCTTAAAAGATTTGTTGGTTAGTAGAACAATGGAGTTTCCTCACAATGAAATTGCCATGTGCCTAATGTCTACTAGCAGAAGTGGTTCTTTTTTAAAAAGTCTCATAGCAGATACAGAGAAGGATTGTCAAAGGGAAGAGACAAAATATACTTGGGTGGAAATGGGAATCTCTTCTTCACACTTGTTACCACTGTGGGATGTTTAGTTGACCACCTGATGATTCATTCAAATTGTCACATGTTCAGTTTACTATGGCTTTCTGTGAGCTTTGATGTCAGATTTCTGAACAGGGAAAGCTGAACTGTCATAAGGTTAATACCGGTTCTGTGCACTGCCTCGAATTGTAATGTTGTTCACTTGTTTCAAAAAGCAAAAAAAAGCAGTGAACTTAAATCAGCCGTTGGCTACTGAGAGAAGCAAAGAACTCTAATTTTTAAGGTTGATGTTATGACTAACTTCTTTTTGTTTATTTTTCTCCTAATAGATTTATACCGATTGGGCTAATCACTATCTAGCCAAGTCTGGTCACAAGAGATTGATCAAGGATCTACAGCAAGATGTGACTGATGGAGTCTTATTAGCAGAGATCATCCAGGTTGTAGGTGAGTGAATTTCTGTGGTTTTTTTTATCCAGGTATTCACCGACTTGCTCAGATATTCACTGTCTTTCATCTTCCGCATAGACACGGGGGGGGAATCCATCAAACTGCATGAAATTATGTAGATAATTTTCCTTCAGAGACTTTGCAAATTTATTTGATAGAGCTTAGTGTTAAAGCTCAGTGGAAAAATATTTGATGTTGGTGATAATATCTCCTGACACGGCAATATCGCTCCACACAGCTGAATGGTAAATAAGCAACTCACAAGGGATTTTTTACCTGCTAGGATGCTGCTAGCCTTCACTATCTCTTTCTGATACCTTTTGGGCATGTGTCTTAAAATAATTTGCAGTGATACTGGCCTGCCTACTGTGTTGAATCTCCTGCTTTCAATTGGATTTAGAAGATCCATCTGTGCAGGTAGGAAAGGAGAAGGGCTAAACTTTTTGTGGCAGAAAAAATAAATCCTTTGTGATGAGTTTTCAAGTAGGGGAAATCATCTGTCATTAGGACGAATCTCAAACACAGGCTCAGTTCTACAGAACCATTATTTCCTTTAGTTTGTACCAATATTCGTAGGTAATGAAGATTCTGAACAATTCTATCAATTGGCCCATGTAAATCTACCTGTTTTCCCTCTTCTCTTCAGCTTGGATCCTTCATTAGTTCCTTCACAGGCTTATCATCCATCTGGTACTTGGGATGCCACAGACATGTGCGTGGGCCAGTGGAGATGAATCGGAGAGCC
Organism: Piaya cayana; assembly: GCA_013389865.1. Taxonomy (NCBI): domain Eukaryota; kingdom Metazoa; phylum Chordata; class Aves; order Cuculiformes; family Coccyzidae; genus Piaya; species Piaya cayana. Next base: position 211,261 of record WAAB01004781.1, on the reverse strand, counting down.
TGCTGACGGGAATTAGGACAACTACTGTTGGAAGCAAACTAACGCATTTGAGATGCAAATTAAGAAGATAGCAATGAAGTAACAAGACATCAGTGCATGCATATTTATATGTGTTTGAGAAGCTGCAAACGAGCTAGTTCCGTGATTAAAAGCACAAATCTGCAAGCCCTTTTCTGGGATGAAATTGTGGGGCATCTTTCCAAAGACTCCGCTAGAGCTGCACTGGGCTAACTCTGAAAAAAAAGATTTTTGTCTCTGTGTTGTAGAGCAACATAATACCATTCTGGTAGCATTCTACATACCCACCACTGATTGTGTACTGACAGGTATTCACTATCAGCTGAGCAGTGTTTCGTCCTGTATCCATTTTCTCATATGGATTTAATGGGGGGGGAAAAAATTTGTAAACCCACGAGCACATAGGTGCTGATTACTTTCATGCATACGTAACTACTCGGTGTTAACGCTGTAGGAGAAAACATCTGCATGAGAACACGTGTGTAAAAATAACACCATCAAAACGTGAACTCGGATGTACCAAGTATTTAAATGTAGCTGTTTGAGTATTCACGTGTGAAAAGTTTTGTGAAATTGGGCCCTCTAAAATACGCAGAATGCTTACTGTATTTTGCATTGATCCGCCTTTGCTTTTCTTTTTAGCCATTCTTAGAGCTTCCTTTTGGCTGATATTGAAGTTAGGGTCTGCATGCTCTCAAAGGTTAAAGTACATGTGAAGGATTTAATTTTCTGGGAATATTTTCCATGCGAAATAAAGTTAAAATTGAAGCATTCTCAGTTGACTGCTCCAAATTAGCAGTGAGGAAAGTAATCCGTATCTGTTGTGTGTGGCCTTGAGCTTGCTGCATCTCATTGTCACAGAAATGGTGAGAACTTTCACACCTAAGAAGCAGCTTTAACTGTAGCCTGCAAAAGACAAGCTTTTTTTCTGACAAACTAGTGCATACTAAGAAAGCCTCTATATGCAGCGTAGGAGAGGTTTTTCTTTTTTTTTGTTACGTGCTATGTGTAAAAGCAGCCACCCAGATCCTTCCTCCTTTTTGTCATGTGCCTGGAAATTAGCCAAAGTCATCAAAATTGATTCAGGTTTAATTATTAGAGATACAGTTTTTCTTGTTTTCACCACCTGAGATTTACGTCACAGATGTTGAGTCTTGGAATACTACTTAACATCCAAAATTGGAAAAAGAATAAATGGAATTAATTATTTTTTAATGAAGACTCTGCAAGAGTTAATGATTATATGGAGACCATCCTTTTTGCTTACCTTTCTTAAGTGAAATAGCTGCATATTTAGGAAAAGAAAATTTTAGAATTAGTAATAACTTGGTAGTTCTTTTACTCCAGCATCCAAACAAGGAACAAGTCTGAAGACATGAAACCAGACATCGCTGTGTTTCTCTTTAGAGGGTATGATCTTCAGACCACTAATGATTATATCAAAGCACTATAGGATGACAGTTTTTTCTGTTTACAAGCCAATTAAAGTGCATTCTGGTGTATTTCAGTTCAAAATTTATGGGTTTATTAGAGAATGTCAATAATATATGCCTTAGTAGTGCCATATAAACATAGTAGCTACATTTAAATTCATGAATGCAGATAGTCTGGGTCTGTGAATGCTCTGAAATAGGTATTATATACAATTGTCAGTTGCTTCCCTGTGAAAACCTTCAATTTTGAAGACTTAAAATCAGTGCTTAAATTAAACTTTATAACCCAGCCCAATAGGACTTCTTGTCTGACGCCTGTGCTCTTTTGTGGGCTATTTCAATTGATCGGGTACAGCCAATGTCAGATGAGATACAAAAGCTATAAATAGGTAAGCAGACGTTGCATGAGTGTTAAATACTTATTCACCTAAATAAAAATAGTTTCAGTAAGGAGTAAAATGCGCACATCATTGTTGTGCTGGGCAGTCGGTACACAAGGATATGAAGTGATGGGCCCATTGTTTAGTGTAGATGCTTGGGATATGCCAGGTTAGCCAAATTTAGAGGTGTGTCTAAATATTCTGCATCACATGTGTTCTGGAAGTTAATGGAAATTAACAGCACTGACTTAAATGGAATAGATCTTTGCTGTAGTTTTATAAGTCCTTTGTGATTACTCCAGATAACTTTTCCAGTTCAAATTCATACTGTGACTTATCTCAGTGTAGCTTTGGTCTGCTGTCATGAGAATTGCGCAGTTACATATGCAGGAGAAGGTTACAGGTTTATATTTCAAACCAGAATCTTGGGATCAGGCCTAGAAGTACTCGCTAGTGATAAGTCCTGTGGTATTTTGGATGAACACAAAGGTTCATTTTTTCTGATCCTTGAGTGGCTGTTCAGTTAAAAGCTGTAGGTGACAATTCCTACGTGAATGTAAGAATTGTACTAAGCAATATTAATTCATATATTCAAGAACTAATCTAATATCCGAGGGCTTGCCTAAAGTACTGAAGACTACAGAGTAGCTGCTGAGGTTGTAACAGAAGGTTTAATTCATGTTTATGAAATGCATGCGCTTACATTTTGTATGGATCATTTAACCCTCCATACATAGCCGGTTCTGTTCTATATAATGCTTATTGAAATGCTTTTGATTTGTTCTGATTATAATTTCTCAGGCACTTGAGGGAGTTGCATTTGCTGAAGCCTTTTTTTACTAGAAATGTGTGCCTGTACCTGTAGAAATAGGACACTGACAGCTGACTGGGCAGTAGATTTAAAGAATTTTTAGAAACTTTTGATGCTAGGGTTTCCTTTTCACTTGTGTTTTCACATAATTTTGGCTTGCAGTTTCATAATGTGTCTCATGTCAAAATATGTAAACCCAAATATTCTTTTAGGTGCTATTTTCCAGCCTTTGATTTGGATCCAGGTAGTGAAAGCATGGTGCCACTCGTTAATACTTTCATTATAGAGCACAGCTGGTTGCTTCTGTCTACCTTGGAACACCCCTTAACCTGTGCAGAAATAGGCAAAGTTTGCAAGCACTTAAAGGCTTTTGACTCAAATTCACCGTATTCATGGGGAGGGGAAAGGTGATGGGGGAAGCGCTTTGAACTTGCAGTCAGTTTGGGAAAAATCCTCTGCATTTCGCATTTGTGGTTGTGAATTTATGTCTTGCTGAAGGCTGAGGTAGAATTGAAAGCCTTTATGATTGCCCGTGACTTCCAATTTATGCTAACTGATGTAAAGTTCCTACATGGCAGGCAAAAAACAGTAGCTATGAGTTGCCTATTTATCTCAGCCAGAAAGCAGGGCTTGTGCAGCTGTGAAATTGGACACGTTTCCAAGATCCCCTGGCATTCACTGACTTGTGCTGTGAACTGTACCATCACGCAGACCGTGGGCACACAGTGTTGTCTCGTTCACTGCAATCTCCAGTCACCTCCACAAGACAGGCAACTTACCTCAGACCTGCTACAAGCCCCTTGGAGCTAGGTGAAAAGACCAAAGACAGGGTCCAGTTTATGGCCAAGGAATGGGAGCATCAAAATCACTGCGTGGTGAGTTGGGCAGATCTCTGCAAAGTGCCAAATATGCCTGTGTACCATTTTGGTGCATGTCCTCAGCCTAAGTTGTATCTCTGAGGGCTCAGTAGAGGGCTATGAGTTAGTTTAACCCACCTGCTAGTTTGCCCCACCACCAGTGGTTTTGGTTGCTCTCTATTCCACCTGCTTTTCTTAGAACTTGTACCAACAGGGAAAGGGTGATAATTGCATTAGTCTAGTGCAAGGAGTAACTGAGAGCCGTAGGTGAATTGGGATGGGTTATAAGGTGAAAAGATACAGCATAAACCTGCTCAGGGAAAGCTGTTTGCCTGATCTCAGCAGAAATAGAACCTAATAGACCAGGTAAATTGAAGTGAAGCTCCAGTTCTTGTAAATCTTCTGATTCCCACCATCTACTTCTGGTCATCTACATCCCTAATCACCTGTGGCAGAGAAGGCCAACAATAAAAAAGGAAGTGATTATTGATTGGGAAGTGTTGAAGAATCATCAACTGGTGGACAAAAACCTGCAGGAAAAGTTGCCTTTGTTTTTTTTCATAGCTTTTGAGAGGAAATAAAAACGACAGTTTAAAAACAGAACTTAAAAAAAAGAGCATGATAAGATGCAGGAAACTGTTAGTAATGAAATGAAGAACAAATCAGTTGATCAGAAGAATACAACAATAGCCATTGACATTTTGGAAGCTGATAGAAAGCTATGAAGACAAAAGGAATAATTTCTGGTTTAAAATGGTACTATAACCATAATATAAAAATGGAAGGGGATAAAGAGGTAACATCCCAAGTAATTGGTGTGTGGAGTGTAAATTTCTCCTGGCAGAAAAAATTTAAGGTGCTTTCCATCTTTATTTGCCGTTAATTTTCTCATGTTATACAAGAGTGAATTTGTTAGTTGAAGAGTTTTGTTGGGTTAAACTTCAGCGTACAGCTAGAACCAAGCATGTACTCCAAGTGTGTGAATGTGTAGCAACACCTTCAGAGTGCAGGAGCGTTGAGTAAATATTTTGTTTCTACATTTGCATAGTAAAAGAAACCCAGAAAAAGTCAAATGCAGAATCTTGGAAGCAAGTTACTAACAGCTCAGGTGCTTTCAAGTAGACAAGTCTTGGCAGTTTGCATACAAGAGCTTAAAAAAGAGACAGGTAATAAGCTTTATGGTTTGCTGACATTGATTTTTAAGTACATCCTGTGACGCTTTGGAAGCTCTAGAGGACTAGAGGAAAAACTATGCTTTTTTTTAAGAGGAAAATGAGCAGCTAAAAGTTGGTTTCTGTATGACCAAATCTGAGATGAGACCTCCAGAAAGAAATACGTGCTTTTTGTGTGTAGAGGATGATAGGCCACTGTGGGAAGGGCATGGTGGGTTTAGCTGTAATCTTTTTCGTTTTAGCATCAATTCTTATAGGCATTACTGTCACATAAAAGTGAGCTGGGACACCTTGATGTATAAGAAGGGGAATGCCAGAAAAGAGTGAAGTTAGATTTATTTGTTAGCATTGTTATGACTGCAGTTGGAATGTTGTGCCAAATCTGGTATGCTAAAGCTGTAAAATGATGGGAAATGAGATGGAATTCTGAGAGATGTGACAAGAATAAGGGAGTGGTAGAAAACAGAGTTTTTAATAAAATAATTGTTGAGAGGCAAGTCCATTTGATTCATCAAATGGGATGTGAACACCTACATTTATTACAATGAAAAAACTGGGAAACTTAACTTAGATTATAGCTGGTTCTTCAGTCTAGCACACAAAAGGCATTTCAGGGTCCTAGACTGAAATGTGAAACTTAGCACACTAAGACTCTAGGGCAAGTATTAAACCACCTCAACAACTCAAATTATTTCACTTGGGTCTTCAAAGATTGAAATTATATCTTTTCCTGCAAGTTGTATTGCATGTAAGCCATGGAGAATAAGCTTGAAAAGTCATCTTTTGGTTTGTGCTTTGAAAAAAAAAAACCATAATTAAAAAAAATTAGTGTTATTGATCATAAATTTCCCATGTAGATTTAAAAATCTATATTTGCTCTATAAGCATTTCAGTTGACATGCAGACGTCGACACATACATAGCGTTCACTTTTCCACCTAACAGTGATTCAGTTTCCAGAATTTAAATCTTTTTAGTAGTTTAAAGGAGTCACCCGTCACTGTGCAAGATGTCAGAGCAGTTGTTTTCTGCCCCCAGCTGTCCCTGGAGGCATGGCCCGCTAGGAAACTCCAGCTGCTTTTTTTTTGATGTGTCTCAGCGTTTCACACATTCCCTTTGACTGGGCAAGTACAATCTGAAGCTGCTTTATTTACCTAGCAGCAAGTGCTCTGGGAGAAAAACATTGGAGTAAATGTCCTTTGCATAGTTTTTTGCTTTATTAATTTTTTTTTTTTTTTTGCTTTTCAGCAAATGAAAAGATTGAAGACATCAATGGCTGCCCCAAAAATAAATCTCAAATGGTAAGTAGTAAAGCGGTCTGCTTGCATGTTTGTGGTCAATTATTGAGTGAGAGTGTGTGACTTAAGACTCTTGAGGCTTTTAATAACAGTTGTTAATTACTTTTTCATAGAGCAAAGCTATTGTCTGAAGAAAATGAATATTACAGTTCTTGTATTCCCTAGTCGTTGAATTAGGCCTCACCGTTAATCACGTACTTACAATCAATATTATTTTTACATTGATATTTTCTGATATCACAAGATCAAAACGGAATTTATAAAAATAAAATTTTATTCTTGTAGACAGACAGTGGTATTGAAAAATCAGAATTAGATATTTATTTTAAAGTTGGAGTAAGAGTTATGGTATCCTTTGAAAAGAAGCAAAATAAATCAGCCAAAGGCACTAAATGAAAGCATTTTGAATTGCGAACTTCAAGATGTTTTTGTATGCATCTTGGTTTGGCTGTTAAGTTTCAATGTGTAAAAAGAGTTGGTTTGTATCTTTCTTGTATATATACTTAAAACCAAAGAACTAAACATGAGTGCAGTAAAATTAAAAACATATAGTACTTCAAGACTTTGTCTGCTCTGAGTATTGGTGAAGCTAAAATTATAGGCAGAACCTTACTGATACCACAGATAACAAGAAACTGATTTTTAAAATGCATCTTAGGAGGGATTTGCTTAAAATTTATGGTGTTTTAAAGATTATTTCCTTGTGTATCTTGAGGAAAAAATCCCTCTTTTACAATATGAATTCTAAAACCTCCCCTTTGTGTTGCGAGTACTCACTGTGGGATAGATGAATACCTGTTCTCTGCTCACATTTTTGATTTCTGTGACTGATCCCAAGTGTCCTCCTCTGTGACTGGAGCTTGGACACAAACACTCACACAGTTAAACCAAAGATGAAAGATTTGATGAGAGTTTGGCATCTTAAGTCAGAAACCACACTGTATTCTTCTCTCCTATTTGGGCTTTTTGGGTTTTTTAGTTGTTTTTTTGTTTGTTTGTTTGGGGTTTTTTTTGTGGAAGCTATCCGTCTTTCTTAAACCTATAGAGCAAGCACTCCTAAAAAGAAAGTCTAGAAGATTTATCATTGCTACTTTTTACGACTTTGAAGAAGTTTGTTTCTATCCTTGCTGTAGCCACAGCAGCTGTTTAGAGTATAAATAATAGAGGAAATTTTGTCAGTTACTGTAATTTAGTGTTCTGCAAGCATATGCTGAGAACTGAATTTCATTCAGGACAGGAGTCTACAACAAACTCCAGGACTTTGTAGCTAGAAGTCACTTTAAATCATTATTCACAAGGAAGGAACAGCCTTGTTGTGTTGGATAGTTGGATGCACACTGTAGGCTGCTTGCAGAAGTTAGATCTGGTTATAAGCTGAAGCAGGCAGGGAGCATGTGCTGGGTCAGGAACTGTGAGGAGTGCTGGAAATAAGTGTTTGCCCTGTGCTCCCTCCTCTAATGTCGTTCTGGTTGCACATTCAGGAGGATGGAGTGAGTGGAACTGTGTCCCCCACTTGCGAGATGTAGTGCATCGATCACAACTGGGCATCACCTGCAGTTTTCCTCATGTGAGAAAAATGAGGATTATTCTTACGGCTTGCTTACAGAGCTCTTTATCACCTTACAGAAAAGATACTCGGGCAAGAACATAAGTATCATCGTAGAGGTGCTGGTTGTGCAATTTCTTGCAGTGTTGAAGGAAACAGCCCGATTGCAGGTCTCCTGCATTCTAGGAATAATTTATCTGTTACGCTGTTTGTTTAGCAAGAGTGATATACATCCTTTGCATTTCAACCTACTTTCCTCTTAGTATAGCTTAAGGCCATTCTCCAGAGTGTGGGCACTGGTGTTTGTGTAAGATACTTCTGGTTCAGATTGATGGCGCAGGCCAGGCTATCCAGTCATTTCAAACACTCAGCCAGGTGATGGCTAATTTATTTTTTCAAGTGAGTCTTTCACTTACAAGTGGCCTTATCTACAGTGTAGTATCTGTAAGGTGAGCCTCACAGATGAGTTTGAAAAGTACCATAAACAAAGATTTAACTTTGTTCATTAAGCAGAAATAAAATAGAGTTTAGAGGTAAGCCTTCTAACATAATCATTCCTTATCTCGCAATTATCTCATTTGTAGACTGAGGATGGCATGAGCAGAGATACGTGTGAGCGGAATTGTGAAAGCCAGCTCCTGTCCAGCCAGATGTATCAGCTTAGAGCAAATCTGTGCCTTTCAAGTCCATTAAACAGGGTGTGAAAGCAAGTATATTTGTTTCCATGTGGCACAGTCTTAAGCCAGTAAAACCAGCCAAACCTCAGAGAGCTCAACGCGGAGCCAGATCAGGTTTCTTTGCATTGTTGTTCCCATTGCTACAGTGTTGGAAAGTATCACACGAATTTGTGCAAACTGAGTATTAGAGACAGCTTGGGTCTCTCAGGCTCAAAGCCAGTGCTAATAAGACTTGTCAAATTGAGTTGAGTACTGCAGAATCATTTGGGACGATTGGTGCTTATCAACCTAGGCCCAGTGCCAGAAATGACATGACAAGGACTCCTGCTGGCTCCATGAAAAATCACCTAGGTGAGAACCTACCCTCCTTTGTCATCTTGTCAGGGTTTCTCTGCTGTGGGGAGTATCCCTGTCTTCCTTTGCTCTAGATAAAAATTGGCTGGATTTTATATCGTCTCTTATAGACCATTCTATATCTTGTCCTCTGCATAAGACCCATTTCAGGTTTTGGGTTTCTTTCCAAAACTTATGTGTTTTTTGTACTGTAGACATTCCTCTAAACAAAACCCTATAATTGTGATGATTACTTCCAACTGATGTGCAGAAAAACCTCATAGTTAATAGAGGATGTAGTAGTATGGATCATAGGCACAGAGACTAAGATCTGGGGACTGTCACCACAACTGCATTTGGTTTTTTAGAATGAGGCACAAGAAGGTATCGGCATGGTTCTTGATAACTGGGTGAAGGAGGGTAAAATGACCATTTTCTTCTCCTATGCACTTCTGAAGAAAGACTGAGGTCAACAAGCCTGAGTAGGGCTCTGTTTAATACTGCTTGGTTACAGAAAAACAGGGATCCTTTGCCTTCTGCCTCTTCTTTGCCTCCTGTCTCTCTTGTTTTGGGGATGAGAGTAGAGTTCAGCGTAGGGCATCCTGCAGAATCTGGGCTGTATAGGAGGCACTGATTACTCCCTTCCCTTCTAGTTAGTATAGATTATTCTTATTGCTGGAGGTGCCTTTATGGGTACTGAATGTTTCCTATTGTAAGAGGGTTTATAGCACTTACATTTGTAAAGTTAAAAACAAAAAAACATGGACTATGTAAAGGAGTTGTTATATTGAAGATTTTGCCTTTGACTGAATGGCAGCCATTAGAAATCTTGTTTTATAGGGGCTGTGACCTGTCTGTGAGGAAATACATTGTGTGAAATGGTCACAGTTTTTGAAGGAAGTTTCATAGCAACTTTTTAGCACAGTGTGGCAGCTGAGAATTTTATTTGGGGAACTGAGAGGGAGATTGTTTTGTTGCCTATTACGTGGAAGCAATAAATCATAACAGATGAGATAATGATAAGATGAAATGAAATAAGAAAAAGACGAAGGACAAAGTGCTTGAAAGGTCAGAGAATTAACGTAGAAAGTAAGGTGAAGGGAAGAGGAGATCCATATCAGCTAGAATAGCAGTGACCGGGGGAGAGATGAGTAGAGAAAGTTAATTTTGAACACATGAACTTGAAGCCAAAGAAGAGAGTAGATACTTGCCTGTGAGGGGATCTGTTGGCAGACACAGATGATGGTTAAAGCACAGCTAAGGATGGGACTGGAAGAAGGGGCAGAAGAAGAAGCAGCAATGTTTCTTATAGAAGTAGAGGGATTTTCCCACCTTCAATGTAAAGGTAAGAAATACTGAATATGGCAGTGGAAAGAGATAAGACTATGAAAAAAGTGTGAGAAGAGACTTGTGAGAAAACAATTTTTTTTTTCAAGGATCAAAATAAAACCAAAACAATCATGTATTATGATAGTCTAAAAAGAATTAAAAAGTTAAATGTGAAAGTCTGAGAAGTGATAAAGCATTGCCCTTGTTACTGAAGCCTGAAGGAGCAGAGTAGTAGCAAATCGGTCAGTGCTGAAGGGAAGAGGGTGGGCAGGCCTGCAGGTGAATGCATCAGACCCTTTCATCTTCCCATGCTGAGCTGGGGGAAGTTGTGGGACACCCAAGACAAGAATTTTGGAGCAACAGAAAGAACATAGGCTGAACCGACACCACAGTTCCCTCCTATTATTAGAGGAGGAAATAACTGTGGTTCCTATGTGGGCTTGTGGTTGGGTTTTGGTTTTTTTTAAGGGTGATCACTTTGTGTATGTAACTATCGGTGTTATTAAATAATGGAGAGGAGGTATTATTTTTGTGTGTGTGTTTTTTGACCAGAAGTTTTTCAAGAATCATCCCTTTCTAATGCAGATATCAAGCTGTACTAGTACAATAATATTGTTCACTCTTTCTACTACTTTTTGACTTGCAAATGTTAAGAATCTTGTACTGCAACATGGGCCAGAGTCTCTATTTCTTCCCGAGGACTTTGTGAAAGTTGAGATGAAGGCCATGTTTTCGGTACAATAACTTAATTTGCAAGGGAACCTTGTGCCAGTGATGGCAATCTGATTGCTATTTTAATATTTGGCCAATCTTGTGTATTCTGAAAATGAGCTGCTCTATAATGTTGGTGATGTCCAAAGTCAAAGAACAACTTGTATGGAAATTCTCCAGACTGGCAGACACCTTGGATTTTAAATGGACGGCACTGGCTGTTTTAATTCAGTTGTTAGAGTTAGTCCAATTCTTCCCTCAATGTGACCCTTGCCAGCTCTGTCCCCTGCTCTATGAATCTTTTTTTCACTAGAGAAAAGAGCATGAGATGTTGAAATCTTCATTAGTGCTTGTGTGTGTGGCATACGCTATACGTATTTTTGTGTTCCTCAATCATTGGGTTTGTGTTGTAAGGGACCTTCAAGATGATCCGGTTCCTACCTCCTGCCGTGGGCAAGAACACCTTCCACTGGATCAAGTTGCTCAAAGCCTCATCCACCCTGACCTTGAACATCTCCAGTGTTGGGCATCCACACCACCCTCACAGGAAAAAAGACTTCCTAATATCTAACCTACATCTCCTCTCAACTTTAAGTGTTCTTTTCTCAAAGAATACTTCCATGAATTGAAATAATAGATGTGAATGCTGGTGTGATATGGCCCATGCTTAAAGGGTGTAGATGGGTACACATCAGTGAGTTGGTTAGCAGGATTAATATGAGCTGAAACCACCTGAGCAGCTAGCTGTGTGGGTGTGATATCCACTAAGTGGGTGAGCTGATGTGTTTTGTACTAATAGATAAAAATGACTGCTGTAAATACTAAAAATAGAAAAAGAATGTAAATAATCTTAGTTGCTTGAGTTTTTCTCATGGAAAATAATTCTATCTCTGCTTTTAAAGAGCCGACATCCACTTTAACTTGCTCCTCTAAACATTTTGAGCATTTTTATATGCCCAGTGTTGTCTAAACGTTGCCATAACTAGTTGCAATTAATCTCCAAAGCTGTTGCTCCAAACCTCTCCAGGTTGGTGGGGCTGAACTCTGGTCAGTCGGCTGCCCATTCCCTAAAGCTGAGAACTCTGCTGCCTGGGCTTGTGCTGCTAATTCAGTGGAGCAGCTCCTCTGGAAAGATCAAAAGCATCACAAGCATTTCTTTTCCCCTCTGCAAATTCCTAGCACAGGATTTTTGGAAACATATCCCCATGGTTAAATATAGCCATATATTTTCAAGTAATCCCAGTCTGAAGTTGTTCAGAGCAGCCGTGTAGTAAAGGGAACTTTTGTGTCTTCTGGTAAGCCTTTCCCAGCTTTGCATGGGGAGTTTGTATCTTGCTGTTGGTATATGTTTAGCGATTTAATCTGTGTTAATGTTACTACAGTAACAAATGACCTTAACCCATAGTGTTTCCTCATAGCTGCAGGTCAGCTGGAGGGGATGATGTCACCTGGAGCCAGACCAGACTGGCCACTGGTGGACACCAGTGTCTCTCTCAACTGCCTGTGGAGACGCTTAGCCAAATACTGAGTTTAGGAATGTTTAAAGTGTTTTCTCTAAGCTTCCTGTGTTTCTGTTGGTCATGTATGAAGCTGTTTTGTCACGTAGACATGAATGATTTACTACGGAGAAGAACTGCCAGGTTGCTTTTACTGAGATGTCCTTCCTCACTTTATAATGATTTATATGTTGCTCCTAGATAAGATTTGTTTTGCTGTCTGTTTTTCTTCCAGAGATCCAAACTGTTGGTTTGCTATGGTGCTTAGCTTTTGTGTATTGTTACTGGTGAGACAGGCATGGTTGGATCATAGGCTTCTGTGTTGCAGACCTTGCTGTCTAAATAAAACCACAAGCCACTCTCTCACCTCCACCACCACTCCCCTACATAGAAAATAACATGATAAATAGAGCGAGACTGGTGTGGGAAAGGATAAAATATACAGTTCCCTGCCATAAGGGATGATAAAGTGTCACTGAAAAGATATTGATTCAGTTTCTGGAGGCTTCCAAAACTTTTCTGCATGTGGAGATGGGAGATAAGGCTGTGCGCATGCTGTTCTGTCCACCTTTGGAGGCCTTGCTGACGACTGTCTCTCATTCCTATCTGGGATTGTCTTCATGGTCCATGAGGCTGTGCTCCAGTTCTTTGCTCTGCAGAGTGATGCAAGAACATCTTTCTCTGAATCAATGTGAGGTTTGAGAAGGACTGAAAGAGAACTGACTTGAAAAGTAATTTTTTTTGAAAAGGAGGAAGATGTGAGCTTAACTATAGAGACAGAATTATGTTCTGTTTGATAATCTATTTCACAGTTAAATTAAATCATCACTTTTTGAGTAATTGTGGTTCTGTGCTCTGTGTGGACTGAATACATGAAACAGCAAAAGCACTAAGGGGCCAGGGTTATTCCATATGTGTATGTGGACCTATCTGTGTCTTTCATTTGTGTATTTACACCTGCACCAAAGTCTAGAAAAATAATTCTCATTTTCCACGTCTATTATCTATTTAAAATCTTTACGTAAGTGTACCTTTTATGCAATGCACTGCATACACATAGCTTCTTGCTATGTTTCACATAAATGAGGAATATTAGTGAGTTATGGTTGTCAGCCTAAGTCCCTGTGCTTGTGCTTTGGGGCATATGTGATGTATGAAACTATTCTTGGTGAGGCCATATGAGGTGCAGCAGAACGTTAACTTCACTGAGACTCTCTTGGTGTTGTATTTGCTACTATGAGAAAAATTGTGTTCAGACTAATTTTTGTGTGGAGTCTGTCAGGGATAAGTTAGGCTTTAAATCAGGTGTTAGCTTTATCTGAGGCTTTTTTAGCTAAGGAAAAAAAATAGTTAAGTTGATTTGAGGACAGGTGGAAGTAAAAATTCATTATTCTCCTTTCTGGGAAATTAGTTCTTTTTCTGAACTCTAACCATGAGAAAACTTTGTAGTCTACCATAATCACAGTAACACAAGTTTAAAGCTTAGGTTGATAACAAAAGGTATCTGTTCATGTTTGAGAACTCATCTGGAGTATTGTGTCCAGTTCTGGAATCCCCAGCATAAGAAGGAGATGGAGCTATTGGAACGGGTCCAGAGGAAGCTACAAAGATGATCAGAGGGTTGGAGCACCTCCCATATGAGAAGAGGCTGAGAGAGTTGGGCTTGTTCAGCCTGGAGAAAAGACTCCAAGGAGATCTTCCAGTACCTGAAGAGGCTACAAGAAAGCTGGGGAGGGACTGCTTACAAAGCCTTGTAGTGATAGGGTGAGGGGCAGTGGGTATAAACTGTAGAGAGGCAGATTTAGGCTAAAAATAAGGAAGAATTTCTTCACCGTAAGAGTGGTGAGGTCCTGGCACAGGTTGCCCAGGGAGTTGTGGCTGCCCCATCCCTGGAGGTGTTCAAGGCCAGGTTGGATGGGCCTTGGGCAGCCTGATCTAGTGAGAGGTGTCCCTGCCCATGGCAAGGGGCTTGCAACTGGATGATCTTTAAAGTCCCTTCCAACCCAAACTATTCTATGATTCCATGTTTACACAGGTTAATTCTGGTTTCCAAGTTGTGCATCATTTCTCTACAGAAACTCCACTGTCTGCTGTGCTGCTTAAAACCAGTACAGTGACACCTCATATTGAAGAAAAATGTTTTAATTTACAATCACAAGGCTGCGGTGTAAGAATGAAAGCTGTTTGTGTGGCTATTTCTTCTGGTGCCCTGGGTCTTTGGGTTTTTTTAAGTTATACATAGCAATAACCTCTTCACTCTTAAAATCATGGAACAATTCAGGTTGTAAAAGACCTCTAGGATCATCAGATCATAGCTTTTACAAAGCTTTTGAACAACCCAGATTTTTTATCTATGTCTTATCATAAATATTTGATTTCCAGCTATTACTTATGTGCTGTAATTGTGTGACAATGGCTGTTGTAATTAATTACTCTGTGAAAGCAATACATATCCAGCACATTTTTTTTTGTTGTGGGTTTTTTTTTATGTAGGATTATTTGTTTATGTTTAAGCAGAACTATTGTGCTTGTCCTAAGCAGTTATGCAGGAGAATTTCAGTAGGAGGTGTTATCCAGGATGCAGGTGCAAGGAAGGAGGGGGCACATATGTACTGGTGTCCCTTCAGCCACCAGAAAATATTTGTTGGGAACAGGTGAAGCTGTGACCCTCAGGCCTCGAGACAGAAATATGCGTGTCAGCCAAGACAGAGGATACGCTGTGCCTGGGAACGGGCTGTGTGGTTGCTCCCTTCTCCTGGATCTTTTTTAGAAAGGAACAACTGACGATGACTGTATTGCAAGAGCCCCTTCACGTGACACAAACATGAGGTGACAATTACAACCTCTTTAGTTACATATATTTGAATAACAAAATCAGATCATTTGCTGGTGTCTTGTCATCCTTTAGCAATAATTGAGAATCATAGAATAGTTTGGGTTGGAAGGGACCTTAAAGATCATCCAGTTCCAACCCCCCTGCCATGGGCAGGGACACATTGCACTAGATCAGGCTGCCCAAGGCCCCATCCAACCTGGCCTTGAACCCCTCCAGGGATGGGGCAGCCACAACTTCCCTGGGCAACCTGTTCCAGTGCTTTATCACTCTCATGATGAAGAAGTTCATCCTTATGTCTAGTCTAAATCTGCCCCTCTCCAGTTTATACCCATTGCCCCTCATCCTATCACTACAAGC
>WAAB01004781.1:180117-195712 GCA_013389865.1 Piaya cayana | reverse complement strand
CCTTCACCAACTTTGATGCTCTTCTCTGGACTCGCTCCAGAGCGTCAACATCCTTCTTGTGGTGAGGGGCCCAGAACTGAACACAGGATTCAAGGAACAGTCTCACCAGAGCTGAGTACAGAGGGAAAATTCATTAAAATTGAGTGTTGAAGGTAGGTTATTTTCATAATTAATCATTTAATAGAGTGCTGCAATATTAATATGAAACTTCTCTGAGGTGAAAGCTCTGTTTGTGATAAAATCTTCTGTGCAGTTATTTCTATATGAATTTAATCAAATTCTGGATTCCTGATGCAAATTCAAGTTAGTGATCAATACAGCCTTCAAGACACACTTGAGCTAATATTTCACGAAATACAACAGTGTATGAGAGACAGTGCTTACTGCAGTGTGACATTTTAGTGTCAGTCCTCCCTTTTAAGCATTTTTACTCTTTTAAAATTATTCTTTCATGTAGAATTCTAGAATATTTTGGGAAGAAGTCCGTCTTCACTAGATAATGATAATATTTTATATTTAATCCCAACAGCACGGTACTAGAAAAGTAACTTGCAATGTGGGAGCCTCAGGTAGAAAAGGGTTTCTGTAAACAGCGGCGGAAGGTAGAAAAGGATTCGTGGAACTTGCTGTCCTCTTATTATATATTTACTGAGCACGGCCATGGTTTCTCTCCATCTGTTCCTATCTCATTTGTGCATAAGCAGAGATTTAGTGCCAATAACATGTAGTTAATGTGATGTGTGCTAAAATCTAGTCAAGTGTCTATCGAGACCAGCTAAGAGTTTAATCTATATTCTAAATGATCAATTCTCCAGAGGAAAGATACACTGATGATATTTGTTTTGTGAAGTTAAACTTGTTGTTGCATAATAAATCGTAATCTAGGATGTCTCAAGAATTCCCATTATGCACAAATTTTCCACCATGACTCTTCAAATATATTTACAGCATAGTCTATTCCCAGGGATATTTTTCAAAGAAGTTCTACTTTGTTTTTTATCTGTAGGAAACTTAGTTTTGAATAAATAAACCTGCAAAAACTCTATAAAACTGAACTTTGGAATAAGCAAGGAGAATTTCTACAACCCTTCCATCTGCTTTTCCCAGACCCAGATTAGCTTTGGCAAGCCTTGAATCACCCAGGGTTGCTGGAAACTATTCAGGATAGAAGAACGCCCTTTGGATGCTCTTTGATGTGATTAGAAATCTTGGCCATCATGAATTACAGCTTTCTCTGTGGTACTTACTGCCGCCCTCTCAGTTTGTTACACATGTTGTGAATGACTTGAATATTTGTCCAGTTATTTCCAGAGGAAGAGACACAGGAAAGCTAAGGTTTTACCCATGGTCACAAAGAAAAAAATGCGAGCATTGATGCTTAGGCTGCTTCTCTAACCTTAGGTCAGTGCCCAAACCATTCTTCTCTTTAGAAAAAAACAAAATAATGTAATTGTAACAGACAGGATCAGCTCTTCATATGTGTTTGAAACAGTGTAGATGTAGTAATGCAACTTTGGTTCCCTGGCTAGATCTATTGCAACCTACCTTCAGAATTTGGATTAGCTTCATTTGCTCTTACGTTACATCTATTATTTCCATACTAAGATACCCACCAAATTCTGTCAATATCCCAAAACTTAATTTTGAGATACATTTTTATCCAAATAGTCAGGAGCGACCTATAGACAGTTGGAGCAAGATGTTAGTTTCCTTAAATAAAGAGAAACGTTTCAATTGGGATAACTACTAATGAAAATGTATTTTAAACAAAGCAGTGATAGTATTTATATCCTCCTAGGGAGAATGGAATTTGCAATTTTGCCTTGGTATTTCTTATATATAGTTTTGTGTAGGAAGTAGTGCATATGAGACACTATTTGGGGGTAGAAACCTCCCTCCCCTAAACCTCCAGGGTCTTAAGGATTGTCAATGTAATGTCTTAAGATTTTAAGTCTCTTCCTACGCTTTGATATAAAAACACTGAGCATAAAAAGTTTGATCTGAAAATACAGACAAGTAATACATTTTACTTTAATAAGTAGCTTGCTGAAAACAGCTTGTGTTAGGCTTTTTCCTTGTTTCTACATTGTATGTGAAGTCTGTTGGAACACAGCCTACGAGTTTGTGAAACTTGAAAAAACTTTCACATGAAATCAATCTTCTTTTCCTTCTTTGAAAACTAATACACTGGCTATAACATGGAGCCTCAAGTTAAATGGAAAGCACTGGTTTCAATATTAGTAGTGGTTTTTCTGGATAGGCTCATGAAAACACCACATCTATCACTGTAAGGGTTGGGAGCAGAAGTCTCGCATCATAACATGAGTAACTTCCTGTGGTTTCTAAGAAAGAACCTACAGTAAGTTTAATTCTGATTTTTGTTTGAGGAAAACATCTGTATCTGCAGCAAGGACAGCACTAGTTACAGTTTACCCAATGTATTTGACTTGGCAGGCAGCTTCGGCTGTAGATGGTTTCCATAATTGAGTCTTTGTCTGATATAGTTGACGTTCAACACGCATTGGTGCCCACGTATGGGTTTCCATTTAGAGGCTGAGGATATTTATGTATTTTTTTCCTGATGTGTCCTATTCTACTCATGCAAACCAGAGCACATTTCCCAGCTCCCCCTTTTAGCTCTGACAAGAATAGAAGTTGAAATTGCTGTTACGTGACAAGTGCAAGAACTTTTGTGGGTCTGGTGGCCAGCATTGTTGGAAATGCACAATTGCTGTAAGGTACGCTTGAGAATATGGGTAAATCTGAGTCATATACCTGGAAAAGTAATAGTGGAATGAATGAGAATTAAATAAATGTATTCTGATCTGAGCACAGGAATTCAATGAAGCTGTTAAATTTGTGAGTACTTGTTTCATATGTGTAGGAGCTAGGAAGGAACAAGGAGTGTGCAGATGTGGTGGGAATGAAAACTATTTACGTGCAATGATGTCTTTTAAAAGGCCAGGATGGATAAGACTTGGAACAACCTGATCCAGTGGCAGGTGTCCCTGCCCATGGCAGTGGGATTGGAACTAGATGGCCTTTAAGGTCCTTTCCAACCCAAACCATTTTATGATTTTATGAAAAATGTACTTATAAGTCGGCAAATGTATGTTACCATTAGCTTTTAATTCTGCTTTTCAGGCAAGAAGCTGATGGTCATAATAGTGTAACAAAGCAACTGCTGCCGGTCTGGTGATAGAGCATGTTTGATGCTTCTTAGCCATGATGCCTTGTGCCAGCCAGAGATTCATGTGAAGAGGAAGTTTTTAGGTAGCTGACTCAAACACACCTTTTCCTTTTGTGAAGATGAGAATAGAAGTTGTGACACTTGATTTTTTTTTTTTTTTAGGGTTTTTTTTTAATATCTCCTGATTGTAAGAAAGGAGTCGTCGTCTCTAGTGGGAGGCAGTCACTTAGGTGTGGGCTCAGCCATCCTCAGCTGGCATTTATGGGTATTTCAGAATAAATGCCTGTTGTATTTGGTATGGGAATGATAATGCTGTTTGATAATTGACTATACCTGAAGCAGTTTATCTACAGCAGTTCAAAATTGCAAATTCATTTGATGCTGTTGGCCTGGAAATGCAACAAGGCAAGGTTCAGGTTCAAACATTGTCCGTAATGTATTCAAGTGAGAATCACTGTGGGTGTCTGTTCTTGATTTTCTCCTCCTTATGCGCTGCTTTTCCCTCCTTTGAGTAGGTGAGAAATGAGAGCATCCAACCACCGTCATTCTTGCTTGCTTCTGCTGTATTAAACATTGCTGGCAAAGCAAACGAGAAATCAGAATTGTCATCCAAAAAGCAATTGTAACTCATGGTGAAAAAGAAAATACACACTCCCCTTTGGCAAATCCAGGCTTTTCACATCTGCTTAAAGGGTTTAAGTAATATGTGGGCTTACCCAAGAAAGGGCCTGTAGAGCCTCAGTGATGATGTGCTGCTGGATACTGTAATTTCAAGGAGACACGTGTACTTTGCGTCAGAAGTCACCATGACACAGGATCACTGGGTCTTTCCTTAGCTGATAGCTATACAGAAACTTCACTTCTGTCCTAAGTGCACACATCTAAGTGGTCAATCTGCCACGCTGCTACTTCAGAGTAGCTTGCTATCTTCAACTCTGTGTGCACTGGCAGATCTTCCTCTGTAAAACAGTATTTGCATATTATAAATAGTTAGTTCATATCTTAAGGGTAGGGACAGAAGCCTTACTTGGAGTTTTTATAGGCAGAATTAATTAAATCTTACCCTGTTGGAAACACTTCTCTTTAAACACGATTTCTGATGCATTAGACTTACTGAACCAAGCTTAGGATTCTTCACACAGGCTAGTGGCCACAAACTAGTATTCGTGCCTTAAGCTCTTTGAAATATTAATATTACAATAGCTGTCTTGACTTTGATTTTTTACAATAATAAAAATCAGTGATTGCATCCCATGCTTCCCAACATCTTTTTTTTTATTCTTGTCACCTCATGGGGTAGGAGACCATTCCCTGGTAGAAAATTCAGGGCGTTTCCCCCTTTGGAGTCTCCAAGGAGCCAAGTGAACGTGAGCCGTTTCCCACTGGAGTCAGGTAGCAGCTGCTAATCATGTTAATGTGGGCTGCTAGCCAGTTGATGTGTGGGAAGCACCCTGAATTTCTATCAACATAAAGTTTTAATCATTTCAGCTACAGACCTGCATCCTGTGTTTCACTTTCTTCTTGAATTTCCCTAAATTTCTTTCTGTTTTCCTTTTGGGGCTCTATTTTTCCTTAAAAATCAACTAATCGCTCACAGTCCTGTCTTTCTACTGTGTAACCTTGTTAGTATCACCTAAGTAATCCTTTTTATTTGGAGAGGAGGAATCTATCCACAGCTGTGGAAGACTGGAAATGTTCTTGGAATGATGAAGACTTTGTAAGTGCAGGTGGTAGAGAAGGATTGATGCTTTTGTGTGGTGTTTTATTCTTGAAAAGGTATACTTTGGTTTTCCGGCATAGTCCCAAATCACCTCAATAAAAGGGCTGTGTTGAAAACTTAAAAGAGTTGTTGAAGGAAATGGGCAGAGATTGACTGTTGTATCATAGTGAAACTTTGAACTGCACCCTGCTACGAGCTTCAAGGTCTGAACATTACAGCAAATGTATTCTTTGGTATCTATCTGGGTTTAGAAGTATATGGTATACTTGAAATATAATGAGGTTGATAAAAGTGTTGAGTACATCATTGTTTATAATTGGTGAATTCACAGTTGGATAATGCCAATGAATTTTTTTCTGTGATAGAAGAGAATGTTTTTATTGTTACAGATAATAAATGAAAGTGCCTTGAGAGCAGTCCGTGCTGTAGGTTTTCTGGCAGGTTTCCTTGTACTTTTTTTATTACTTCAAGAAGGCTGGTAAGCACAGTTCAGGTGCTGATAGGGAAGCTGGATCTTTCGCAATCCCTTCTCATGTCTCCGGATTCACAGAATAAAGGTGGTTACCTGATAGCAAGTGTGGGACTTGGTGTCTGTCACCTCTCTTATCTATAAAAGTGAAAGCAGTGTTTGGCTATGATGTTTTAGGAGTCAATAAATTAATGTTTGCAAGATCTTCAAGCACGGAGACCCTATTTTATCACTTACTGATTACCACGATAGTAGCAAAAATTGCTCAGTATTATCCAAAATCATATGAATGTAATATCTCTGGATCATATGAAGGTAATAGCAGAGCTCTGGTGGTAGTTTGTTGGGAAGATCTCTGTTGTGATATTGAGATACAGCAGAAGAAGTGCCTAAGTTGTCCAGCCCTTCTGGAGTTCACTTTGTTAGGTAGGATTTGAGTCTAGCCTGTACGTAGTAGCTATAGGCCCTCACTTTCAGGCTTGTTGTGCGGAAGATCCTACCTTGTCAAAATTCATTTCATCCTATGCAATTTAATGCCATTGCACCATCTCTCTGAAGGGCAGGATTTCCTCCACAGTGAGCAGCCAAAGTTGCCTGTCACTTCTGACACGCAGAGCATGTCGCAAGTGACCATTTTTTGGATTCCAGCTGAGGTTTCCAGTTACAGTTTTTATATTTGACTGCTTTTGTGGCTGGAAACTTTCGCCAGCTGTCAACTTAAGAGCAAGTGGCAATTTGCCTTCTCAAGTAAAATGTGGTCTCCGTGTTTATTTTCAGTTTTGTGTTTGTTGGTCTTATTGTAGGTTAAGAATCCTGGCATAACATCCTTGACCCTTTAGTAACATGTAGTGATCCTCTTTTGTGGTTAGAGTATTAAATAACTCATTTCATGCGAATACAAGTAACAAAGTCCTGACCCACGTAATACTCGATCAATTTAGGACCTTAGTAACTGAGTAGGTTTTATATTATGGTTTCCACGTAATGAGCAGAGGGACTTTTTACATGATAGAAAGACTAAGGGCATTAAAGGGTGGCGGGAGATGAAAGTAAACGATTATTACAATTTGTTTTCTTTTTGTGTCTCTCTTCTTGTTTGTTTGTTCGTGAACAGATTGAAAACATAGATGCATGCCTGAGTTTCTTGGCTGCTAAGGGGATTAACATACAGGGACTGTCAGCAGAAGGTGAGTCAATCATTTTTTTTTAATTCCATTTTAAATGAGGAACTTGAACTGCTGCTTGTGATTGCAACCAGCACATGGGGTGTAATGGAAGATTAATATGGATAATTTAAACTTTTGGAAGTCATTGCTCTGCTTTTTCCCCACCTCAGTATGAAAGGTAGGTAAAAGTACATATGTAATCTCTACACAGCTGATTTGTAAGAATATTCAGTGAGATCAAACTAAAATCCAATGATTTCTTTGTTTCTTTCTGTAAAAAAACAGAAACTTCTTACCTCAGTTCTGTAATTAATACATTGATCAGAGTGTAGTGTTTGCAGATATTTAAAGAGAACTGCTGGTAGCTGTTTGTCTTTTGAGATAGACATTTATTTCCTCATTTTTCAATTGTTCTCTTACCTGAAGTATATCTGGCTTTCTTTTCTACTTTTTAAAGAAAGATTTAAAAAAAAATTATTTCCAAATTCATGAAGCAATAAAATCCAAATGTTTTGAACCAAAACAGAAAAGAAAAGGACATTTTGGCCTCTCATTAATCGCAGTGCTTTTGAAAAGCACCAGTATTTTTCTCAAGTCTGAATGTGACTCAGCATACTCTGTTCTTTTATGCCTGTGTATGATGTGTGTCAGGATGTACAGAACCTTTTGGCTTAGAAGCTGTTTAACTGCTTTCTTATTAAGAGATCGAACAGATTTCTGTCATTCTCAGCACCAGCTTTAACTTGTGCTTTCATTTAAATACTCTCGGATTCAGCACTTGGGTCTGATAATTGATAAGGCAGACTTTGAATGTAGTATTTGTCACCTCCTTTAGAGCTTCACAGAAGAAGTGCATGTGTGGCATCAGGTGAGACTTTAAATCAAATGTGGTGACTATGTCTCTTTGCAAACTTAGTTTTGAAGAGAAGGTTATATCGTCATGTCGTATCACACACTTAGGTTTACTTGAGTGTGAATAACTTAATTGCCTGTATGTTTAAAGCTGTGCTGTTTTCCTCTGAAGGGATCCTACAGCTGAAATAAGAAAGGTAAGAAAGGATATGTAGATGTAGTATGTAGGTGTAGTAGGCTGACCTCAGCTGGCATCTAAGCATCAGATGGCTGCTCACTCATTCCTAGCAGGATAGAGAGAATAGGAAGAGCAGAAGTGAGAAAGTACACGGGTCAAGATAAAGATAGTCTAATGGGTGAAGGAAAGAGGAAGCAAGAACAAAAACAGGCAATACAAAAGCGATCACTTGCCACCTCCAACAAGCAGGCAGATGCCCAGACAGTTTCCAAGCATTGGATACCTCCCCAGTGCCCTCCCACCACCCACTGCAGTTTTTATTACTGAGTGTAACGTCCTACAGCGTGGGATATCCCTTTGGTCAGTTTGGGTCAGCTGTCCGGGCTGTGTCCCCTCCCAACCTCTTGCTTGTACGCTGTGGGATGGCAGGGTGGGAAAAACAGAAAGCCTTGACACTGAACAAGGATTGCTCAGCAACAGCCAACACAGGCACCTTATTCATCGACACAGTCATAAACCCAAAACCCAGCACCATGTACTTGATGATGATTTGAAGTCTTAGCTGAGACCTGTTTTCCCTTCTGGATGGTAAATGGTGTTTAGGAAATGTATTCCAGATAACCACCGTGGATGAACTTTATACCAAAACCATCATATATGCAAGTTTTCTGTATGTACAGTACATTTGAAAAAATCACAGAAGTATAAAAACCTTTCATAAAATTACAGCTGTTGGTTTTTAAAAAAAATATTAAAAATTACAATTTAAAATGACATTTTTGGCAGTTTGGAAAATAGTGTAAAGAATTCCTTGCTGTCCTTGAAAGGAAGCCCCCTGCCTCATCCTAGTCTGAGTCTTAAGAGCCACTTGAAGATATGCATTAAAAAATTAATTCACTAACTTTGGGGTTTTTTGGTAAGAGTGGAAAGCAGAGTAGCAGATATTTAGTACACATTGTTCTAACTCTAGTAGGAGAAGAGGGGGCTGAAGGTTAGCTGTCTTTCTCTGTAGTGTATCCTCATCTGGATTAGAATACCGATAATAAACATGTTCCTCCAAAGAGAAGTTTCAGTACAGTCAGCCCAAGTACTGCTTGCGTTATGTGACTTGATGGCTCTGTTATAATCAGGTGGATTCGCATGTCAGGAAAATAAAGTATGATCTAAACCAGCAGAAAATTTATTTACCAGGAGATGATTAAAAAGAAAATACAGCTGAGTCCCTTGTAAAAGGCAATTTCAATCTTGACGTGATTTGTAAATTCTGTAAAAATATATATTAAATTTGATATCGTTTGCCTGCAATGCAAAATCTAAGAAAGCCAGTAGATGAATTGATGGGAAGGCTGTCTCAACATGCAGAGTTGGCAGTGTGGTGGTGTTCACACTGAGGAAGGAGCAATATGATTCCTGTTCACCACTCCTGCCAAATCACAAGGCAGACTCAGCAGGGTATAGGTTATCCCGTGGCTTCTGCTGATTTTGTATTCCTTCCTTTCTTTTTCGCTGTCCAGGAATTAACATTTTAAGTCCTACGGAAGTTAAGAAGAGGCCAGTAATGTTTGCTACCAACATACCAGTGGGGTTGTTTATTGGCTCTACCACTGATACAGAAGGGAAAGTGACAGCAAGAGGGGGTGGAACACAGAGACACTTTCTAGAAAATGAAATTAAGATTTGAACTGAGTAATAAGTTCACTTTTTGTTCTTAGTCACTCCTTAGTTGTGCTGAGGAAGGAGGAGGAAACTGAGTGAGAGAGAGAGAGCATGGAATGAAGAACATAAAATGCCGTGACCAAATAAGCCAGTGTTTCTGTGCAGGTTGCCAAGATCTGCTGGGTCAAGTGCAAATAACTGTTTACTTCACTGGCAGATCCTTATCTACAAGGAAGTAGAGGATTGTGATGGCTTCCAAGGGGGAATAAACATTGAAGTCTCGCCCGGGTTGCTTGGGAACATGTAGCTTTTGAATAGTGCAGTTTTAGTGTGGAGGGAAGTTTAACAACTGAAAATGAGGATCAGGATAATTCCTGAATGTTGAAATAATTGGGGATTGATAATCCTCCCAGGATTAAATAAATCAGTTTTAATAGGTGGAAGCCACTTAGATACAAACTTTCTTTATGGATTTATGCTGTGAAGATCCTGAGGACCTGCAATCATAGATGATGGCCATGCAATGCTAGAGACAGGACTCCCTCCCCCCTTCCCCAGAAATCTGGAGCAAAAAAAGGTGTTACCCTCTCAAAGTTTCTTAAATCCTAAAATCTCCATGTGTAGTTACTAAAGAAAACTATGGAGGACGCTGGAGAATTCTTTTATTTGCTGCAGTTTTTCATTGTCACTTTGAACTGTCTCTCTATACCCATGCTCTTAAACTTGTTTCCACACCAAGCTGGGTTTTAGACTCCTGGAACTGCATCTGCCCAACTAAGCTTGCCCTTCTTCACATAAAATCTCGTTGCCAGGATTTTGGAGGTTATGGAGAATGTATGTGTGCTGGAGAAACTCAAATTCATGTTATAGATAACCGCTGCACCGCTTCTGGGTAACAGGTTAGCTGGATAACAATCAACTGAGCAAATCATGAAACCATAAAGTGACGAAAGAAAAAGTCTGGCTTTTGGAACAGCCATGGTTCAGCTTAGATTTTTGCCTCTGAAATGACATTCATGGTTCTGTAGGTAACTGTATTGCAGTGTGCACAATTGGCAGCACTGCAGTTCACGTGTTTCAGGTCCTTTCCAGTGTCAAGGTGGAATTCTTGTTTCTGCGGCTCAAATATCCCACAGTGCTATTTTAAACATACCTGAATAGGGCACTTAACATGGGAGTGCAGTGGTAGGATGATGGATAGTAATTTCAAGCTAAAAGAGGGGAGATTTAGATTAGATATTAGGAAGAAACTTTTTACTGTGAGGGTGGTGAGGCAATGGAGGTTGCCCAGCAAAGTTGTGGCTGCCGCATCCCTGGAGGTGTTCAAGGCCAGGTTGGATGGGGCTTTGAGCAATCTGATCCAGTGGAAGGTGTCCCCGCCCATGGCAGAGGTGGTAGAAATGGATGATCTTTAAAGGTCCTCCCAACCCAAACCATTTGTTTTACCCCTTCTTTGCCCTGAATAGATTTGGGTTGGTTTGGGTTTTTTTTTTTCAAATTTCACTGAGATTAGTGTATTTTTGTAGCGAAGGATGATTAGCAAGCTACAGCGGTGGAAGTTCCAGCTGTAGTGAAACAAGCAGCAACAGAGACATTGCAGTATGGAAATGTTCAAGGGATGGATTTTTGGGGATTCTATGAAAACTTTATTCCAGTTTCCTCTTTGATGTCTAGAATGTCCATTTCAAATATATAAGACAAGTCATTTTTGCTTCCAAATTTAAAATGCATGGTTGAAATGCTTGTCCTCAGAATCTAAGTTAATATGCATATTTAAGCTGGTGCATGGACTGGAGGGGACTCAGAGTGGGAAACAGTTGAGATTGCTGTGATGACCAGAGTGCAATGAGGTTGAAGTGCTCTCTGAAATACTCATTTTCTACAAAGTGCAGCGGCAATCTGCCAGGTGAATTACCTCAGTCTGTCTTTATGATAAGAGAAACAGAACTATGTCAGAAAGTCCTGTTTGAAATGTTTTGCTTAAAGTCAGGAGGGAAGGAGACTGCTTCTTTTGAAACTCCTTACAGATGTTTTTCTTTTGATTATTAGTTTTTGGTCACCTCAGAAAAATGTCAAAAGCAGGTTGCTTTTCTGATAAATCACAGAATCACTAGGTTGGAAAAGATCCCCAGGATCATCAAATCCAATCAAATACAGTAGAAGACAGGCAGCCATGGAAAGCACAGTCTTTAGCTGGGGTTATTGTTCTGGTCCTCTCTCACTTCACATGGAAGTCAAGTACAATTATGTACAGCTTTGCTAAGTTTAAACATGCAGACCCCTGGTAATTTCTTTTATCTTCTGGATGGTATTTGTGAAGTTAAGCTTCCCAGTGCCTCTGGCTTTGTTTAGTTATGCTTTGGCCTGTGATTAAGTGCTACTTTCCTTACAGTTCCCATGAGTAATTTGACTTCTCTACTGAAGATAAGGAGATCCTTTTTACTGTACTTTTCTGTCTTTTGTGTCTGGTTTACTTTATTATCTACTTCTACCCATGTCCTCCCTAGTTATCCACAGGCAGATGAGAGAAGGAACCTGCCTGATGCCGATGCCGCTGGAGGTGGGAGGGGGCTGGGTTTGTGCGTGACACTGCATGGGAACAGACCTGGACTGGGAAAAGTGGAAACAGACAGGATTCATTGGGATCTTACTGTCCAAGGAGAGACTAAAATTGGCTAGGAAAACAAAGGAAGACAGAAAATGCCTGTTCAAGTGTCCTGGGATGGATAATCATTTAATCAAAGGAACAAGGGCAGTGATGGGAAAGGGCACTGGTGGAAGGGCTGGACTGTAGGGAGTTAAACATCAGTGGGGCAGTTTAGTCAAGAAGTAGTAAAGGAAGGGAACATCTTGGGTCTGGGTGGTGACCAGGACCACTTAGATTAGATGTAGGAGTTGCTGAGTAATTGGGCATGGGCCAAAACATAGTTAAGGAACACAGTAAATTCCATTAGTGGTTAGAAAGAAAAGGTAGATTCAGGCACAGGCAAGGAGACCAAAACTAGAAGCTAGTATAGAAAGGGGAGCAAAATTTTTAAGCCATGAGCATGAGATTTACTGGGGTGAAGAACAGAAGCTCATTAGGCAGCAAAGATAAGCAATGTGAGCAGAAATATGGCTGGGAGTGGAAATAAAGGGTAGAGCAGGGCCCATTACAAAGTCAGAGCAACCTTCACGCTAGAACTGGGAGCAGAAATTAACATTCTGATTTTCACCTTTGTGCTTGGCCGCTGTTGTGCCACGTGTCCTTTTCTTCCTCTCTTGTACTAGTCCATATAGAGGGATTTAAAAGCGTAGTGCAGGAGTTAGTTGTAATAGTTCAAGTGCTGTATATATAGTGCATGCAAAAGTTCAGCCGTTCGATGTAGCTTCTTTAATTTTTTTTTTTAATTTACTTTTTTTTTAATTTAGGAAATCAAACATGCTTAATAATTAAGTTATGGCACATTATGAAGGTTTTCAAGACTGAATTGGTGCTCTAGCATGTTAAGATACAGCTGCTAGGTGCAACTTCTATCACATACCTTTATCTTTTGTATTTCTGTTTGGTTTTACATTCTTGAAATTGATACTGTGTGGAAAACCAGAATGACTTCTAGGAATTGAAATGCTTATTCCTTTACTGTCAGACTACCTTTAGGTACCTTGGGTATCCATTCTTTATCAACTTGTGATAGTATCAAACTGGTAATTATGTGTTTTAATGCAGTTGTTTCACCCAATAATTATATTCTCTAGTGCCAAACTTGCATTGGATTTTCTTAGTGTCAACAATTAGTTTGATATTCCAGAAATTATGATAGACTGTGTGACAATTCAGTAGTTTCTCCTCCTTGTGCAAATTTAGGACCGAGAAATCATTTACAGTGTGATGTTGTTAATATGCTTATTGTTGTGGGGTGGTTGTTTTGGTTACTTTAGTTTAGAGAAACTATATTTTTCAGCACGCTAGCGTTAGCACGCAAACGATACCAGAAATGGAAGACATCATGCAGTCACCGCAGGGGAGAAATGAGTTATTTATTTGCAGTTGGTGCTCACTGGTAATCAGCTGTAATGCTGATTAGATGTGCAGAAATCCTGCCATATCCTAAAGGAACTGAGTTGAGACGTATTGTGGAAAGTGCAATGTTTGACCTGCTGTACTGTTGGAGGGCAACAAGAACTGGTGGCTGGCAACTGACTTCTGAACATTGCCTTACAGAAATCAGGAATGGGAATCTAAAGGCCATCTTGGGCCTTTTCTTCAGTTTGTCTCGGTACAAGCAGCAACAACAGCAGCCACAGAAACAGCAACTGCAACACCATCCGTCCCAGCAACCTCCCCCAGTATCCCAGCAAGCAGGGCCTCCATCCCAGTGCCAGGTTGGGGTACCACAGCAGCAGGTGCCAGCTTCGCTTCAGACTCCGTGCCAACAGCCCTCGCAAGCTGCGCAGCATCAGTTCAAAGCTCAGCCAGAAATGCAGTCCAGGTGGGGAAACTTCCTTTAAGTTCAGGGTTGTTTTTTTCATTGTTTATTTCTCTTTTTTCTTCTTGCTAGAGGTCTTCAAAAGCCAAAGATGCTTCTTTAGTTCTGCTCCAGAATATGGAACGTGTTAGAAGTCGAATGCTGGATAGCAATTGGCTTCACACCATTGGAAATCAAACCAGATGTGCTTAAATATGTTGTACGTCCTGAAAATATGTGGTCCAGTGGGAGTAAAACAACCGTTAGACCAAGTAAACACAGTATTTTGTAAGGATGTTTTTCTCAGTATTCCTTTTGCATCTTTATACTCACAAGGCAAATATTATGTTTCCCTTACAGAATTTATACTTCGGGCATGGGAAAAGCAACTTTGGTTCTCAGCTTACAAGGATTTCAGCCCTCACTTAGAAGTGGAAGGCTCTGACAGTGGTAAAAGAAATAAATCTCATCACTGCTGATGGCAGTCCAAATAAAATCTAGCTTTATTGGTCAAAAATAATACACTACTGGCTTAAGTGACAAATAATTTTCACAACTGATGTTTATTGGCACTCCTAGATCAGACTACAGATAAATTGAGCAGCCTGGGATAGGAACTGAATGCCCTTTAAGGTCCCTTCCAATCCAAATCATTCTTGGATAGAGGGATGAGTTATCCCTTGACTGTCTTTAATCATGGAGGTGTTCTTCCTGGAATAGAAAAAAAAGCAGTTTATGAAGGCAGCACAAGTGTGAATGTGCGCACAGCCTTATGCTTATTGGATCCTTCCACTGCTAAGAGGACGAGGGTTTTAGTGGGGCTGCGTGTGCAGGATTAAAACCTGAAGCCATATTTGCACAATTCCTAAATATGAAGGCTTTTTAAAAAAAAAACAAATAAATTAAGTTAAAGCTTATTTATGATAAAGTAACACATACTAAGGACACCACTAGCTTAAGTGCTACTTTATGAGGGATATAAATAGTTTAAATGAAGCCTTCCAAATGAGACTACTCAGAGGATATTTGGGTTTTGCTTATGTTTGGTTTGGGCTTAAATAGTATCAATCATGCTTATCAAACAGTAACACTCATGGTTGGTTTGGGTGTAAACATTATTTTCATATACTTAAAAAACATAGTGTTACTACAGCACGTATAAATCTGTACGAGAAGTAATTACTGTAAAACAAAGATGTATTTGAATATATTTCTGCAACATATCTGTCTAAAACATGCAGAGATGCATGGAACCATTTGAATATTGATTTGATATTTTCAGTCTATTGTGTGGATTGTGCTGGGTTTCACATAATTTAAAAATATCTGAGCTGAAGGTCTTAAATGTCATGTTTTCTTGGTGTATACAAAAGAGAAATTGCTCAGATTTTACAGAAATTTACATATAATAAAAGACTGAGGAGGAGAAGAGTAATAAAGTTGGGGGTTGCATGCAGAATTGCACGTTCATTATTCTATAAAAATTAATTCACTTCAGATTTTAGGAGATTTGACATAAAGTTATACTTGGGCAAGAAGCTTTTTTTTTCCTGTGAAATTCATAAAAACTCTTTCCTCCATTAAACCTGTTATTAAGTTCAGTGGCTTAAAAGCAAACAAAAAAAAGTTTCTTTGTTCAATGTTCTATTCCATTTTTTCTTTCCTGTCACAGTGCATCTTCCAGGGACTCATCTCAAAGCAAAATCATCCGATTCACTCTTGGTCAGAAAAAGTCTTCTAGGTTAGCATTTCTTCATCTTCTGCAAAGCATGAATAATCCTTTTGCAATTTTTCTGGATGCATGTTTAGGGTTCTTGTTGAACATAGTTTGTAATTAGGCATTTTACAAACAGTTGAAAGCTGGAAGTGCTACATGGAATTTTTTTTTTTTTATTTTAATTAAATTATGGAATTCT
>WAAB01004781.1:162381-178940 GCA_013389865.1 Piaya cayana | reverse complement strand
TTATCAAACAGTAACACTCATGGTTGGTTTGGGTGTAAACATTATTTTCATATACTTAAAAAACATAGTGTTACTACAGCACGTATAAATCTGTACGAGAAGTAATTACTGTAAAACAAAGATGTATTTGAATATATTTCTGCAACATATCTGTCTAAAACATGCAGAGATGCATGGAACCATTTGAATATCGATTTGATATTTTCAGTCTATTGTGTGGATTGTGCTGGGTTTCACATAATTTAAAAATATCTGAGCTGAAGGTCTTAAATGTCATGTTTTCTTGGTGTATACAAAAGAGAAATTGCTCAGATTTTACAGAAATTTACATATAATAAAAGACTGAGGAGGAGAAGAGTAATAAAGTTGGGGGTTGCATGCAGAATTGCACGTTCATTATTCTATAAAAATTAATTCACTTCAGATTTTAGGAGATTTGACATAAAGTTATACTTGGGCAAGAAGCTTTTTTTTTCCTGTGAAATTCATAAAAACTCTTTCCTCCATTAAACCTGTTACTAAGTTCAGTGGCTTAAAAGCAAACAAAAAAAAGTTTCTTTGTTCAATGTTCTATTCCATTTTTTCTTTCCTGTCACAGTGCATCTTCCAGGGACTCATCTCAAAGCAAAATCATCCGATTCACTCTTGGTCAGAAAAAGTCTTCTAGGTTAGCATTTCTTCATCTTCTGCAAAGCATGAATAATCCTTTTGCATTTTTTCTGGATGCATGTTTAGGGTTCTTGTTGAACATAGTTTGTAATTAGGCATTTTACAAACAGTTGAAAGCTGGAAGTGCTACATGGAATTTTTTTTTTTTCTTTTAATCAAGACGTGGAATGCTTTTTGGCCTGCAAGAAAGTAATTTGGTTTTCTTGTCCTTATGAGCTTTTGCTTTAGAGAACAAAACATGGTTCTGGGAGTTCTGTCTCCACCATCATCTGTATTGGCTGTGTTTAGATCTCCGTTATAGAAAGTACTAGTGTCAGGCTGTTGTCTTAGTAAGTGGAGCATCACGTGAACCATGCGAGCTCAAAACAAGCGCTGTGTGAGTCTGTTTCATCAAAACTCCTCTCCCCAGTGCTCTGAAGCTGAACGCATCTCAGAACCCCAGCATGACTTGCATGCCACCTCATATGACCATCTCATCTTAGTGATCATAAGGGCTGCTGTATTGTTAATGTGGTTATTAATGACATTTACCTTTAGTACTATTATGGATTAAAGTATTTTACTACAATTTTGAATAGTTATACATCAGTAAATTGTACTGTACCTTTTTTATTGCTAAGCTTGTGAACTATTACTGACTATTTTTATTCGGCTTGGCAAGTTTGTAGAGGTTGTTAGTTCTGCTGCATAATTTGGATATATTTTCCCCTATATTCTTTTCTGACAACAGTGAAGGTCTGCAATCTATAACCCCTGTTAAAATGTCCCATGTTTCCTTTTCGTGTTCTCTTGATTATAACTATGACTTGACAGTTTCTTTTTCTGTAGAAGAGGTGCTGAAGTGCAGTAATAGTGAGGCTTCAGCTCAGTACCTTGTCTCTAATTTCTGCCTCTAGAAATGTCTCCCCGAACCTGTTTTTCTTCCCTAGATTTAACAGGCATTGCTGTGAAATATTTTGGCCTAACACCAAAAGTCAAGGCTTAAAACCAATCATTTAGACTTTTTCATTTTCTGTAGTTTAAGAGAAATGATATCTTCTTCAAAAGTGTTTTTAACTCGTATGCTTTTTATACTCTGTGTGCTTTTATTGGCACTGACAGTGCTGACTTGTATTGAAAACTTGTCACTTCTTGAGTGGTTACATGGTTTGACTAGCTTTATTTACTTTAAAATGTGACAGATTTACAAAACCTGAGTGGGGAGCCTTTTCTTACCCATGGGTGCAAGAACGATATCCCTGTCCTCCTGCCAAACCCTGCTAGGAATCTCCCAGTACTAGGGGCTCTGGTAGCCTTTCTGCGGTGGTTGGCTCGCACTCATGATGTTTTATCAATGTGCAGAAATTTTCAGTTGAGGTATGGTGTCCATCCAAACTAATTTCCTATTAATCAAAACAAACTTAATGACTTTTTTTTGTCTCAATGACTTCCAAGTTCTCAAAAAGAGTGTCTCTGAATTGCCCCTGCTTCTTCATGTGTAGTCTCCTCTCCAGCAGATGAAGCTTCTCTAGGGTGTTCTCATTTACCGCAATGATGAGTATGTACAACTTTCTAGCACCCCCAGCATTGAAAAAAGGCTGGATAAGTTGGGGGGGTCATCTAAAAGTCTTCAGCAAAATCAGCCTCAGAACCATGATGTACTGTGCCAGATCTGTGGAAGTTTGAGTTTGTAAATTCGTTTTTTGGGTTTGTGTTTGAGTGATGCCCCTATGTCTTATCCTCTCTCGTGCTTTGAAAGCATGTGCATGCAGCTGCTGACATTTTTGCTCTTGTACTTTTCTTTTCATATTTCCTATTTCTTCCTGGAGACGTCAGTTTATTAAGGAAGCACTGCCGGACTCCTTCCTATCTTCTTTTCCTTCCCATAGGCACAGTGGTTGGTTGATTGCATTGTCGTTCTTTCTGACAACTGAGACTTCTTAATTTTAGCACAAGTTATTTAAGACAGTTAGATTTTTGTGGTTTATACAAAAAAGCTTTAAAGAGGTCCTACCATACAGAAAGTACAAAGAAGGCAGAGAGCCGTCTCTTTCATTGCTGCTGTAGGTGACATGAACTGGTTTGATCATACAGTCGTTAATGTGATGTCCTTCTTTTTGAGTAAGTTGTTTCACTAACTCTCTTCGGTATGCATTTTGAGGAATTACCAAATCTTTAAGTTTTTAATATTTATCTATTTGGCATGTAGAAATATGTCCTCATTAGTACCCAAAATACACTGAAAACTTTATGTATCTACTTTGACTGTGAAGGACTCAAACACACATTTTTTCCGAGCCACAATGCCAGTGGCTTTCCTAATTCTGTTGGGCTTTGTAAAAAAAAAATCTTCCCTGTCCCTTCT
The DNA here is from genome assembly GCA_013389865.1 of Piaya cayana. Classification (NCBI taxonomy): domain Eukaryota; kingdom Metazoa; phylum Chordata; class Aves; order Cuculiformes; family Coccyzidae; genus Piaya; species Piaya cayana. The sequence continues at coordinate 175,927 of WAAB01004781.1, read as the reverse complement.
TGCCTGAAAAGCATGAAATTAGTCTCCCTCCCTCTCTACTTATTCGAGAATCCTAACTGCATTTTTTTCTAGGTGAGCAGCTAAATCTTGTAAATACAGGCAACGGTAAGGAAATGCTGTTTGAGATTGACCCACTTTAAACCGGAGGCTTACATCACCTCACTGATAACGTGGTCGCCCTGAGATGGGGAACTTAAGCTTTGCAGGTTTTCTGTTCTGTTAAATAGACTGAAATAATCAAACCAAATCAAATTCTCACTGGGCTCGCCTGCTGCACTTTGTAAATTTCAAAGAAAAGATGTGATGTGTGCTTCCTACAAGGAAAAAGGCAGCCACTTGCTGTCTCATCGTTACTTCCAAAATAAGAGTAGCCCTTATGTGTCCAGCAATCTGATTTACGAACAGCAGTGTTTCAGTCTTAGCCTTGTACCAGTGATGTTGCTCCACTGAATTTACTTGCAACTAATCCTGATTTACAAATTTTATGGCAAGTGACTGTTAATTTAAGTTTGGAGGGTGTTTTCTGATATAAACCAATTCAGACTATAGCTTATTTGCCAGCTACTTTTCATCTAGGATGATTTTTGTATTTGTTCTTATGAAAGAATAAAGACACTTACGAGTATATATTTGTGGTATCAATCCTTTTCTGCTTATGGATGGTATTCCACAGTTTTACCCAGGGTACTTTTAAAACATATATAATCATACTGTTATTCTTCCATCAGACTTCCAGGCCCCACCACGAGGGTGTCCGCTGCAGGCAGCGAGGCCAAAGCTCGTGGTTCTATTAGTGCCAACAATCGACGCAGTCAGAGCTTTAACAACTACGACAAATCGAAGCCTGGGCTTCCCCCTCCAACTCCAACGAGTAGCAATGATAAAGGTAAGCACCTAAGATTTTGGCATCCTCAGATTTTTCTTAACGACGGCTTCATTCAGGGGAAACTGCATTTTCCATTAAGCTCTAGAATTTTTAAGACTGTGTCAAAGCCATTTGTTGTGAACTTGTAAATATGACATTAACAATCCAAAAACCAGCTGGCTTTTCTTGAAAAAGATAAAGAGTTCTTTACTATAACTGAAGCTGTGACTTACTGTCCTGAAGGTGCACATAAAATAGATCCAAGAAAACCTGGCACTGGTGAAACATTTTTTGATTTTGTGTGAAGTACAGATAAGGGGCAGTGAATTAATCAAAAAATAAGACATTTTGATGAGTATTTTGACAGGAATGGAAAATGACCACTGAAGTTTCCTTTGTTTTTTATATGAAAAATAGTAGCATTTACTTTTCTCCATTTTTGTGCAAGATCTTTAAGTTACAGAAGTACATGATCTAAATCTCATTTCAGTAATCATATAGCATAGCATTTGAAGGCAGAAACGCGTTGTAGTTTTATAGATCTTGCAGTGAAACTGTGTTCATGGCAGTACATCAGAATAACCCTGTCCTGTCTGAAAAGCTGCTTTTTTTAATGACATTTACTGACTTTGTGTCCATTCACTAAGCTAGTAATGTGACAGCATTCGTTAGCTTGAGTTTATAGCTCTGAGCTCTGTAACACAGCATTGACCAGTGGGGTCTTGGGGGATGTGGCTGGTGAGAACTGAGCAAACCGCTCCAGTCTGTTGCGGTCAAATTATTGGCGTGGGGGCTAGCAGCTAATTCTTTATCGCTCACAAAGATAGGTCAGCCTTGGATTTTCAGCACCATCTTTGTGCAGTGACTTGGCAGTTGCAGCCTTTAGGCTCAAGTCTCCTTAACTTCTGTTAACAGTAATGAGGATTATATTTGAGGGAAAATTACTGGTCTGGTTCAACTTGCCTGTGGTTAGCATGCTTATTTCTTTTCAGGAAATTGTGTTTTTCCTGCCTTAGAAACTGTTGTGCTATGACCGTGTGTCATCAGGCTTTGGAATATTGCCCTACATAGCTGTTGCAGCCCAAAACCTCATCTAGTGGTGATGGCAGTGGAGGGTCCTCAGTATCCTGAATCAATTTGACCACACCTTGTATATGAAGAAAATTACGTTCACAACTGAATAATATAATGATAATTTTATTGTATATGAGCATAATATACTAGTAAATTAGCAACTTACTGTCTCGTTAAATCCATTCTTACTTTTTTAGAAGGTGCACCATATAAACAATCGTGATTTAGCTGCAGCATCGGCATGTAATTGTCATCTCTAAATCTGAATTAGGTCTGCCTTTCAGTTAAAAGGAACAAGCTGAGATGTTATGGCATGAGCGGTAGAACCAGTGAAACCTTGTTTTCCTGTATCATAGCTCCCCAGTATTCCTTTGTCTCCTCCTCCTCAAAACTCTCCTGTTTTGCATATGCCCCTTGACTATGAGTATGGGATATGTCTTATCTTGACACGTTTGTTGGTGGCCTAGATGATCCCTACCTGAGTTTGGGTGATGTGCTGTTAAGCTGCATTGAAGTGAGAACTTGCACTATCTTGTTTTTTTCTCAGTTTACCAAGATAACTAAATAAGAAAAAAAAAAAAGCAAATAAAAGAAGGAAAAAAGAAATGACCTCACATATACAAAGAAACAATAATTTATTAACTGAGTAACTTAAATACCAACTGCCTTTAGGCAGGCAGTTCTGTCAATCCTTATTCCTCATTGTGACCCATCCCTGTAGAAAAATAAATCAGTTGAAGAAGCATAAAAGATCTTCTGCTTCCTATGAATGTTACAAATGACTGAAAGAAAATATTGGGTTTTAGGTTGACAGCCTACATCAGTTGCATTAAATGCTCAGAATTTTGCTCTGGTCAAAATTTCCAGTCATAAATTATGGTCTTCCAAAAAGGGGTTTATGTAAGTTGAACTTTAATTAAAAATATAATCATGACACAAAGTTGGTCTGCATCCACGAGAAACAAAAGCAGTTGGTCTGACACATTTTTGGCTTATTTTAAGTTAATTGTAATGTTGCCAGACCAAGTTTATTGTCAACGTGCTAAGACAATTCAAGTTTTCTGACCCATATCCTGTATTTTGACTAAGGAAATGAGACTTGCATGACCGTGGTGTGTGCCAGTCCTAGTGAATTTTCACCTCTTTACCTAGCGCTAGCTCCATTGCGTGTTTTTGAAGAAGGAAATGGGAGAAAGGGAAATCTGCCTGGTTTTGGCACACTGTTTTGGCACCAGTGGTCACACTTGGTGACAGAAGGTAGGCTTCGGGGTGTTACATTTGAATCGTTTCTTGCAAAGTAGATGGTAATTTTCAGCTTTTATTAATCTGTGGCCTTTCCCTCCAAATGGGAATTGTCTTGTTAGTCAATCGTCTGTGTCTTGTGGCAATGAAAGTGCATTAATTGAAACAGAATACATCAGAAATTAAAAGGACAGTAAATGGAGCATGGAGGAATAACTAGCTGCTGGAAAATAAATAACCTAGATTTTTCTGAAAGACTCCATTAATCAATTAATGATGAAACTACTGATTTTCTGAAAATCTCAGGGAGAGGGTTTTTGTAAGGTCAAATAGGATGTGAGCTGCTCAGGCATGTCCAGAGGAGGGCAATGAGGCTGGTGAAGGGTCTGCTGCATGAGTCATATGAAGAGCGGCTGAGGAAACTGGGACTGTTTAACCTGAGAAGAGGAGGCTGAGGGGAGAACTTATTGTTCTCTAGAGCTACCCAAAATGAGATTGTAGCAGGGTGGGCGCTGATCTCTTTTTTTCCACATAACAAGTGATAGGGCAAGAGGACATGGCCTCAAGTTGTGCTAGAGGAGGTTTAGTTTGGATACTAGCAAGAATTTCTTTACTGAGAGAATGGTGAAGTGTTGGAAGAGGCTGCCCAGAGAGTGGTGGAGTCACCATATCTGGAGGAGTTAAAAAAATATGAAGATCTGGCACTCTGGGATATGGTTTAGTAGGCAAGATGGTATTGTGTTAACAGTTGGACCTGATGATCTTAAAGATCTTTTCCAACCTTAATGATTCTGTGATTACACTGTTGCATGAAAATAAGAGATTCTTGGATGCATACATATTACTTGTGAGATGCGTACAGACTCTTGGCAAAGGAGCACACATACAGATGCAAGTCTCACTTCCCCAAAGCTTTCATTGTGTCTTAATTATTTTGCTTTCTTAGTCTTTGCATGCTGTCTCAAAACCATATTCAAGATGTGAGGAAGAGATATTTCTTCTCTAGTAGTAATAACCTGGACATGGGCAGCTTCTTTGAGGCTGGGTCAGGATAGGTTTAATTTGCTTTTCAGAATTAGCCCTGCAGTTTATATGTGAAAATCCCTTCAAACATACAGGAATCTCAGTGCCCTCATTCCTCATTCATAGTTACACACTACGGTACAGGTTTTGTTTATTGTCACACTAATTAGTCATTTATAATGCAGTAGCATGCTAGGTGGGGGATTTCAATATGCGTAATTGCTATTACAGGCTGGTTTTTTCAAGAAAAATGCAATTAAAGTCTAATCACATTTTCGGATAGTGGGGAAATAATGAGCTACTCAGGCTTGTCATTTCTAATGTCATCCTAATCCATTCATGCAACTGGAGTATTCTAATTCACTTCTGAGTTGTCAGTTATTAAGTCCATACATATGTGAGGGGTCCGCCTTTGGTTTGCTTTCTTGTTCTTTAAAATCCTTTAATGCCACAAGCACATGATAGCATCGAAAGCATCAGCCACATCCTAAGGTCGTTACTGAGCTCATCTAAATTGTCAAAAACATTTCTAAGGAGTGTAAAGAGGCAAATGAGCTTTGCCTTTTTATACCTGTTTGTATGTTATTAGTTACTAGTTATATTGTGGCTCTATGTTACCATGTCTTCGTAATTATCACCAAATTAAAAAAAATGGCCAAAATTTAATTGCAGGTGCAATTTAGAATAAAGAAATCTATTTGTCCATGGCAAGAAATCTATTTGTCCTTGGCAAGAAGGAGTAGAACTGTGTCCTAGGTAGTTATTAAACTTAAATATCAAAGCATACAATTTCAGTAAAGACTTTGATGCAGTGGATTTTCTTATTAATTTAAGTATTTTGCTTAGGTACACGCAGTAGAGTCTTTTGAGACATGCTTCGAAAGCAGTCTGCAGTTCCGCAAAGTGGTTTTGACTAACTCTGAGTACCCTCATATATTCCCTCTCTTCACTGGTATTCACACATTAAATTTTCCTTTGCAGTCTCAAAAGCCTGGTAACATTGTTTTGGAATATTTGGTGTATTATTTCTTGATTTGTGTCCACAGTATTAATAGAATCCCTGAACTTATGAATCTATGGGAAACAACAGCTTCATATGTCGCCTCTGGTATGTTTGTGGAGTGATATAGTAATGTGACAGGCTTACGTGCTTTCTTTTATGTTCTCCTGCTTTGTTAATAATATTTTATTTAAGATAATCCTACAGAGGGCAGTAGAAGTCTGTGAGAAAAGTGACACTCTTCCTCTGCATTGAATGTTAGGTAAAATGTCATTAGAAAAAAAGACTTTGACCATTTCCGCATGAAGTCAAAGGAAACATGTATTATTCAGATTTATGAGGAAGGCAATACTAGTAAAGTCAAGTTTCTCCTAAGTAGGTAAAAAAAGGTAGTATTAGAAAAAGAATTTATGTGTGCAGATTCATGCACTCAAATAAGTGACTTCTAATAGCAGTGTTCTTGCAAATTTACTTAATGCAAATGTCATGAGAGGTTTCTAAAACTAGATCCTGCTTATTCAGCTACAATCTTAGCTGCATGTCTCCATTTTCAGGTATGGACATAATGTACAGGAGGAGAGTAAGAAATGTGTGTGCTTCTCTGCTTGATGCTCCCTTTCTTTCATTTCTTTCAAATTTGGGGTAATCCCTTAGAACTTGGAACATAGATTGTATTTAAACCCTGTCTTTTAATATGTAAAGGGTTGTTACTGTAGTCACAAGGAGGCATGGTGGCGGGACAAGAGGCACACGTTCCTCTCTGGCAACAGGAATAAAATTCTTCCCTCTGAGAAGAATTAAACATTGGAGAAGTTTATCCAGAGAAGTGGTGGAATCTCCCTGGCTGGAGGTATTCAGGACTTGTTTCAGCAGAGCCCTGGATAACCTCATCCAAGGTCTTGCTTTTGACTGAAGGAAGGCTCTCCAGAGTTTTCGTCCAACTTGGGTGTTCTACGGTTTCTACATTTTAAAGGTATGGTTAGTTTTTAGAACGTGGTATACACTTGCCCTTTCAAGGAGCAAAGTGAGATGTGCACAACGAGATCAAAACTCAGAGTTCTTGCGGGTGGTGTCTTGAAGGCTAAAATGTTTAGCAGTATTCAAATGGGCGTTGAAAAAGTGGGTTGCTAATAAAACACAAAGAAAAGCAGTACATAATTAGAGGTTAGCAAAAGCTTTGCAGTTAGGTATGTGAAAGGTTACTTTATGTTGTCTGGAAGAGAGGTTATCTACAAGATACTTGTTGGGAATGATTTTTATAGTAATAAGGATTCTTTATTGCCTCAGTAGATAGCATACAAGTATCATTTTTGTTTGGAATTTGAAATTAGCTCAATTTGGACCACAAACCAGATACAAATTTTAAGAATGAGGATGATTAGCCATCGAAAGAGATTAAATCAGGCCTAATGAGTCAAAATTCAATATTTGCCCAGAGCTGATGTTCAGACAGAGGTTATAGTTTTGGCTCAGAAATTACTGAGTGAACTTCTCTGAACCATGTTATCTTTAAGATCACCTCAGATGAACCCAGTGGATTTCTTGAATGAAAAAATCTTCCATTTAAGAGCAGGAAAATGGAGGACGAGCCCTCTTCTGTAGCCGCATGTGAAAACATGTTAAATATTTGATCTTCTGAACAATTTGGATTGACTCCTGTACCAAGTACAGGATAGTCAAGTGGTGTTGCACAAGTTTCCTCACTGGAACCCTTATGTTCTGCTTAACCTCATGCAGCTTTTCCACTCCAAGTAAATTAATAATAATAAACAGAAATAAACCCCAGGCTTTTCCTTTTGTGCCAAATAATAGTATAAGAATTAAAAAAAAAAAAAAGTGGTGGAAAAATTGCTCCAAGACTTGTAAGGCATGATGGAAATTCCTGTTAGAGAGTTAACATTTGAATTTTTTTATCCTTTTATAGTAGTGTTCAGTGCAGAAGCCTGAATGCGAAAACAAAGGCCTCTTCTGGCTTCAGGTACAGGGACAGTTATCGTGACAGCTGTGGCAGTGGAGCTGAGATGTCAGACTCAATTCCTGTGGCACTGAGCCAGCTTGACTCAGGGTTGATGGAAGGTTACTGGAACGGCTGAACAGTCCAGCGCTTCCAAGTGGAAGCTGTTATATGTGACCAGCCTGTTACAGTACTCCGTGCTGCCTCATCTACACCTTCTCCTGGCCAAAGAAAAAGTCATTCCTTTAAATTTTTCAGGCTGAAAGAGTTAAGGTTGTTGGGTCTGTAGAAGAGAAGACTCCAGAGAGATCTTATAGCAGCCTTTCAGTGCTAAAAGGAGGTTTACAGGAAAGCTGGGAAAGGACTCTTGATCAGGGAGTGCAGGGATAAGGCAAGGGGTAACAGTTTTAAGCTGAAAGAGGGGAGATTAATATTAGATTTTAGGAAGAAATTTTTTCCTTTGAAGGTGATGAGACAGTGGCACAGGTTGCCCAGAGAAGTTGTGGATTTCCCATCCCTGGAGGTGTTCGAGGCCAGGTTGGATGGGGCTTTGAGCAACCTGATACAGTGGAAGGTGTCACTGCCCATGGCAGGGGGGTTGGAACTAGACAGTCTTTAAGATGCATTTAAACCCAAACTGGTCTGTGATTCTATGATTTACTGGTTGAGATGATCAGGATAATGTATACAGTTAAAGCAAACAAACCCACTAGCTGTTTCTATTAGGTGGTGATCATATTGCAAACCGTGATCTGAACATTTTGGTGCAGGGCTTGTCAGTGACCAGCCTGGGCTGATGCAAGCTCATTTCAAAATACATTTGTCCCCCAGGAGAAAAAACCCCCAAACTTTAAATAAAAAAAAAATTTGTTTTCCCCAATTCATACCAACTCAATTTGTATCTACAGCCCATAAACACCTCATTAAATTTTCATCCAGCTGCAGAAGAAAATACTGGCACTTCAGTGTTGGTAAATCAGTCATCTTGGGTCTAACATAGCCGTTGTCCTTTGTGGTTTTGTCCATTGTAGAAATCAGGCAAGAGAGGTTATTAGGCACAGTTGTTTGGCTGAATAAGAAGAGTTAAAATAAAAGTAGGACCACTAGATTTGGTCTTGCAGGTGCCTTATTACGGAGCCTGTGCTGTTCAACTTGTTGGGTTTTGAGCGTTGAGGAAAGTTCTTTTATTAGCATCATACTGCAAAACTGCAGTTTTTGAGGTTCATTAGAGTCTGTAGTTGACAACTGTCATGTTCAGAAACTATCTTGTAGTAACAAAGAGTGCTTTTGGAGAACCCAGTGGGGACACTTTTTCTAAATCAATCTGAAAACCACTTGTGTTGTCCTGGTCTCTTTCAAAAGTCATTGTAATGTTGGGAGCTCATAGAAGCTACTAGTAATATAACAACATATTATAACAATTCTTATATTATATATAAAATACATACGTGTGTGTGTGTTATGTATGTAACAGTTGTTATAACAACTCTTAGCTTTTTCAGCAACATATTTTACTAATCAAACACTAAATGGTCCTGAAGTAGTAAGGCGTGTGATATCTTATAGAAGACAGAGTTCATAGATATGCACAAAGTTAATTTGGGACTGGGAAGACTCCCTGGTTTTTCAGTGCTCTCTTTGAATCGGTCACTGCAGCATCTGGTGGCACACAGACATGTTGCTAGATAAGACAGAAATCACATAATCACAGAATAATTGTAGTTGGAGGGAACCCGTAAGGATCATCAAATCCAGCTCCTATCCCTGCATAGGACAACCCCAAGATTTACACCATGTTTCTGAGTGATTCGACCAAATACTTCTTGAATATTGTTGGGTTTGGCACCATTACTTCTTCCCTGGGGAACCTGTTCCAGTGCTAGCATGAACTATTAAGCCTGGTATCTCATCCAGTGTCCTTTATAGACTCTGATTTCCAACTGAGGACACTGATAAACTAAAGCTGATACTGAAAAGACACTGACCCTTTCGGTACAAGCTGCCAGATCGTCACTGTGCCAATGGATGAGCGCTGTGCCCAGCTTGGCGAGGCTGCAGAGAGAGGGTGGGGGAGAGGTGGAGTGAGGAAGGCTTTTGAAACCACGAGCAGCAGAAAGATATAACGGTTCAGTAGAGACTAGGAAAAATAAGCAGAGTTCCTCAGATGGAGAAATTCCTCTGTTTATCGATGAACTGTGTATGGATGTCAGAAAGCTGAGAAGTGATTTTATAGAATGAAACAGTTGGCTTATGCAACAGATAGCAGTAAGTTAAAGATTATTTTTATTTTATTTGGCATTTATAACTTTCTTCGTGACTGAAAGTTATAGACATTAAAAAAATTCCTTTTTTCAGCTTCATGGAGCAGTTACTTTCAATCTTGTTCTATAGCCTTCTTGTATTTAGCTTTCTGTTTAGGTTTCTCTTTAGAAAATTGAGTTAATGTAATATTTGCTTTTAAGTGTTAACCTGATAGTGACTTTTGCACAGCCTTAAGATGAGAAGGACTGAAAAGTACAAGAGGTTTTATTTTTTCCAAGAGGCATGAGTCTGTAAAGTTTAAAACTTTCAGATGTTACCTGGGAAATAAATGTGATTGGCTCAAACTGTTCCAGATAGGAATGGCTGGACCCAGTGATCCAGGAGTTCTTTTCCATCCTGGTGATTCTATGAAATAAGTGACAATATGGTAACAAATTCCAGTTTGAAACCCGAAGTGTTTCATCTAGATCGGGTATGAAGCAAACATTTTATTCTGTTTAGTGTTCAGGATGCTGCCTGTTTGCTCATCTGTACTGGCAACTGAGAAGTGCGTTCTGGTTTTACTGACTGAGGGTTTTCCCTGCAATTCAGACTGATGATGATAGAATAAGATTGCATTATTTGTTTTGACAATACATAACCGTTGTATTCGGTATTTAGTCTCATTCTGCTTTTTTGTAGTACCAAAAAGCCTATGCTGGAATAATCCCATTGGTTTTCTAAATATAACTTGCTTTGATGGTATTTACCAGATATTTGGTATAATTTATTTTGCCTTGAATCGTAATAGAGTGCTTTTGGCAATGATGCGGCCAGAAAGGAAATAAAAACAGAGAGAGAAATGGAGGAATGTGGGATAATCTGAAAGATACGCTGGGAACCAGGTGGTTTGGTTTGTGTTTTCTTCCTGAGACAATCTTTGGCCTGGGGGGTGTGTGTCCCNTTAAACCAGGCTTAAGCTTGGCTAAAGATTAAGCACATATTGTTGCTTTTCCTTGGTCTCTGTCGTAACAGTCTTCATATATTTGAAGGCTTAAAATATCTCCCCTCAGCCTTCTCCCTTACAGACTAAACAATTTCTACTACTTCAAGCTTTCTCTCATAGGTTCTTTGTGATAAATTTTTTATATGTCCTGATGATCTCTTCTGGCCTCTTTCCTGTCTATTTCCAGTCTATTTCTTCTATGTTGTAAGGTAACTCTCATGAGGGACATCAGCATCAAACAAAATACTCCTCTTTGGGCAATTGAGATATCTCTCTCTGTATATATCTATCTACTGGGGTATTGCTTGCATCCTTTCACTTTTGTAATTAAATATATTTTTTGAAAGATTGGCTCATTATAGTGAATCTTTAGTGACACATTAATGTTGTGTGTGTGCCTATAAAATAGCTTAAAAACTGTCAGAACGTAGCAAGCAGTATGACATGTTTATAGGACAAGATAAAAATATGCAGTAAGTCATACCTGTGTTTAATTTCACCACTGTTCAGCTGGCTGAATTTGGCATTTTAAACTGTGTCCTCCACACAGAGGATGACTGAAGGATTAGTCTTGGCTGAATTGGATCTTTACGAGACTGCAGAACTTTGCCATAGTTGGTAGAAGCTTTAGGAATATGTAAAACAAGCCAAATTTTTTTTTTAATGAAGTTTTTTTTTATTTTAAAAAATTTAAAAAATAGCCAGTGACATGTTGTTAACTGTACAGTTTGTGAGGGCGAAAAACTTAAACTTTCAATTAAAATGTAATGTTGAGAAGCAGCTTCTTTCCCAGAGTACATCTGCATTGAAGACAGCAGAAACTTGTTAATCTATACCAGCTGAAGAGCTGGCCCAGCATTTCATGGCCTTTACAGTTCCTAAAGGTTTCCTTTTAAAAGAAATATTTACAATTTTTTGTAAATTTATTTCTGGGTGGAGTGTGCCAGAAGAGCAGCCATGGGAAAAAAAGTTCACTATTAAACCACTGGAAGGCAAACAGCAGACTTGAGTAAAAGCCAGCACGTTTCTACCACACCTGCAGAAGCCTCCTCTCTGTGGGTAAAAGCATCATCTAGTGTCCCTGGTCCCTTCCGTTTATGGCTTCTCTGCTGAACCTTTTGCCTATTCCTTGTCCATAACCAAATACACCTAAAGAATCTATATTCCCTAAGTGCAGTTCTCAGACCACTCATGTGTATATGGCATATTTCTTACAACCTGCCTGTAGGAGAGATGGGTTAGGTTAAGACTGCTAAGTGTAGATATTGTCCACTTCAGCTATGTATAAAATCAGTGAATGTCTCCAATAACTTGCTGCCCGGAATTCATTAATGTTTTTGAATAACTCTGTTCTGAGAAATCTTGGGGGATTTGATTGTGCAAATGACGAGAAGAAAATGGAGAGTGGTGAACAAGTATGGTATTTGTCTAGTATTAAATGGAGAGCATGGCTAGTTTTGAATGGCACAGTAAATGCGTTTCATTATTTTTATGATCATCTAACCAGTATGTGGTCGATAGGGGTCCCTCCAACCTCTTTCTTAGGCAGTCATGTGGACAGCATTTTGAATTTTACAGTAACTAAACAAAAACAACAAGGAATTCAAGTGTCTTAGTCGGTTATGTCAAGACAATGAAGAAACGATCGCCTGTGCTCCAGTTTTATTTCCCTTCACCTCAACAAAAATGCTGAGGCTTGGCAATGTAAACCAGTCAACAGCAGAACTGTTGTTTTGTATACTGGAACTCTATGTGAACGAAGGGGACTTTACAGAAATGTAAAAATTGAGTTACTGCCATATCCCAGGGGGCTTTGGTATGGGTTTTCCAGAGGCACAACATTTCTGTGAATACATGGAACTGCTCTTGAAGCTACAGTTTACGACACTGAGCTTGAAGAAGTAGACAGGCTAAAAGGAAAGAAAAATATCAAGGAGTAAGGGCCTAAACTTTTGTCTTGTGCTGCAATACATTAAGTCACTCTTAAAGGGAAAAACGAGAGATGGAAATAGAAGGAACCACTTCTGCTCAGCTTGGTGAAGATTTTGTCCTCAGCAAAGCAAAATGTTTCCTATCTGGGCTTTTCTCAGTTTATGCAGAGCTGACCTGTCTGACAATCTCTTATTTAAGGAGATGATGTTGCTGTTTGTTGTAGAAGAGAACAACCCAAAGCTTCAATCATCTTGCAGGCAGAGTCCATGCCTCTTGCACACCAAGAGCTGGTATATCAGCCAGTCCTTTCCACCCAGCTTTAGTTCTCTCTGGCCAACAGCATTGCAAATGAAATAAAACACTTTGGTGGACCAGAAGAGTTGTGCTTATTATGAGAAAGGGCTGTGTGCCAAGTTGCTCTTGTTAAGAAAGTTCTGCTCTACCTGTTCATGGCTGGTTTACGGAAAAATTGTGATTTTTCTTCTTATACTAGACTCCTGGCAGAATTACAGGCATTTCCATACTTCAGGGGGTTGCTGATCGTGATAAATGGTTACTGAAGAAGAGGGTAGCTCAGCTAGAAAGCTCTTCTCTGTAGGGCTTTTTATTAGTAGTACTTTGAGGGAGAGTCTTCTGGTGGGTGGATGGGAAGGGTCAAGACTCACGAGTTCATCTTCTAGATGGGAAATGATGAAACTGCTGCAGTGTTTTCTGCAGTTCTGACACTATAATGTCATAGAGCAAATCTGCTTTTGCTTCCTAAATTAGAATTTGGTTGTGCATTTGCTTTTAACTTGGTTATCTAATCCGAGGGCTGGACTAAAAGATATTTCACTTCATGAGATCTCCTCATTTTTTCCCATGGCTGTGAAATGAAAAATGACAGCTTACTCATTCTAAAATGAATACAAATACTGTTAAGTTCTTGACCCTCCAAAGGAGAAGTAGCTGTGAGAACATCTTTTGTCTTTGTGTTGCCTTTCATGCTTATAATGATTGGTTTTGAAAGTTTTCAGTTATAGCAAATCAAAGTCTACTTGCCTAGAGTGAACATGACAAATGATGGGAAATTGCATATATTTTCTCCTGACCTTATTATAACGTAAGCTCTCAAAGACTTCAGTGGAAGAATTAAATCATAAGCCTTCAGACTCTTTTTTTTTTTTTTATTATAAATTGGTTGGTTTGCAGATGATTTAAGGTTTTATA
>WAAB01004781.1:25309-160463 GCA_013389865.1 Piaya cayana | reverse complement strand
AATAAATCAATAGCCTTGAGGCTCCTTTTTTTTTTTTTTCTCATTACAAATGGGTAGGTTTGCAGATGAGTTAAGGCTTTACAGGAACAGCTGAAATCAGATTTACCCATGCTACAGTGCGTGTTGGCATTGGAAGTAGACCACCAACATCTTTGAACAGGAACGCTAGGAACAAAATAGATTTCAGGCCAAGATTTGACTCTGAAAAGGGGAAAGCGATCATTATTTATTGTGGACTGTAGCTTGGTTTTGAAAACATTTCTTTTATAGTCAGTTTTAGTTAATGCAGGTTGCCGAAGAAAGAAAATATCTCCCTCACAAAGGAACACATGGGAAATAATAAGCTTATTAATAGAATGCATGAAACGTGCTCTCCTTTTCATGAAAGAAGGGCCTATGCTATGCTGAATAAAACTTTCCCCTTTGCATGCTGATGTGTTATCCATGTATTGATGTTAGGGCTTCATTAGGAAACCTAGCATTTGAATCTACATTCTGGCAGCAGAAGCCCTTTCGTTTACCAAGATTGGTCTGAGGAGTAAAAGAGCCAGCAGGCTTGTTTGCAAGAAAGAAACAGAGAATCTTAAAAAGGCCGAAGTTTTCTTAAGCTGAGGCCATTTTTCATGAGAGTGTTTTATCATGAACCTTTTCTTTCTTGCATTAACTTTGCAAAACAAAAACTTGAGGACTTTGAATTTCCAGTTTCACTGTATTTGACCTGTGTATGAATCAAAATCCACTGTACTTGTGCAAGAAAATATCTCCTCGCCTTTCCCAAAGCTTAATGTGTATGTTTAAGACTTTCTTTTTTCACTGATATTGGATGTGTAGCATCCAACACTTGCAGAATTCACTTGCTTGAAAATGTTAGGTAGAAACTCTGAAAATTACATTAGTATCCAAATCTATTAATTTATTTAAATGTTATGGTCATAGTATTGTTGTCCTAATTTTGAATTTTCTCATGTGTTTATAAATGAGGAGAAATTCTGTAAATGGATTTGCACTGTACTCATCCCACACCACTGGCAGCAAGAAGCACAGTTAAGTTCCAAAAAGGATCATGTACATGGGGGGCTTGGAGACAAAGCGAATGCTTGTGTTTAAAAGAAGCAAACTGAAAAAAGTGGGTTTTGTTCAGTGACCCAACAGAATTAAAAAAAAAAATACTGGAAACATTGAAAGGAAGGATAAATTAACAAGTTCTGGATTCTGTCAGGAAATAAATTTGGAACATGCTTTTGGATTTGGAAAATGAGCTATTTCACTTGATCCAAGCAAAACCTTTTCCCAAAAAGTCCGTGGACTAGAACTCTCACTTGGGCTGTTAGGATGAAGTTGATGTCCCAAATGAACTGACACCTTCCATTGACTTCCAGGAAAACATTGTCGAGCTGGTAGGAACCCTGTTTTGATGTGAGTTGTCTCTGGTTTCAGCTCCCACAGCTGATCTGCAGTGTGTTCACAGCTAACTTGGTGTTTGGGTTGGAGTCAGACTTTACAGCTGTGTTATAGACCACAACCTAGTTCTCCAGTGACTTCTCCAGGGTGTGTGCTTCAGCCTGTGGGTTGCAGCTCATGCAAGGCTCTGAGTTCTGGTGAATGCAGGATGGCTTCATTCATACTGATACACACGTTGCTTGAATTTTTTTCCAACTATTGATGAGGATATTCTTGAGAAAGATGTGGGTTTCTTCTCCAAGTCTGTGCGGTTGGCTGTGTGCTCAAACTCAACAGGGTTTTACCCTGTGCTAGGTTTGTGTTGCTGCGTCCGAGTGTGCAACCAGCTCTTCCCCACTTCCTATGGGCTTGGCTATAGGTATGTAATGCAACAAGCAGTGCTTTGTAGATGCATCCCTTACCGGTAATTTTGAATGTCACCCTCACGTTGTCCCAGTCCCGTTACTCCTTGCACTTCAGTTTTTATGGGAGAGTAAAGGGTTCCTTGCCCATATTACTTAGTATGTTAGGTTCGCCCCATGACCCTGTAGTAAAATCATCCTAAACATCTGCCTGAACCACAATCAAGTCTGATGATTTGTGAGCATGAATATCCTTTGCGCTGAAATTCTTTTTAGTGTGATGAGGTCAGGATGCATTTGGATTAGGAATTTGGTGAAAGTACCATCTCTGTAGAAGTATCCCAATATTGAGATAGGAAATAGCTACTTTTTGAAATTCGACTAAATAAATTAATCGTAAATGATGCACAATTGAGATTTTCATGAAGCTTTCATTACGTTGCTGGGCATCTTTTGTGGGAGGTTGGTTACGACCAAGGCTTGTTCATTCCGGGCATTACAAAGGGTGAATGGTGCAGTGCTGCAGTGGGAAGTAGATTTTGATGGGTAAGGAGGACTTCAGGAAATAAAAATAGTAAGAAAGCAGTGGTGTATGGTAAGAGGCATGGCGGAGAAAGCAGTGGTGCATAGATTTTGAAAGCAGAGGTAGTAGTTACATTTCCAGCAGCTTCTGAAGTAGTTGTGACCTTCCTGCCTCTCTCCTTTCTGCGGGCAGGGGTACTGTGGTGCTTGGGCACTACTTGCCCTTGCACCAGGTGTCACTGCGACTCCTACGCTGTCACTTCTTTAGTCCTCCTTAACCGATGTGGTTGCATTTAGCAAGGCTTGAACAGAGCAACTAGAGGACCAGGTGGCATTGCTGTTTGGAACATTTGTTGGCTTGATTTTCCCTCTGTGCTGGAGTAAAACAGGAGTAATGACCTGGAAGTCAGCTTAAAACAAACACGATTCCTTTTTCTGGCTGTAATCTGGCTCTTGCCTCCTTCCAGCTTCCTGTGGGTAATTTGCCATAGGAAAAGGACTAGCAAGACTAGCCAGTATAACAGCTATTGGTTAGTAACAGAGTCCTGGCAATCTTCTGACTTCAGTGATATTTTTTAAAGCGTCATTAATTCCTGCTGTCCCACTTCATCCATAACCATGTGAAATGACTGAGCTTATTATTAAGAGGTCTCTAATACTCTTAGAAACCTGATTCTACATTAAGTCAGGAAGATATATGTGCTTTAAATCTTTAGTAGATCTGGTTTGGATCAGAGGAGGGGAGGTTAACAGAGCCGTATCTTCACTGAGCAGCTGAAAGTGAAGTAAAACAGTCCCTGTGTGGTTGCAGTGGCTCATGATTTACAGGGCTGAATTCACAGAGCTGCTCCTGCTGCCGAAAACGCACGCTCTCAACTGCTGTTGATTTTTGAATTAAAAAAATGCAGCTCTGTACACAGTTTACTTTATTGCTAGAGGGCAGGGAAATATAGGTAAGAGCCATTAATCCCCAGCAGGCTGCTGGGCAGGCGAACAGACATAGATGACAAAAGTTAATTGGAAACATGAGCAGTTTAACAGAAAACATATTTGTGATAATTGAGAGAGTAACGTCTCCAGAAAGGCAACTCTGCAAAGAGAAACTTCAGAGGAGAAGTGGCCACTGGTAGGTAAGTGTGATTTTTCAAGCTCTCTCTAAGCTCTGAACAAATTTCTTAACGTGAACAAATAACATTAAGAGGAAGTAAATAAAAATAAGTTTTGCTTTTTCTGAGGGAAGAGGACTGTTTAGTTACTGCCACTAATTTCTCTTACGGCTGGATTAAGATATGTGGTAATACTTAATTTAGGTTCATTGCATAAGGATGTAGTTGGTTTTATTTTTCTACATGGAGTTTTCTTCTACCTTTTGCATATGAAGATCTCACACCCCCCCAGTAACTGAAAGAATATACGTTTTAATTTTTCGCCTACTCTAGCATTTTTTAATACGTTTGAGGTTTTTCTCAGAATTGAACTTGGAAAGCAAATATTTTGCCAAAAGCAGAGGGAACCCTTAGTTAGAAAACAGAGCTGTGTTTTTGCTAATGAAAAAGTATTATGGACTTAATAAGGGAGAACACATTGCAAAACACATTTTGGGTTGAATTGGAGATGATTTTTTTTTTCTTCTTCTCCTTGAAATGGGAAGTAAATTTAAATTACATAGTAGGAGTTCATTGCTGTTCTGGGTAGGAACGGAAAACTGGCTTTTATTTTCTTTAAGTGATACTGATGTTGAAAATAGTGATGTGTGTCTACCTTTTTAATGCTATTAGTGTGAACTTCCTAATGTTTCATTACAGAAGGAATCTCAGACTAGCTATAATATCAGGTACTACTGCGTTGTATTTTTAGGTCGTTTTTTCTTCTTTATTTTCAGAGCCGGCAGACAGTACAGCCTCCCAGCCCACAGGAATGAATGAAAATGGCTCGTCCTCAATTCAAAGCTGCAGCAGTACTGTTAGTTGCAATAATTCATCAGCCATCCCACAGCCCAGCTCTGCTATTAAACCTTGGCGCAGCAAGTCCCTTAGTGCTAAGCACACAGCTACGTCTTCCATGTTATCCGTAAAGCAGCCTGTATTGGAGCCTCCAAAGCCACCGTCAGAAATCGCCAAGACAACTCCCAACGGTCAAAAATCCATGCTTGAAAAACTGAAACTCTTCAATAGCAAAGGAGGCTCCAAAGCAGGTGGAACAACGCTTGAGGGTACAGAGTCTCAGGACAACAGCTGTGAAAAGCTAGAGATGCTTCTCAGCTTTGAGGAAAGCGAAGAGATCGATGCCGCGAACCAGAATGTGAGCAATCCAGGATCAATGTCCAGTAGTCCCAAAATTGCACTCAAGGGAATTGCACAAAGGACTTTTAGCCGGGCACTAACTAATAAGAAAAGTTCTCCAAAGGGTAACGAGAAAGATAAAGAGAAACAGAAAGAGAAAGAAAAGGATAAAAGTAAAGATATTGCAAAGCGAACATCTATCACTGAAAAACTGGACCTGAAAGAGGAACCAAAAGAAGAACAGACAGCACTAGCAATAACAGAGATGCCAAAAAAGTCCTCCAAGATTGCAAGCTTTATCCCTAAAGGAGGAAAGCAGAATAGTGCCAAGAAGGAGGCCTCTGCCCCTTCGCACAGTGGAATACCAAAACCAGGAATGAAAAACACCACAGGGAAATCCTCAAGTGCCCCCGTTCCTGCAAAGGAAGGCGAGAGAAGCCGCAGCGGGAAAACTGGCTCGGGGCTCTCTCATCAGAAGTCTCAGCTGGACAGCAGGCATTCCAGCTCCTCGTCCAGCCTCGCCTCTTCAGAAGGAAAAGGTGTCGGAGGCCTCAACAGCAGCAGCAGCAGCCAAGCCGTCAATGGACCAGCCGCAACAACACACACCACAGGGAGCAATACTGTGAGTGTTCAGCTACCTCATCCCCAGCAGCAATACAGCCACCCGAACACGGCCACGGTAGCTCCCTTCATGTACAGGTACGGTGAACTTCCCCAGTGGACCATTCTGAACATGACACTTAGATAGGGAGATTCGTTGTGGACACTATTTTCAGGGCGGCGAGGCAGCAGGCTGAATGCTGTGTTGTGTAAAAGTTTCTTGCTTTAAGAGTGGGAGATTTGAACATTGATACAAAAATGGTTGAAGTCAGTCACACGAAGATGTATAACAAGTTGTGGTAGACAGGAGGTTGAATAACTGTATCCAACCCTACTAACAGTTAAGCTGAGAGTGCTAATACCTTCTTGACCAGTTACTGCTCTTGTCTTTTTTTTTTATACTATGTGGATTAGGTTTGTTTAATGTATTGTAGCTTTAAAAGTTGCAGCGATGCCTATTTATGACGTATACTCACTCTCTTCAGGCGTGGCTATCCATGGCAGAGCTGCCTCACTATAAGGAGTAACAGAAAATAGTAATGAAATAAAACCAAAAATCCTTGGTGTAGGTAAGGTGAAGCACGTAGTCTGCTGTTCTGTGCATTTACCCTGAGTTAGATAAGCATAAGAACAACAATATGGGGTCACAGCTAACCTCCATCTAGTGCGACATCTTTTGCTTGACAACAGCAATAGAGGATGCACAGGGAAGCGTAATAAGGGGGAGATTAATAACAAAGCTTCCTAAGGGAAAAGCTCCCCAGCTTTCTGAGTCAGATGGTGGGATTTTAGGTTTTTAACAGCCATCTCCTAGTTTCCTTTGACAATGCTTGATTTAGGTATAGGAAGAGAATGCAGGTGGTTATTTTGTCTTCAGTGTCATCTTGCTGCTCATGAGAGACCTTTATAATACCCTCCCCTCCCTGAAGATGTGGCTTTTCTATGCTCAGGTGTTTCCACTTGCAGAGATGCTGTTCCCACTCTCTGGTCATCTTTGTTGCACTTTTCTATCATTTTTTCAGTTCTACTGTGTCCATTTTTGCCTTTGATCTCTTGGCAGATGTAGTGTAAAAAAACGGTTGGCCACACTTCTTAAATAAAAGTGAGTATAAATGGAATGAACCTGAAGAAGGATGCCAAAGGGAGATGTAGGAAAGCGAAATGGGACTCTTGAGTCTTCTGACCTCTTAAATGCTATCCTTATGTGTATGTGGAATAAAATGCCAGGTGCCCTTCTGATATGTGGTCACATGAAAATGAACCAGTGGGGAAATGTGATCTGACTAAGACCTGTATTAGTACTACACGCTCTGGTTTCTCTTGCTCCTGCATTCATCTATGTATATCAGCATTATCATTGCTGAAGGTGGATCTACCTCTAGGAATTTTTGGAGACTTGTTTTGACTTAAATGTTGCCAGTGCAGTTTATACTATTTTAGTCCATAGTTTAATAGAAAATTGTGATTATTTTGTTGTTTATCTCTTATAACTTGCAAAAATGCATTCATGAATGTTTGGGTTTTTAAATTGATCGTGACAATGTCCTTTCAAAAGATAAGTGAAAAGCACTGGTATTCGTTTTAGTTTGGATACAGAAATCATTATCTAAAGTGTAAAAGCAGATGAAATCCATGTCTCCTAAATCCAAACATACTGGAAAAAAAAAAAGCGATATTGATTTGACTTTTTACGAAAACAGTAACAGAACTACCTATTGGCAGCTGGAGAAAATGCTGAGGAATTGAAAAAAAACAACTATTACTTAACAGCAGGGGAGGAAAAAAGGCTGAACTGTATAATCTTGCTGTCTCAAAGAACAAGAAATGTCAAATTGTATTGATTTGCAAGGCAAGCATACAGCATCACTATACATTTACTATCCAGACACTGTTTTGAGTCTGCAAAATGCGCTTGTTAATGCATTGCAGCAGCAGTCAGGGTTTTTTCTGCTATCAGTTAAGCTAATTTTAAACATTTCAGCTACCTATAGACTTAGTTATATATTTTATTCAAGCAAAAGACGTGATAAATGGTTCTACATTTCATATAAGTCCAACTGAAATTAAGAATATTGTAATAGTAATACTTCTGTGCGTTTTCACTTTTGCACAGCACTCACCCTTTAGACAGAAATTCCAGCTGTTTGTAGAGCTGATGTGGCTCTACCAGTAAAACACAGTGCAACCGCTAAAATTAAATGAGTCAAGATATAGTACTGAAATCTGGCAATAGATTCTTAGGACATCACTTTTCATTACCTGCCAGCCACAATGTGAGACAATAAATGGGATTTTGAAGTTAGTTTTACCCAGTCATTTGATTTCAAGTACAAATGAGTGATGTTGCGGGTTATTGAAGGGAAAGTCGAGTGTAACATGTCACCATGCACTACCTGCTTTATATTTCTGCAATACTGACTTCACTCGAGAGGATCAGATTAGCTACAACAACTGATGTTACAGATAATTAAAATTTAGCTGGAAACCCAAGTGTCTTTAGATCCTATCTGAAGAGCTGCAAAGCCTATCTTTGACTATGAATTTTTTATTTTTCACAGCTGAGTGCTTGTTTCCATTTCTAGGACATATTTCAACGTGGGACTAATAAATTATGTAAAATCAGTCTGCTGGTCTGTTCTGGAGAAAGGGCTGGAGTGGCTGATGGCAGGTGCAATTGTCTGGTTGTTATACTTGAGATACTTCTGATGGAGAGTGACAGCACGTCTCTATTCGGTTTTGCCTTCCAGATCACAGACAGACAATGAAGGGAACGTAACAGCCGAGGCCAGCACAGGAGGGGTCAGCATGGATTCTGCTCTTTATGTCAAAACTGGACAGCCTACTCTCGAGGACCTCTCAGGTACGTCTTGCAGTACGACTTACTGACTGTGGTCTGGTTAAAGCAAATCAGGAGCTCCCTCATCAAGTGGGATTTAATTTAGTTTTATTCTTAATGCTTTATTTCTTTTAAGTTATAATATTCTTTCAGCTCTATAGCAATGGAAAACAGGTGTCAATAATATGAATACTAGATGCTCAAGTTCTACACAATCACGCGTCCCCCAGATTTCTTGAAATTCATCAGGAATTATGAGTACTTAGTGTTTTTCTAGGCAATGTGCAGCACCTTTTAGGATTAAGCTATCAGAAGGAATCTGAGTATTCCCATATATTTGATATGGGGTTTTTATTTCACTTCAGAGATTATGAGAGAGATTAGGTTAATTTCCTTGATGTTTTTATTCATTTATAAGTCTAGAGGAATCTCAGTATTCACTTGTCAGTCTGATCAATTTGAGAAGTGGTCTTTGCAGCAGTAAGAGACCAACATCCAGCTTCACTTTACTGTGTCCAGCATAAAAAAGCAGAACTTGATTGTCATTAGAATGCTACTGGTCTAAATTAGAAAGTACTTCACAAGTTCATGTAGAATTCTTCTTACTATAAGAAGTATGTGATAAATAGCAATGGTTTTTAAGCTTATCAATATAACAAAGCAATTTTTAGCAATTATATTCTACTAAAGATCTAAAGTGTGCTTTTAAAGTCATAGTCAAGTCTCCTATTCCAATTTCAGCAATGTCTATGACTTTGTCTATGCATGTCATGTATCTGCATACTATTGCATTACGTATCATCAGTAGAGCATCTCAGTTTTTTTCATCTACTTAGTCTTCATGTCCTACAGTGAGAAGTGAGTTTTGAAAGCGATTCTCCTGCCTGGAAAAATTCTATGGCTAGAAGTTTCACAGTTGGTTTAATTTCATACTGCATTACGCATTCTATCAATGCTCTGTTCATACCCGTGTGTGGCTGTGCTGATGGCGAAGCCAGGAGGCAGAGTCGTCGGTGAGGAAAAGGGCTACAGAAATGTATAAACGAGCATATCTTTGTGCCTGATTTATACATAGAAGGATTAAATATTTAAAAGGCAAATAAATGGCACAAGGGATAAAATCCTTGAGAATTCCTACTTGAATATGAGATCTAGTTCCAAGCAAGAGATGCAAGGTGTCCACCTGCTTAAACTCTTTCAGTGTTAACTCTTAATCGTCATATTGCCTAGCCTAGATGTACTTCAGCCTGTAAACTGAGAAGCATTTATGGATTGCAAATGGGTTTTGGACTTCAATGACAGGTGTTTTGTAAACACAGATAATTGTTCAAGTGGAATATGGAAGTTTTGGGACCCAAAAATTGAAGGCAGCTGACAGCCTTGAACAGTGGAGATGCAAAACCCAGCTGTGGGCAGCCAAACCTCACAGATAGCGGCAGCCTGTGAAGGGGCCTTAGGGGAAAGGGAGCAATCAGAACAAAATGGTTCCTTAAACCAACTAAATTACAGGAAATAAGGGACAGATTTATTATTTCCCTAAGTACCAGCTATCAATGCTTTTCACTTAAAAAAACCCATTTAAAACAAAAGAGAGCATGATAGGGAAGACTGGAAGCCTAATAGTTTAATGATACTGCCTGTTTATGAAGACCTAATTGATTTAATAATTAAGTTCTAGTCGCACTATCCAATGTCTGCCTTTTAAGTATACTTCGAATTTAAATAACTGAATGTCATTCAAGTAAAAATTAGTGATCAATTTAGGTGTAAAAGTGATCTCAATAGAAAGTGGTTTAGCTTGTCTCATGTGTGTTAAGTTATCTTCTGTTTGCTTTCATATCTGTGTGAGAAATGAACTGTAAAAGAGCACTGTGACCTTTGTTAGGCTAAAGGCCTATAAATATTTTATATTCTTTACTGCAAAAGTTTGTAGATCCATAAGTGTAGAAAATGTTTTCTGTCCCAGAGACACGCTGGCTAAAGGAATTGGTCTTGTTAGACGGCTGTTTCCAGTCCAGCCAGTTCATAATTGTTTGACCATTTGGCGTAAGTGAATTTTATCTCAGGGAGATGATTTCCCAGGGAACAGAGGCCCATTAAGAAAACCTGCTAACATGGATACTACCTAAACCTTTATTGCTGACTGTAAAAACATTAAAATCTGCCTTGCCCTCCCTAGATAGTTCTCTTGTAGTTGAGGCTTCTGCACTTGGGTGAGTACTTTGTGCTACTGCTGCTTTGCAGGCAAGGCTGGTGTGCCTTGGTTTTTCTATGCCACCGGCCTGATGTCTGTCAGAAGCATGAAGTTTAAAACAAAGAATGTGGAAAGTCCCAAGAACAGCTTATTTATCTGTTCCTTAATGCTTCTGATTTGCGTAATGTATAGATAGCCATCTAAGCTGACAATCGCATGGATGACCAATATCCTGGCAGCTTAAGAATGCATCACTTGTGCAGAGAAGGCGGATACAAAATTTGAAGTGTTTGAAATTTGCTGTAGGATTTTCTTTAGTAAACTCCCTAGAATGAAATCATTTCCTTCTGAGCCCAAAAGGAGGTTTGTGATGGCTTTTTGGAGGTTTTCTATTTCAGCGTTCAGCTTACAAAGACTATGTTGGCACTGCTGCACATGCACTTCTCTTCAGCCGCTTACAAGGTTTAACTATGTAAAGCTCAGCTGAGTTAGCAACCACAGCATTTCTTAATTGACAGCTGAGAGCAAGTAAATAAATTGTGAGGCACTAATTAAATTAATATTTTTTTAAGAAATTATGCTGAGGCACTAGATGGACATTTTTAATGTTTATAAAATCCTTTTATAATGTATATAAACTCTTCTTATTAAAGAAGAGGACATAAACACATTTTAGAATAGAGCTTTACATACTCTGCTCCAACAGAGAGCAGGATTTCCAAGTGCCAGGGAAAGCAAAAGTCGTCTCCTAACTTCATGTCATGTAGCATTTAAGTAACGATAACTGTGTTGCGATGTTGCCAAGCTAACCCTTCTGCTATTTTACTTCAACCATCACTCAGCATTGAGCACCCAGTCAACACAGTTTAGTTTACTGGAAAGCCACTGTTGTAGATAGAATGATATCTGTTCTAAAAGGGAAAAATTAGATCTAGTGAAAATATAGCATTGGAGAAATTAGCTGTGTCGGGTTGATGTTAATTGTGTCAATATATGACATGCAAAGGGTGGTATTGATGGAGTATATCTTCTAATGAGGTTGAAAGTTAACCAGGATTTAAATTGGGTCATATGGGGAAATGGCAGTGCAGCAACATCTGGTGGAAAGGCAGCCTGTGAAATAAAGTTAACAGTACAGAGCTCATTCTCAGTCTGGCTGCAACAGCAGCAGGTGCCTGCCATAGGGGAATTGTATCTGCATTGTAATCAGTTTAGAGTGTTAAATAACAGAAAGTTAGAAAAAAATGCATTCGTGGCAGATTGAGGCAGAGGTAGCGGCTCAGTTCTGTGCTGCTTCCTGCCTTATCCTTTTTCATGGTTTATTTTCCCTGTAGGAGAGGATCCAGAAACTCGGCGGTTACGAACTGTGAAAAACATTGCTGATCTTCGGCAGAACTTAGAGGAAACCATGTCCAGTTTACGGGGAACCCAGGTCACTCACAGGTAAAGGAATGGCTTTGTTGATAGGAAAGTGGGAATCATTGTGCTCTTACTTTCCATGTTTTAGATCTAGCTGGGTAGCATCCTTGAAAAATGATTAACAGTGACAGTGGAAGATAATGATCCTTTTGTCTTTAAAGGGCTATGCTCAGTGTTTCCTGAGGGTTTACGATGAGCAATTGGTGGTGATGGGTTGTATGTAGAATCAAAGGTGGAGAGTAATGTTACTTGTTAAACGCGTTAGGTAATGTTTGAATATAGGTTACAGTTTAAAACATTTCTTCATCTTACTCTTGAACAAATTCAGTGCATTACAACCCTCTCCCCCATGTGTAATATCTTGTTTAAATAAGCAGGTGAACTGTGTTTGACCCACTTGATAAAATGCATAACTTGAATTCCTGACCAATCTTTGGACAAACAAATTTTTCTAATATTATTATTCATCCATGTATATAATTGCTTTGTCTTTGTAAAGCAGCATTTGGAAATCTTCAGCAATATTTAAAATATGTTCCGAATAAACAAAGACTGTTTTTACATTTAAACATTCTGTGACTCAGATCTTTTCAGTGTTGAACAGGCAGCTTGACAGAACAAACTGCTTGGCCTCTAATGAGGTCAGGGTCCTACTGAGTGCTCAGCGCCCTGTGAATACTTTGTGTTTTGGCTTTGAGGTAGAGCTTGCAAAGATAAACTCCAAATGCTAATTTTCTTCACAAATTTCTATTTATGTGACAGCTTATTATGATTTAATTACTATAACCAGAGTTTACAGAGTTTTTTTGCAGTGTATATGTAATGTTATATTCTGAATAGTAAAGTGCTGCTTTTTTAAACAAATTCTATAATGAAAAAGAAATAACACTGTGTTAGTTGAGCAGGAAAGGAAAAGGGGAGTTGATGTGGGTAAAAAGTTGAAGCTCTGGATTAGCTGCAACAGAATTAGCTGCAGGTGTTCAGAATGCAAGGTCTTGCCATCTCTGCACATCGCCTGAAATCTCATGGTGTGGCAGTCTCATTCTTAAGGTTCTGATTAGCAAGTCTACATTTAATCAAATGCATTTTAAGCTCATTGGAAAATACTTTTGACACCGCTGTCACTACCGAGATAAATGACTGCACCATTGTCAGACCATACTAGCATTACTATTGGAACATATTAACAGTTTCAAATGTGGAGAATGGAAGATTTCATATAGCTGATGCTTGTCAAAAACTGTATTTACAGGCTGTGACCTAAAATGTTTTTGTAACCAGAGCTCTGTATAAATACAACAAATACTTTGAGAAACATATTCAAGTCCTCAATATATAAAATATATTCAGAGAAATAAATCTGTTTTGCCTTTCTTAATTTTTACATTTAATCCTTCCCTCAGTATAGTGAAAGCTACCACTTGGTGCTGGACACGTCTCCAGAGTATTAGGGCTTTCAGGGATGCTGCCAGAAAAAGAAAATGTATCAGAAAAATAGTCCTTCAGCTGTTTTTTCCGTTATTCAGCTTACTATGGTGCTCCTTTGCCTAGAGTGGCAAAACCATGGTATAATAGAGTTACGAATGACTGCAGATGAAAAAGTTACGCTTTGTTACTGTGGGTAATCCATTAAAAAGTTCCTGCTTAAGTCTTCTCACATACATGTTGAACATTTGGTGACCTGAGTGCAAGAGCATCATTATTTAAGAACAGTGTTGGAGGAGTAGACCCAACTCTCAAGGCATTGTAGCAGGTAAATTCTGTTAACGCCACTATTTACGGTTTGTAACTTGGAAATATTTGGAATGTAGGGTCTCTTAATCAACTGAAATCTTATGGTCTATAAGTCTGCCTTTAATCAAATGCATTTCTTTTCTTAAGCACGTTGGAAACTACATTTGACACCAACGTCACTACCGAGATAAGTGGCCGCAGCATCCTCAGCTTGACAGGACGACCAACCCCCTTATCATGGAGACTGGGGCAGTCCAGCCCCCGCCTGCAGGCAGGCGACGCTCCATCCATGGGAAATGGGTACCCTCCGCGAGGGAATGCCAGTCGCTTCATCAATACAGAGTCAGGACGTTACATGTATTCAGCACCATTGCGGAGGCAACTAGCGTCCCGCGGTAGCAGCGTCTGCCACGTGGACATCTCAGACAAGGGAAGTGATGAAATCGATCTGGAGGGCATCACCATGGATGCCACCGGCTACATGAGCGATGGGGATGTGCTGGGCAAGAATATCAGAACTGATGACATCACAAGTGGGTGAGTGTCTTTATTTTTCTTATTAAATACTATGTTTAGTGATTCTTGCATTATGTTAAATGGCACTTTATTCCTGTGATTATTAGGAGCAATAAAAGAAAAAGCAACAAACATATTATGGTTGGACTCGATGATCCGATGGGTCTCTTCCGACCTGGTGATTCTATGGTTCTACTGGTTTTAGGAATCATTTAGAGTGACAGCTCATTGCTACAGTAAATTTAATCAGGGGGTTTTAAGTGCATGATCTGAGTTTTACATGCATGTTACAAAAAATGTTCCTCTATGTGAAGATACTTGTGCACATGATGAAATGTTTTCCTGAATCATGAGTTCATTGTGGCCGTGTCAGACACCTGCTGCAACATTCATTTGTGCCCACAAGATGGGGAGAGTGAGGCATTTGCTGTACTGTTAAACCCTTTGGCTGTTTGAACTTTTTGGGAACACAGTTCACGGGAAGGGCATGAGTTTACACCTCTGTGTAGGGTAAAATAGTTCTCCACACAAAGCAATGTCTAAAGAGCAAGTTAGTGTGCAGAAAGATGAACTGATAGACAATTACTAATAAGGTCTAACATCAACATATTACCTCTGCCTTGACTGGAAAAAGCATTTGTTCTTTGCTCCAAATGCACTATTCAGGTCAGTATGTCTGTTTTCAATTTGTTTTTGGAAGTACAGTCTTTTCTTTAGCTCAAGTACATCAGCACCAGATAGATGTTAAAAGTGATCATTGAGATGTAAATGGCATTTTTGGGTTTGTGACAGCCTTCCCCCCTGTCTGGCCATCTTAAATCCCTTGCTTTTCTCTTATTTTTTTTGTAAGTGACATTTCTTGTAGCATTGGCTTATTTGGAAGATTTAGTGTCTCTTACAGAACTAGAAGGATGGAATCCAGCTGCTTTGTCACCAACTTAACCAGTTAAGTTATGCAATCTGAAAACCTCAGCTAACCCTGTCCATTGTGAATATTGGAATGTTTTCATGTTGTCCTTTTTGAGAAGTCGGGCACTTTATTTTTAATTCTTCATAATGAAAGCATATGGTAAAGAAGCTGATGCAAAGGAACAGTATAACATTCTATTTCAAATAAAGCATCAGTAGCTGTTGCTGAATTAATAATGCATCATATCCCTGAAGCGCCTTGTATTTTCCACAAATAAATCAACTTACACCCAAGTTATGCAGTGTTTATTGTAGTAACAGTTATTGCTTTTCCTCTGGACTACGACTTTTATTTAAACTCATGGCTGTAATTTTGGTCTAGAAGTGAGGAAAATAAATTTTGAGCAGTGTGGTGGTTTCTATAAAACATCTGGAGTATGAGCTGATAAGGGGCCCTGGCAGAATTGTGTCAGCTTAGGCTTCTGCTGCTCATATGCTAGAGCAGCCCCACTCTTTGTAATCTTTACTCAGTGTACAAGGTTCAGGTTCCAGGCTGAGGAAAATAAAAGAATAAGATCGTTGTTAAGCTTATGAATATTTCCAGAGAAATCTGTCTTTTTCATATGCTTTGCCTTTAGCTACGAAAGCCTATTACACTAAATAATGTAAGTTAGCTCATTGATTTATATAGCACTATTGTAGACATTGACTAAGTTCCAAGGGCAGAATCTGTATTGTAGGTCAATCCATCGTCAAAGAGATCCAACTTCATTGCCAGGTTGTGGGCAGTTAGGAGTCTGGGATGTTCAGAGGTCTTATCGTTGCTGCACTGATGGGCATTTACAGTGAGTTCCTGGAAGCAACCTTGCAATGTTGGGGTTAAATAGTCTGTGGAGCATAATTTTCTGTGTCGCTCCCCCAGAAGGGAGTATTCAGTATTGAATTGCGGTAACAGCATTGAATATAATACCAGTATTAATGGAGAGAGATAATAAATGAGGATGTTACCTTTGGTGAATCTCACTGACACCTAATCATTCTGGATTTCCATCTTCAGTATGAACGGATGTTGTCATGACTGTTTAATGGTTTATCTTCCCCTATGTCTGTTTATTACTACTACTAAAAAATAAAAAAAAAGATAGTGTTGTGGTTTTGTGGGAGAGGAGTACTGCACTGTCAGAAATTGGAGAGTTTGCTTGTAACGAAAGTATCTATGTGACTTGGTGCAGAATGAATCTCTGAGATCAGTGTTAGGGTGAACAAGACCAACGTTTCCAGAAGCTGAGTTACAGGATGCGGAAAGCAGCACAAGAGGGCATTTATAGCATGAATAGCTCTTTCTTAGCTGGTATGTGTTTCACTTTGTCATTTTTCAGAATTGCTGCAATCCTGCCGTCTGAAAACCTTGGATCTGTGTTTTCCTTGGCAAACTGATAGGGAAGGAAGCCAAAATACTTGTTGCAGCCAAAATAAATCCAATAGCCAAGATAAACTATTTTAGCCCTGTGATCCTGATGCTTTCTCTGAAATGTACTGGGTCATGGGAAGTTTCGTTTGGCCTCCATTAATAAGGCTGCTCAAGCAGAGCTCTGGCAGACACCAGGATTGCTTTCCTAGGGTTAGAAAAGAATATCTCTTCCAAATGGGCAGAAAATATCTCTTAAACTAAGAAAGGCTCCAGAGGGTGGATCAAAGGTAAGAAGTGGTCTTATTGTGGGAGCTAAAATATCACTTGAATGACAAAGCAGCAGGACTGGGAGCAAGCACCCACCTAAGCTCCTTCAGTGGCTGCCTGAGCTCAGGGTTTCATCAGAAAACAGCAACCTCACAGCCCAAACCTGTCTCACCCCAAAGACTGTTACTGGGGGGGTCTTAACTCTCACAGGTTTTTGGGGGTTGTTTAAAAGGTTTTGGCCACTTCAGTCTCCTTTTAGCTACTAGCATACATATTCCTACCTCTTCTTGTCATTTCCACCCTCCCCTTCCCTTCTCTGTAATGAGATATAATTTCCTTTTTATCTGCCCTTGGAATGGAGCAACAGAGCAATGTGTGTCAGGAAGGCCTTTTAAAATTATTTTCTTTTAATTTAATTAATCTTCTACCTCTGTTTTCATTACCCTAATGTACGGCTTTCTATTCAGAATTAACAACGTGTATGTACTGATTAGCACTGGTCAGATTTTCTCAGGAAATGGCTGTGATGTCCACAAACACAGCTTGTCAAAACAATTTTTTTTTTCAGAAACATGGCTGTAGACAACTATGTTGCAACAAAATGTAGAACTGATTA
The DNA here is from genome assembly GCA_013389865.1 of Piaya cayana. Taxonomy (NCBI): domain Eukaryota; kingdom Metazoa; phylum Chordata; class Aves; order Cuculiformes; family Coccyzidae; genus Piaya; species Piaya cayana. Next base: position 143,355 of record WAAB01004781.1, on the reverse strand, counting down.
TTTGACAGCTCTTCCACCCTAGAGCCTGGATTTCGAGGCAGGGCCGATACGAGCAGCCCCGTGTGTGGACTGTAGGTCTGTTGTGTGCCAGGCTGGGCACCCAGCTCAATCTTTTTGAGTGTCTCATTAATAAATGTTACCTAGTGACCCTTTCAGCCCTTGCTTTCCCCAGCCTAGCAGTGAACTGCTCCCTCAGCTATTAGGTGAGCATAGAAGGGCTCAGCTTGTGTAGGATATTAAGGGACTCTATGCTAAAATTCTGCCTGCAGTGAACTTCTGCAGGTGCAGCAGCTGTTGGAGGGTTGCAGGGGGATGTTGAGACTTTTTACTCTTTCATTAACCTCCTCATTTATTTGTTGCTTTGGGGCCAATACCTTCCCATTCCTGATCTCTGTTTCCACACCCTCTTAATGTGTTTGTGCATGTGATGCTCATGGGATTGTGATTCCTTCTTGTTTATTCAAGCATTATGCTCCCAGGAGGTCTTTCTGCTACAAGCACTACAAGCAGGTGAATTGGAAATGCAGATGAAAGGATGCTAAAAGGGGGTGCAGGACCCTCTGAGCTGGGGAATCAGGCTTAACCCTTGCTTCTGCTCAGGTCAGTTAAACCTACACAAAAGTATTGTGCCCTAGGCAGAAAAATCACATTTGTGGTACAGAGGCTTGTCTACCCTTGAGTAACAAGGACCAAAACTCTCACAGCAAGAGGGTTCCCATTGTAGGCTGAAATTCAGCAGTTAGGAGGCAAAGAAGAGCTGAAATTGAGGACTGATCTTACTGCATGTTGAATAGTGTGATTGATACTTGTCAGATTCTTGTGTCTCAGTTGCTTGATGTTGTACTATTGATCAGACAGTAACATGTTTTTTCCAGGTGCCAGGGTCCTATTGCTGGGTTTAGGCTTTAAAGAATGAAAAGCAGGATTATGCAATTTGCTGCTTATGAGGACTTGTTCTTGGTGACAGTGGTTAAGAAGAACTGTTTCCTTCTAAGCTGTATGTAAGAGGAATGGTTGCTGCTCCAGGTAATGTGGCAGCAAGAAATCAGGAGCTAATACTGATTCACTCTGTTCATTGATTCAATGCTTACTCTAGTCTTTTCTGACCTATTTTTATCATGGCATTTATAACTGTATTTTTTTCTATGTGCTTAGAGTTAGTCATTTTACTGGACATTGAGCTTCAAATGATATGATTTTAGTGATAAGATTTCATCAAAATACAGTGGATGGGTAAAACTTTCCTTGTATGGCTGTAACACTTCAATATGACTAAGAATTATTAGGAGGTTTATTTTATTTCTCTTCTCTGTTTGAACCAAGTGTTTATTTGAACTGCCTTCTGTCTTGCTAGGACTGGCTTCATACATTTTGATCTCCAGCTTTGCAGAATAGTAGCTATATATGGTAAATAGAGACTTAGCATAAATAATGAATGGGTCTGGCAAGCAAACTCTAAATTTTATTAAATGATAATAGGAAACCTTAATTTTTCACTTCTTAGTAAACTATGTTGAAACTGGATCAGAACTAGCTTTTGAATTTAGTCATACATATCCTGGTGCTGTGAGGAGGAAAAGAAAAAGATATGGCAGTGTTTAAATCAAAATAATATTTTTATTCCAGGAACAGTAAAGTGGCTCTTGATCGGGGAGTGCAGATGTAGGGTGAGGGGCAACAGTTTTAAGCTGTAAGACGGGAGATTTAGATTGGATATTAGGAAGAAATTTTTACTGAGAGGTTGGTAAGGCACTGACACAGGTTGACCAAAGAGGTTGTGGCTGCCCCATCCCTGGAGGTGTTCAAGGCCACATTTGATGGGGCTTTGAGCAACCTGACCGAGTTGAAGACGGTGTCCCTGCCCATGGCAGGGCAGTTGGAACTGGATGATCTTTAAGATCCGTTCCAACCCAAACCATCCTATGATTCTATGAACTGTATTTAAAGATTTTTCCAGGAGACATGATTAGAATGTTACATATGTATGTCCAAAATTGTAAATATTGTGTATTACTTTAAATATTCTTAGATAGTCCACCCAGTTTGGGAACAGTTCTGTTGTTGGTTTCATCAGTAAAACAATATTTGGTGATATATCACAAATGCTATGTCAGATAACATGATCTCATAGAATTTTTCTTGCACTGTAGAATTCAGCATAGAAAGAAACCCTAGGCTTACAAATTATAACCTCAGAGATGAGCTGGAATCAAGCTTTTTATTCAGTGTACTGCTAAAAAGGGTCACCTTAAGTCATGTGGAGGTTTATGAGTAAAACAAACTCCCAAGCTGTGTTGTATTTTTTTTGCTGGCTTGTACACACTGTCCTATTGTTAATGCCTACCAAAATACCATATAATGGCCTGTATCCTGCTCTGGGGTTGTTTCTGTAATAAACACCTCAGCAGTGTTTGAACTGCTGCTTCTGTGCCAACAGCTTTTTGTAATTTGAGCAAAAGGACAGCTTCTAAAGGACAAAACACAGTCCCACTCTGGGGCTAGCCAGCAGAGGGAGATGCAGTCATACACACTTGGTCGATCTGGATCATCTGCAGAGAAGGAGGTTTAACTGAGTCTAAAATTGCTGTGGAATAACTCTTTCCTCCACTGCTGACCCTGCTAAAAACCTGTGGGAAAGCGTCGCTCCCTCATTACTGGTCTTTGGTCACACATCGTTCCCCTTCCTACAAAATTTAGGAGGACAGTGCAAAATGGATCACTTTTTCTATAGCTTATTTATATTATATTATATATGTTCTGTCATCTGAGAAAGGATTTTAGGCATTTGAGTTAAAATTGGCCAGTGCAGAACCCCACTGAGCAGCTGCCTGGTTCTAGTGGATCTTCTTGTTCTGGTCAGGCAGCCTGTGCTTGGTGGGTCTCATCATTTTCTCTCAAGTCGTGAGTTACCACTCATGTTTCGCTTGAGTCCACAGTGGCATTTGCACACCTGAAAGGATTTGACCTCTTACATGTTTTATGGTCTTGTCTACCTGATTCTGACAGATTATCATCTCTGGGGTCTTCTTCCAGGGTGGGGTCATTCATTTTATGTCAGCACACGACTGGATGGATTTCAGAAATCACTTAGGAATTGGAACCACAGGACTCAGTCCTTCCTTCTTCTAAATGACACAATGGCTGTGCTGTGATTTGCTCTCCTTCATATCATTGGGCACTGGAACACTCTGCCCTTGGAGGTGGTGGAGTCACCTTCCCTGGAGGTGTTTAAGGGATGGGTGGACAAGGCACTGAGGGGCATGGGTTAGTATGATAGTAATGATTAGACTGAATGATCCAATGGGTCTTTTCCAACCTGGTGATTCTATGATTCTGTATGCATGAACCTTCCAGCGTAATGAAGAACATGGGCTTCACTGCCTGCTGGCCCAACTCCAGTCAGGTGGGTACCTGATGCCCTTTTCCATCATCTGGAGAGCATCGAGTCAGGCATCAGTTCAGTGTTAGGTTAGTCCAGCTGATGAATGAATCCTTCTGTGAGATTGAGTAATGTGGATTTTAATCCCGTCAGACACAGAAGGAAGCAATTTTTTCAATTATGTTTTTGTGATAATCACCTTTAACCTGGGTATGCTGGACGTGGAGTTGGGCTTTGGCGTAGCCCCCAGATTTAACACCTGCTATGGCCTAAGTCCTGCATACAAATAGTGCTCACAGTCCTGATCCAAGGCCTCTAGGTCACACAATTCAGGACTAAATTGATGGCCTCACCGCGTTGAACTAAACCAGCTCAGATTTAAAGATGTCATTTGGGAAAAATGTGGGAAATCACAACAAATATAGTTAAGCAAGATTGCTTCTTAAGAATAGTTAAGCTTTTACTGGTCACTTGGTTACAAAGGGAAAATTGTTCTAATCCTTATGATTCCTAATGCTGTAATGAAGCCCTCACATCTCCTAGCAAAGTCATTGAGGAGTCACTGCTCGAGTTCCTCTGTGATGACCATCTGGGAGGATCTGCCCTAGTCTCTTTCCATGAGTTCTCTCAGGTCTGGCTATGTTCTTGTATGTATGTTAATCCCCTAGCTTCTTTGAAGCTTGCTTTTGGCAGCTGTTAATAGTTAATTCTGGCATTTGAAGTCTCATTGCTATAGCCAGAGTTCTCCTCCAAGATACAGTGCTCCATTCATTTCTGAAGGGCCATTCAACCCCAAGATAGATGAAGAGTAATAAATAAAGCTTTAACCTGTCCTTTCTTCTCATAAACAGCCCAAAGAAGGGGGGCAAAATTAAGGCAAGCAATGACAAAAAAAAACCAGTAGTAATATTTAATATGAAAATCGTAGTATAATCTTATTCTAACTCTGGCTTTTGAAAGTCCAGTTGCCTTAAGTGGATGCTTTTCAGTGCCTAATCCCTGTCATCACCTTGGATGGGCTGACTAGATTTGTGAAAGAGTTTTAAAAGTGATGGTGGAGCAAGCTTCTTCCTTGAGAACATGATGAATTTAAGCTTAAGGTGTATTTGGCACACAGGTTGAGGGACTGTTGGAAAGAGTATCAAATACTAGAAGTGTCTCCTTCGGAGCAGCAATGCTGCAATGTGAAGGGTGCTTTCTTTCAGTCTAACGCTCTTACATACTGACAGTTTCTCTTGAACTACACATAAGACTGCTAATTCCACAGGAAACTGGTTTCTTCAGAAGCTCTGTGAGAAGCTGGTGCCCTGGAGGGAACAGATGTGGTATAAATGAAATTTGACCTATAGTGGCAGCCAGCCACCCAAGTCCTTTGCAGGCTCTACTGTCCTTGGAATTCCTTCCCTTAGAAAAGGCAAGGTTTGTGGTAAGGAGCCTGCAGAAGCCACTTCTTCCTGTAGTTATCTTTTTTTTTTTTAACCCTAAAAACAGTTCTAAGGATTAAGTAGTTAATGAGGCTGAAGTTGTTTTGCTTCTAGGCTGGTTTGGACAGTGTGAATAAGCAGCTACTGTTCACCTTATTATTGATCTACAGGTTAGAAGTTTCCCCAAGTAAACTGTAAAAGTAAAATATACTTATAATGTTTTACGTAATCGCATTTTCCCTATCTTACCTGTTAGTGAAAAAAGTATATCCTTCTTCCTAGCAGTGATGAGGATTTTTGAAACTGCAAGTGATTAGTTATATTTTTCTGGATTTAGCATATTTGGGTTGTAGCATCTTCAGAACAAATCATAGGTCATTCATTAGTTTGCTAATTGCAAACAGTTACCTATTATTAGTAAAAGTCTCTTAATGTATAAATTCTAGACTGCTTTCAATATAAAATTATATTTTAAATGAAATGAGCAAGAGGTTTGTGCTTCTGTGAGCCTGAAATGTAATATTTGGTCTAATGTTAGGGTTTGGGGTATTCTATTAGCAGTCCAGCCCTGAGAGTTCAGGACCTAATCCTATCTGTGAATGCCCTTGAAATTCACGTGGATCAAAGAATGGTATTTAAACCTGAAATAGGTTTATAGACAGGGTATGTGTTCAGCATTTTGGTTAGAGAGATGAAGTACTGTGCTAACGTGGTAGGCATTGTAATGGTGAGTGGTCAGGCAAGAATAATGGATGGAAAGGTTTAGGGGGAAAACACGAGGAAAGAGCACATGGTGTAATTCCAATGTCAGGATGGAAAACACAGACCAAAATCGTACAAACCTGAGAAGTTCGGAGTTGTCATCATCCCGCTGTTAGTATAATGCTTCTTTTGAAGTCAGATTTAGAACAAATTCCTGGTTACAACAACAGAATCGTTTTGATCACTTTTATCATATTTCAGGAACAGCAGTGGAGAAATTTCTGCTAGTGGTGTTCTTTAGTGACTGGCAAAGTTAGACTCCTCCTTCTGATACTCGAAGCTTGTTAAATCTCTTGATCTCATTTAAGTGACTGTAATGATGAGGCAGGTGAAATGTAGTGAAAATAAACATTTAAAGGAAAACATGAAGGGTAACAGTGTTATTTCTGGGGCTAAAATAGAACACTTTAAAATGTCAAAGCGGATGTTAACACACGGAATAAGCCAAAAGCTGTAATTCTTCCATGCTTTTTGTTCTTCAGGTTTCAAGTGCTTGGGCTCCTGGGCACGTCTTCTGTCAGGAGGCACCTGGGCAGCTATTTCCAAAATAACCTTGAATCAAAAGCACCAAGGGGAAGGCAGGAGCACATGGGCTGCCAGAGTCGGCTCCAGTTTTGGGGCACATTGCTGCTCTCTTGCTTGCGTGTTCGGGATTACAGAGCCGTGCGATGCTGAGCAGATCAGAGTAGGTTTGCTCAGTCTGTTGTGCTGTGTGCTGCTCCTTCTCTTCCTACTACTTAAATAAATAAGGAATGCCTATCCCTTGGCTGTCTGTTTTCAAAATTGGAAAATTCATATTCATGCATTTAAGAAGTGAAATGAATATATATGAAGTGGTAGAGTTGTCAGACCATAAAAGTAGGTGTGCTGTTGGCTGTATACGTGCGTCAGTAGGGAGTGCAGACAGAAGTGAGGTGACGCAAACCACTGTTTTTTACTGATCCCTGGCATAGCCTTGTTTCTTCCATGTGCCTTTCAGATGAGGGAAATAAATCACTTCAGCATCAGGAGTACCCCAAAAATATTGCACTTGGAAGGGCTTATTACAGCATTCAATATTTCAGAGGCACAGAAAGGGTGTGGTTGGCTAAAGAAAAGAGAACCGTAAAAGTCCAGGTTATCCAGGGAACTCCAAAGCAAATTTATGCCTGGGGGCGTACACAGGGAGCCATTTTCTAGGTGATACCTTTTTTTCTGTAAGAAAGTGCACTGTACATTCCCGTTGTGTGTTAGAAGTGTATAATACTGCTATTGTTTAACTGGAGTCTTAACATTCAAAGAAGCTTTGTTAGTTCTGTTAGCTTGCTGATGAAGAGTAAAAGCATGAAGATGACCATTAAGCATTAATTCCTGAAATTATTAGAAACTACTTTTAACCAGCATCATTACCATCTCACTGTCCACTCGTTAAGTATTACTATATTTTACTTCCGTAAAGGCAGTCATCCTCGTTGGCTGTTGGTACCACCCCTAAAGCGTCTGTTTTCCCTCAGGTCAAGTATTTCAACTTTTCCTTATTTTGGGACAGCTAGAAAAATATTTCCAAGTGTTTGGTTTTGCACTGAATGTGCTTGCAGAATTGTTAAAGTTCATGAATCTAGAAAGGCATCTAGAACAAGTTTGTCATATTTTTTAACAGGAGAAGTCAAAGAAATCACAGCTAATCATTAACTGGCCTAATACCATTGTTTGGACTGCAGTGGGTTATTGGAGAGGAGAGTAGGATACTGGCATTCCATATTAAGCAGGTGTATGATAGGACAATATGCTCAGGTAGCATTGAGTATTGCTAGAGTTATACGTATGCAGGGTAGTATTTCCTGGTTTTATTTCTCCTTGAGTAAAACCTTATAAGATTATCTTCAGAAGAATATCTTCATTATGTTCTTCTTTCTCATAAAGCAAAAATCTGCAGCAATAATTCTGTTGTTTTCATAAAGACAAGATGGTTTCTGAGACCCAAGGCAGTTTTAAGCTTGAAGGGATGGAAAGGAAAGAAAAGAAAGTAACAGCTGGAGGTTTATGGCACCAGTAGCTTTTCATCTCCTCTGTACTAACCGATAGATATCAGAGAATATTTTTTTCATTTATTTTAAAGTGTATTTATTGTAAATGCATTTGTCTCCACAGAATTTAGAAGCTAGTACCTTTCACCTCTGCATGCAGGACTTAACAGGCATCTGTTTGGAAAGAAACATTCCAGGGTAGAGGACATTACATGTAATAAATAGGATCTAGAGCTTTTAATCTATGATTACATAAACTTGTTTCAAAATAAGAAAATGTGTCTTATGTCGTTCTTGGATGCAAGAAACCTGTCCTACTGGTATTGTGGGTAAAAGTTGTTGTCTGTGCTTCTTTTACCGGGTTCTGGTTAGAGAAACTCAGGGTTTAGTTGTCAAAGATGCCGAAGGCCAACTTCTGTTGACTTACGTATGATTTATGAGTGCTTAAAGCCAATGAAGATCTGACTGTTAGTTGTCAGTTTGAAGCAACTGCAGAATTATTCTAATTAATCTGCTAAGCTTCTACGTAAAGGATAAAAGCTCCTAATGCCAGTGAAAAGGCTTTCAGTTGATTTCAGCATGGCTGACTCTTAAGAATAATATATTTCCTTTCACATATTCAGAGCAATAGGAATGGAGACCCATCTATGTCAGCTGCATATCTTGATATCTTTGATATCAAAGGAGTAGACACATGCAAGAAACCTGACAGCAAAGCTGAAAGCTGCATTTTCCAGTATGTGTACAAGGGGTATTCGTATAGAAACATGTTTCATGTGCAGACAAGTATCTACAGTAAAGCAATTGGCATATTTACATTAGATGTTTTTGCAGAATGCTGTTTGTGTGTTTGTATAGCAACATGGTCTTAAGATCTGCTTTTCTTGTCTTTTATTTTCCTTCCTTTTATTTTAGTAGCATAAGGAAAAAAATATTCTTCCACAGTAGTATATTTATAAAATATGTCAAACAAAAGTTAGAATGACAGACCTCAGATGCGTTCTACATGAATTACAGTGAAACTGCTCCTCATGCTTTTTACAGTCCTTGTTTATGAGTTTGAAGAATCATGTCCCCACAGATTTGCTGAATGGAGAATATTCTTGTATCTCATTTAAAGGGCTTAACAACCTCTTAGTCAGTCTCCCCAGGGACCCTCCTTGTTGTTCTTGGGGAAGGCGCTCTATGGATTTATACACCTAACTGAAATGCTAACCAGCAGATTGTGCAGGGCTTGCTGGCTCGTTACCATCCCAATTTTAGAAATGTAGTAATCAAATTTGATATGCTTAAAGTACATCTGTTGCAGTAACATCTCGCCAGCAGAGGCATTGCTGGCTGCAGTGAGGAGCATCTGTCCTTTCTCGGTGTCGATGAGGGTGTCTCTCTGTTAGGGAGAGAGCTCTGTGCCTTGCTAAGCAAGAGGAAGGTGTCCTGTATATCTGGATGTTATTTTGTGCGCTACTGTTGGTTCACTAAGAGTGGCTAAAGAATTAAGAGGATACAATCCCTCAACTTGTAACTTGGTGAGGTATGTTGTGTGTGAGTTGTTAGAGGTTTTCTAGTGTCAGGTGTGTGAAAATCTATCCAGCGTGCTTAGAGAGCTATCAGTGCTGCTCCTGCAGAGGTACCTGGGTTGATGCACTAGTGGTGGTATCACAGAGCTCTCTCCATGCCACTTTCTTGAGAGGCAAATGGGACTTGCCTTTGAAGTTTAAAGCTCAATCCCATATATCTGTAGTCAGAAGTACTTTAAGAAATGAAGCTAAACCAAGAGAAAAAAACTCCAGTTTTATTTTGACTCTTGGAACTTGTTTTTCTATTACTGTTGTGAAAGGCCACAAAATATTTTAAAACACTGTTGAGATGTTGGTGTAGGGCAGTGCCTTGAGAAATTATTCAAGAAGGGAAGACTGGTGTAACTTCTTAATTTCAGTATTAATATATTAAAATATTTTATTCATAAATGGAACCAGAGTAGTAGGTAGTTGTTTGGATTTTAAAACTTTCTTTACTTGGTTACCACCACATCCAGAGGCTACATTAGTGATGGGTATTGCTGTCTGCATTGGTACAGACATCAGCAACAATCCTGGATGACAGACTCTGCATTCCTGTGAGGAATTGTTCCTGGTGATCAACAACATCTATCTACATCGGTTCTTGTCCACCACATCATTTATTTTCACCTAAGATTCTTTTTTTTGTTTGTCTAAACTAGAAAGTAAGAAATGTGCTGTGTAACAAATTGTGAAGTTTCATATGTACAACTGGACCTTTTTAATATCTAAGAGCAGTAACACATGCAGATGTTTCTAGGTCACAGGTGCAGACAGAATGCAATGTAGGAGCAAAAGGAAGGTTGAAAGGTCCTGCCTGCTGCAACTTGGATTCCTCACATAAACCTCGGGATACTCATTGTTCATGGAACATTGATAAAATCTAGGGAGAATTCAATGTGATTTTTGCAGTTAACTTGTAAAAGGGTTGAGATTTCCATCATGTTGTTTCAGCCCACACAAAAGAGTTCAGGATGGTATAAACATGCATTGTTTTTTATAGGAAAGTATAATTAATGATAGCATTGACAAATATTAAGTTACTTCCACCTAGGCAAGCTTAGTGCTAGTTCAGTATTCTTGTTCGTCACAGTTGTGTTGAAATTCAGTTCTTACTGATAAGATAGAGCATAAGATGTAACAGACAACGGTGAGAGGCAAAAAGTATCTCCCATCTCATCAAGAATGAAGTTTTCTTGCTTCACATTCCAAGTAACATTCTTAAGTTAAAAGCAGGGAAACTGCAATCTAGTTAAAAACTTGCAGAAGATAGGAGCTGCAATGCTATCTGAAAGATTTGTTGCTTTACTAAACATGACGTTTTGGTTTGCTTTTTCGAAGGTACATGACCGATGGTGGTCTAGGCCTGTACACTCGAAGGCTAAACCGGCTGCCTGATGGCATGGCCGCAGTGCGGGAGACGATGCAACGTAATACTTCACTGGGACTCGGAGATGCTGACAGGTAAGGTCTCACTCAGCAAATACTCGCCTATAACAGTGCATTTGATTTGTGCTGTACCTAACGCTTAATGATCTCTAAGATTACATAGCTTTGAAAATTCAGATACTGACTATGTAGATAGAAGCTCCTCCCGAGCATTTCAGGTTATGTGCTCACAGAGGTGTTGGGATAAATGCTGGGTTTGTCTTTTGGTTAATTTGCTGAAATCTTTTCTGGGCTTTAGTGGACAGAACACAACAAAAAGAAAATGTGTAACTTTTATTTGAATAGTGTTTGAAATAAAAAAGACCAAATTGTCCTATCTCCACTGATTCTTACAAGTCCAGTCATTCAGTGTGAATGGTCAAGGGCAAAGATCAAGAATTAGGGAACTAAAAATCCATAATTTATGGGAGTGCAGTCATAAAGGAAGCAGGGGAGATGGACAGTGACGAGACCTATCTTCCGTTACAGTTGACATAAATGGGTTAACTACTTGTGCTTTCAGTGGCGTTGGCCTATAGCTGCTTATTTCTCTTCCAGATACAAAGATGGATGAGTGTTACTGTTGATGTAGTAAGTTAACCATATCCCTTATCCTCTGTGAGAGGACCCTGGGTATAAAAAGTGGATTTTGAGTTACATATTTGAACAAATTCTTGAACTAAAGGGTTTTTTTCTTTTGTTTTGTTATCAAGAAGGTATTCCTGGGACATAATGCAGTGATTGAGTTAGATATTACTGATACTTTATTAATAGTGATGCATGGATTATTAAGGAAATAGAAGTGATAGAGAATCTAGCCTTGTTTTCAAAGAAAGCTCTACTAAATTTCCTTGTTGTTCTCTGATGTTAGTAAAGAGCAGAATGGTAAATCTAAACAAAACTACTAAAACCTCCTGGAAAATCTCAGCTGTTTCAATTACTGTGTTAACATATCCTTGCCAGTTGTAAAACATGCCTGGATTTTTCACAAGTTGGTATCTCTGAAATTTGCAACTAGAAACCGGTACTTGGCTCCAGCGCTTGCTCCTGGCTGTGGGTGAAAGCATCAGGTGATGCAACTGAACAGCAATCAATTATCATTCCCATCTGTTGCTGTGTCTTCTGAACATTGCCACTTTAACAGAAGTTATCTGTTTAGAATATAGAATTGACCTAATATAAATTATATTTTTGTTTAAGTAACAATCAGCCTTCAGGAGAGCTAGTGATGCAATCTTCATCACTGATTCCTTCTCCCATCCAGTATTTTCTGTGCTTGCAACACTTTTTCTAGGCATGTAAATTATTCTTGCACTTTATTTGCTAAGCTCCTTCCCTGAAGACACCACACATCAAGACCAATTACATACATTCAACAAGAGAGATTATTTGTATGTTTAAACGTATTCCTTTTGGAATGGGATTGTGACACACTGAAGCACAATCCCTAGTTCACATCAATTTTTTTCAGCTTTGAAATAATTCTTTCAGTTCATGTGGGAGGATGAACTTCACACACAATGAAGACTCTGGCTGGCTGGCAACACAGGATCACAGAAAAATTACCTTTGGTCCCAGAGTCAATGACATTATTATGTGTTGTTTTGATTTAGTCTGTCCTACCTCAACTACAAGCCTACTCTCTTTATGCAGGGAGTCGGAGTTTTCTGACAGTGATTTAAAAATAGCTCTTCATTGGTAGCTGGGTGATCGTGATGAGCAGTTTAAACAAAAAATTAATCATGGCTTGGGCAGCAGTTTTACAGGGTGAAAAGGAAAAGGAGTTGAGTAAAACAGTGTAGTAATGGATTGCTTTCTTCCTTCTATGACTGGAGGCAAGCAGGAATACGAAATTGGTTTATTAATACACCCAGAAAACATATGAAGATTACATTTAACTTGTTCAAAGCAGGTGTTAATTGAATGCATGGGAGGAGGAATATGAAAGGCTATGAACCTTTGACTATAAGGTTAATCATTACATTGTTATCAGAGGAATTTTTGCAGTGTGCTTGCTTGCTTGCTTGCTTGTGTTATTAAGTGTAGAAGTTTAGTTGAGAAGCTTTTGCTTGTTGGCTCTGGTGACATAAAGCATGGACCTTAGAAGGTAAATTTTCCCCTGCAGCAGGAAAATCCAAACAAGGCAATTTAATTTAATGCTTGATTGCAAGGTTAATGGAATCACTGCACAACACAGCTCAGCTTATTCACTTCAAGACAATTTATGTCTGCATAGGAAAAGGGTGTTTTTAATGAAAAAAACACTAAAAATGCCTTTTTATTTAGTTTCTGATTTTTTAAAAGGTTGCAAATTAGACACCTGTGCTTTTCTCTCCTCTCTGTATATGTTCTTGATGTGTACCATCTGGTTCTTTTAGTGGATTTCACATTTTTAGGCACAGCAGCTTGATCTGAGACTAAATTCTGTCCTTACTTTCATATATGTAACTTGCATTTACACATGCATATAGAGGGAAGAAATATGAAATATAGATTTGAGTAAATCTTTCTGTAATTGCTTGCTTTGTATAACCTATGATTTAGAGAAGATAATTCAGACCTACGCTGATTTATCATATCCATGTGAATAGGACAGGAGACTATATTAATCAGTGTGAACTTGTCAGGAGTAACTGTAGTACTGACTAATAGACCTAAGGGAAATGTCTATATGACTTTGGAAAACAGTCCTCAGTGAAGAAGTGCTTAAGTAACTACTTCTGAGCGTGATTAACTTGCAAGGTTTCACTTCTGCGATTTGAGGTTTCATGCATTACATGTCTTTGCATAAGAGCATAAGGCATAAAAAGGTCTTCCTGGCTTCTGGCTGTAAAGGATCTGTCTCATTAGATAGCAGCTTGCATTGTCTTGGCACTTCGAACAGCTACGGCATTGGTGGACTGCAGGTAAAACATGGCTCAGGTGTTGAACATGTGCTCCCAAGAGTGTTTTTGTATCATGGTTCAGATCTTTCACTACAATGGCAGTCATCAGGTCTAAAACAAGAATGTTCATTACTAAACACAAGCTGAAGAGCAGTTGTCATCAATTGGTCAATACCTAAGAGCCAGAGGAAAAAATGGAAGGAAAGGCATAGTATGGTGTCTGTGTGCTGTGGAAAAGAGAGAGATGGAAAACTTATTGCTGGCATAACAGGGAAGGATTAACTGGGGAGAGGGGGCAAATTATTAAAGGCTTTCTCTTCATTGAATCTATGGTTTTTAATATCCACCAGAGTTGTTATTTTAATACTCTGGTTTACCTATTGAAGATGCTCTCTAGAGCTCCCTTGACAAGGAGAAGAGGTCAGAGATAAATGTGTTAGAATTGCCTCCCATGGGTACCAGGTGCTTTTTAACTTTGTGGCTTGCATGTGAACTCATTCAGTGGGCACACGAATACTGGTTTGGTTTTTTACAATTCTTGTTACTGTGCACGTAATTTGGGGGATACATATGGTACAGTGGATGAAGTCTACCACATCTGAGGAGTTCTTCTGCAGGATTTGGTGATAGTGTCAATTCTGTTTAGAGAGGCATATTGAGAAGTGTTGGGAAGTTGTGTTTGTTTCTCAGGGTTGGTCTAATTTTATTCATTGCATGCTGGTCACAGAGAGTTTACTTCCAGCAGTCTAAAATATCGGGGACCTTGGTAGCGGCAGCAGAGCCCGTCTGCCAGGATGGCATCAAGTCACTCTTGCTGTTTGTGGAGCTGCTCGGTGTGCATGACAGCATCCCCAAGACCTCTGACTCAGGCCCGAGGCTCTAGCAGTTCGACAACAATGGGAAGGGTCCCCAGCAGCCGTGGCAGTATGCGGGGAGGGACCTGCCAAAGCACAAGAGCATGATTCCAGATCACCCCAGCAAGTGCAGGGTTCTTGCAGTCAGTGATTGAGTGGCAATGTGGGATTAAACCCACAGCAGGGATGAGAGGGAGACAGGGAGAGGGTGGATGGGGGACAGCTAACTGATACATTTAAAGTTGGGTGGTGCTTACAGCTCTGTAGACCCAATACACCTCCACATCTGTGGCGTAGCAGGAGAAGCTGTCAGGTATCCACAAGTTTGAACTCTCATCTAAAAGGCTACATATTTCCTAAGCAGTTATCACTTTCAACTGCTGAGAATGGTGACTTCTGTGTTAAGAAGGTAGTGGAAATTCTTTTGGGCTGACTTGTGTTGAAAGAAAGGGTGATCACCTTCATGCCCACTGAGGCAGATGAGCTGTTCAGGCAAAATGAAGGTTTACTCCTATTTCTGTGGCACTTCCGAAAGAGATGCACTCCCTTCTCTCCTCTCTCACACCTTATCTGAGAGCTGGAACAGACTTGTCATGAAGTAGGGCAAGTCCTATTTTCTGTGTACATCTACACAGACAGAAGTGTAGAAATCAGAGCATATGGGCCGTGCAGCAATGGAAAATCTTTCTGGGTTGCAGTATGTTCGCAGGGACAAGAGTGTGTTACTGTATTTTTCTTGCTCTGGGATTCTTGAAGCTACTTCACTTACGGAATTACAGAATCACTAGGTTGGAAAAGACCTCCAGGATCACACAGTCCAACCATTCCTATCAACCACCAAACCATGCCCTTGAGCAGTTTATATCCTATTCCCAGGTGGCCAAAAAGCTCTTCCATACTGGGGGTCCTGTCTTTAAGTCCTATTCTGCTCATGGTACAGGGATTTTCCAGCGGTCCGATAAGGTGACTTTCTGACCTTTTTATGACAGCTTATAGTATTCAGAGTGAAGCTGAGACTTGACAAAACAAGGAGTCACTTTGCTTCTGATCATTTTGAGTTGAGCCCCAGCATCCTGAGGCTTAAACAGCCCAGTGTTAATGCAGCTGCATGGGGTTTAATAATGCTCTGCTCTATTATATAAACAGGCATTAAAGCTTTGGTGTGATAGTCTTGAGTTGCTGCAGAGTATACTGTTAAATATACGTTTGGCCAGGATAAATAATTACATACGCTACAGTGGAAACACTTGGAGCTACGTTGTGCTGTTACAGCAGTACTATGAGAATGTGTGTAATTTGTTTTTATTAGTAAAAGCTTTGGATAGTCTCTCTAAAAGTACAACATTTATTTTACTAATACTGATTACTGCAATTTGAGACTACTTAGTTTGATATAAGGGACACTGGAACTGTGCAAAACCTCGCAATGAACCTGAGTAACTCCCACACTGCTAGCGGCTGTGTATGTGTGTCCAGGTATATGTGGTCAATAAGTAGCCAGGGGATCAGTGCTAAACATGGCAAGTCTGATTAGTGCCTGAGCAAAGTCCAAGGGCTGAGGTCAGCTCTTTTTAACTTGATGATTTTTTTGTTGTTGTCGTTTCTTAAGTGACAAAGGCTCGGCTCAGTAGCTTCTGTGCAGTTACCACGTGCTCTCATCCGCCTCAAGTAATGTTTCTATCTTATTAATCTAATTTTAACTGTAAAGTTTATCCTCTCCCATTATGTTGTTAGTTCAAGTTAATTTTCATATATATCAACTTATTCATTCATTTTAGTTTGGGGGAAATGAGCAAACCACCTTGGGTGTTCAAAGAGGTTTCATTCCTTCTTTCGTGTTCACTGTCAAGTTTTATTTCTTCTTCTTATGAAACTTGCAGCAAGAAATACTCTTTGTAACATGACTTAATGCCTTAAACATCTCTTTGAAACTACTGAAGTTATTTGATGCTATCTGATATACTCATGCATGGTTTTATGTTTCATTTGCATTTGGATGCATAAATTTCATTTCACTTTCAGAAAGGACTGAAACATAATGTTGCTTTTGCAAAGTGAACTGGTTTGAATGCAGAAGGGCAAAGCAGAATATTATCAAGAAACAGGTAGAAGTGTATTCACAGAAAACTGTATATGTCTCTGGAAAGTGGGGAGAGGGAAATAAGAGAAGGCAGAAATACTGACATGAGTCTGTGGGAAACAGATGAGTGTGCTGTGCCAACTGATGTTCACAGGGTTTATGTTCATCCAGGAAAGCCTTATACTCCACTTAATCCCTATTTTGAGACTGTAGGCATTCTCTCTGGACTTCTAGCTAAAGAATGTATCCATCTGTTTGTGCTTTAACAGCATTTCTGAACCAAATGACGCCTGAGATGGATCAGGTGGTGGCAGGAAATCTGCATTTCTATGTATCTGATGTCTTTAATGTGCATGCAAAAGACAGACACAAATTTTCTGAAAGAAGATTGTGATTTCAAGCTGAAGTCCAGATACAAGTTCTGTGCTTTAATTTCTGTTGAAATTCCTTGTTGGATTCTAGTTACAATCACTCTGACATTTTTTTGTTAATGTGGATTGAAAGTACCGATGCCATATGGCAGTTGAGTTTCCTGGTCATTGCATTTGGTCAGATCATGCTAGTGGTTTGACATCCAACACCAACATCCAGAAGGTTGAAACAGAGATGTTTTGCACACTGTGGTGCAGAGTTTGGGTCTCTTGCTGTTTGAGATTTTATATCGGCTGATCTTATATTAGTTGCAAGGAGCTAAACATGTGACTGATGGAGATTCTTTCCTGTGAGCCTTGCCATATCTTTTCCTTCTCTCCATCACAATTCCAGTCATACTTGACCCACTTATTTACCTTTCCAACATCATCCCCTTTGTGCTTCCAAAGTGTGTTCTCTTGCAGCCATTGATCTCTCCAAGCAGTGCATTCTGCTTTCAATACTGGGCTTTCATCGTGTCTACCTCTGTCCCCAGTGCAATACTGAAACCCAGCTTCATCCATGAAATGTCTTTGAATCTTAAAGTCGCTCCCCACTTTGGATACATTCTCTTATTTAATGATGTCAGTCTCGGATTTCACTTTCAGATTTTAACCCCGCTGAAATGAGGGTGTTTGCAATACACAGTGATATGCAGTTAAGTTTATTATGGCAATGTATATGCTATTGAGTCATTTAGGAACAAGGGATTATTTTAGAAAGAAAAAACTGAGAGCCAAAGGTAACTTAGGACTTGGCTCGGCAAGACTGGGTGAGATCATGGAAGAAGAACAAAACTTTCTTTGACCATTTTCAGGAATAGTAGTGAATTTAAGCTGTAACTTAAGAAGAAATAATTCAAGGGACAGAAGGAAAACATGGAGTGATTGTAAGGAAAATCTCTCTGATGCTTACTGACTTGTAAACTAGTCAGTGGGAAGTATGTCCTTTGAGGCTTAAAATACTACTTCCAAGCACAATTAACTTGGATTGTTCTGCTTTTACAATTTAATTGGAGGTTGTGCACATTATATGCCTTTGCATAAGAGCTTAAGGCATAAAAAGATCTTCCCAGCTTCTGGCTATAAGGACCTGTCTCATCAGATAGCAGCTTGTGTTGTCTTATTTCCAACAGCTTTGGCATTGGTGGACTGCAGGTAAAACACTGCTTAGGTATGAACGTGCTCTTCAACGGTGGTTTTGTATTATCGTTCAGATCTTTGATGACGACAGTGACAGTCTTGTACTTAGTTAAAAACAAGATCATATTCAGTTTAGCTCTTAGGAGGAGTTGGGACTGAATCTGGATCCTGGCACACAGCAGAATCTCGGTAGCTTTTCCTGCTTTTGGCTAGATTTATGGGTGATCACAGAGGAGACTGTGGACCCAGGAAGGAGATGGTCAGGAAAGAGAAGTTGGAAGAGAAGCATGAACTGAGCAGAAAGCCAGAGGAGATTCCATGCACTACATGGATATGTCACGACTAAGAAGGTTGTGGAGTTCAGGGGCTTTTCAGATGCAGTGATTTACAGGAGTAATGTAATTTACAAATGGTAAAAATTACAGCTTTCAAAGACAGCTGAGGGGCAGTATTTTCCTATTACTTTGCATTTTATAAAAACAGATTAGGGTCATCCATATGTCTCTTGGCTCAGGTAATACACAGCGCTTAATACTGATTTGTGGAGTAAAAAACCCTTTCACTGGAGTATGTCTAAATTCACTGACTGCAATTACATTGTTGAATCCTCTTATGGTGATGAGCTGACTAAAAAAAGATGTGTTAGTGTTCAGTGCTGGAGGGAGATTGTTGTACTGCCCTAATAACCATGGGAACTTGGTTCACAGTTCGGAAGGGCTGAAAAACAGATTGCAGCAAGTCATCAGGTTGGGGGCAATGTTGGCCTGTTCTGAAAAGTGGAGAGTGAAGGAGATGTCAGTGCTTTTGGAAAGATGCAAATTCATCTGAAAGCAGAATTAGAGACACAGTATTGAGGGATATCACATTAGAAGCTCTCCATTGAGGGTTCTGTTGCCTGTACAGGGAAGTGATTCCTAATTTGGATAGCAAACTCCTATCTTTAAACTCTGGTGGTGCTTACAACCCTCTATATCCAATACATCTCCACATTTGCAGCGTAGGAGGAGAACATGTAAGGTATTCAGAACTTTGAGCTCCTATTTGAAATGCTACGTTTTTTATAACCAGTCACCTCCTTCAACTGTCCAGAATGGCCACTCCTTTGTTAAGAAGGTAATAAAGTAACAGAGATGCTTTGGGGCTGACTGATGTCAAAAGAAAGGAGAGGGTCCCCAGCCTCATGGTCATTGAGGCAGAATAACTGTTCCAGTAAAATGAACTTGTAAACTAGTTTCCAGGAAGTCTGTCCTTTGGGGCTTTAAAAATTGATACGAACCAAAGCAGAATCACACGTTAGAGGGAAAGTGATGTGAAGAACCAAAGAAGGGCTTTCCAAATTAACCTATTTATTTCATTATTAATGGTCAAAGGTAAGACCATTACTTGTAATTCGTTAGGTGTGCCTGTTATGATGCAAAATGTGAATGCCTCCATTTATCTAACTAGTATCTGGGGGGAGGAGAGGTTATTTGTGGTTTTTATTCTGTTGTCCCTCATGCAGTTCACTTCACTCAAGTCTCTAAGCAAAGATATCCAATGACCACACCTTAATTCTAGAGGAATTCACTGAATAGAGCTGTCTTTATCAGTACTAGTCTGTGTTAAGTATCTGATAGTAAAATTAGACAACTTTCCACAGCTCAGCCTTAAGATGGCCACTTTTTTGTTGAAATAGGACTGAAAGATGAGAGGCTAGTTTAAAAGTATTTTCATGTCATTATTGCACTGGGATAAAGGGTTTGGGGATTTGTTCTTGTTTTTTACCTTACAGATTAGTGATGCAGTGGTTAAGCTTCTAATGTAAAAAGTCATGTTAAGGTCTCTGCTGTGCCTGACTGGACCAGAGATCTCAGTTTTGACCTGCTCTGTTTGGACTGTTTAACAATATTTGTCTCTCCTGCCAAAGTATTTGCTGGAAATAATACCCACACAAGATACTGAAAGGTGTTAGTAAGATTCTTGGCTATTGTGGAGCTATCAGATCATGAAAGTGGGATGGAAACAACTCAGGTTGAAGTCCTTGAACTCCACATCTCCCCCTGCATGATTTAAAAATCGAAAATTAATAAAAGGCCCAAGGGAGTTGTCTTAGTGTTAACAGTTACATTTTCTTGTGAACCAAGAGTATATTCAATGATAGTTAATTATAAAAAACAATTCAAACCAGCTCTAAAACATCACTGTAGCAGTAGCAGAGCCAGCAGTTTAAGAGTTTTAGCTAAAGCCTGCCAAAGGAGAGGAGAGAAATTTCCAACTGGACTCCAATTATTGCTTCTAATCTGCTTTTGTGTTGCCATTGTAGTGTAAAGGTTTTGGTTTGTTAGAAGGTAGGTCTACAGAGTTCTCAGGATCTCGAAGAAAGAGTCATAGGGAACACTTTGGGCCTATGTATGTATTGCATATGAAAAACTGCATCAACGGAAAACAGAGGTGGTGCATAGTCCGTCTGCTGCAACAAAGTCTTTGTGGTAGAGCATTCGCCCACATCTGTAGCGGATTTATCTCCTGCAGTCTAACAGGAATCATAAGTGGTGGGAAAAAAGCATCTTGTCATGAAAGGATATATCAAATCATATACTTACAGACTATTTCAATTCTGGTGTTTCCCTTTCAATTTCTCCCACACCTATTTTTTTCCTTCTCCAGTGCCACTTAATGCTTTTTGTCCCAAGTCTCTTGTTTTTCGTGCTGCAGGTCCCAGCCTTCAGCTTTGGAGTTTCCATCTAGATTTGTTTTCCCTTTTCTTTTTTCCAGTTTATTCTCCACATATAATCTCCGCTTCCCTTTTAGACTTATTGTCCATTCTCCAGGGCCCTCCAGAACGGAATAAAACATTTCTATTGTAAAACAAGGTTTCTTAGAAAAGATGGATATAACTTAGTAGTGAAATCTTGTATATTTTCCAACAATACTCGGGAATTGTTGTGCTGGTTTTACATGAGATCAAAGTTCATCTTTAGGTTGGCATGCAGCTTGGAAAACTTCAGACCAAATAGCGCAATTCTGGCAAAATGATAAGTAATTGGAGTCATTCCCCCTGCTAATTTCTTCATTTCTGTAACACAGCCATTGATGAAGCAGAGGGTGTAACCTCCGAGAGAACAAACATGCAGCACAAAACCCAGCAGGGCTGGGGCTGAGAAAGGAATTACTGGGCAAGGAACGGTTTTGCAAATTTTTGCTCTTACAGAAATTCTAGGAAAGGTTGAAAAAAGTCCTGCAGAGACCCTGGACCATCAGAACTTCTGCAGGGTAGGGTGAGGAAACGGTGCCATCATCAGTGACACAGCTCAGCAGACAGGACTAACAGAACTGATCCAGCAAGAAAACCACGCTCAGATGTACTGAAAAAAAAGTGTAAAATTGTACTTTTCTATTACATTTCATGGCTGGAATGATTTGAAGGGTAAATTAATCTGAAGTACGATATGAGAACGGTGACACAACATTAAAAAGCTTTTTTGACTTTGCGCAGTTGAGCTTTTGTGTTCTCCCACTTCCCATTTTCTCCCCTTAAAAAAAAAAAAGTGAAAATGGAGCCTAACTGCTTTTAACTTGTTATCATTTAAGAACTGGAAAGAGATATAATGTAGGTGAAGTTGCATATATTAATGGATCCTTTAAAGAGCCCGCAGTTCAGTAGTGATGGGGGTGGAGGGGAATGTAGCACTACGGGAGAGGGAGGCTCTGCTGAGCTTTGAACTGGATCAGATGCTTGAGGGCAATTAAACACATAAGATTTCCCCCTTTAAACAAAGGCACAGAAGAGAATTGCCCTGTTTTCTGTGCTGTTAATCAAGAGGAGAGAAGAATGTGTAAACAAGAAAGAAAAGATGGTGCTGCATAAAGAAAAGATGTTAGACCCTAGCAGGAGGCCAGCTTGAGTTGCATCTCAATAAATAATAAGTGCTTGTTATGCTAATAGTTACTATTTTCAATAACACGATTTGCATACAGATCATATGCATGTTAATTACACTGTGCGCAGCCAATAATGCACATCTTAGGTTTTGTCCTCAGCTTTTTCACTTGTAAAATGATGCATCATGGTAATGAATATTACAAAGGTTTGGAGAATGAATAAATAGCTAATACAATGAACATACCAAGCTAGATGGGCCCTGGAGATAACCATGAATACCAGGGGCTTATGGAAGGAGCCCAGGATTAGTGTCACTGCTGCCACTGACAATATCTGTCCTTGCACCTGATTATAATGAAAATAAAATGAAACAAAAGGGTGCATGAATGTATGATAATCATAGAATCATAGAACAACCAAGTTGGAAGAGATCCACCTGATCATCGAGTCCAACCGTTTCACCACTCTCTGGCTTCTGCTCATGCTTTGCTCTCAATGATTAGGAGGATCCCAGTGATTACGTATTTAACCTATCTTCCTTCTCGAGAAAAGAATTTCAAATCCATGTAGAATGTATTTTATTGTTTAATAATATTTAATAAAACAAACCTGAAAGCATTAGATTTACTTTATTTGAAGGTAATTTTTCAAACTTCAGATGGCTGCTTAGCATAATTCAGCACCTGAATAGAAGGAAGTAGGTACTGTCTAAAGCCACATAATGTGTAAAGCTCACAGTGCAAATAGAAAGCTCTTTCCTAGCAACTGGCTGTCAAACACATCCACAGTGCAGAAATATAATGCAATGATTCATGATAATAATCCTGAGTGAGCTAATTACTGGGGTAGGGGGGTTGCATGTATTGCTGTGCCTTTATACTAGAACATGTTTAGTAGTTTTATGCTGACTTCATGTCACCTGGGGAGGACAGGTGAGATCAGGCTTTGGGGAGCGGTGGAATAACCTGTGCAGAGTTACTTCTTGGCAAATGAGCAATGCCTGGCATTTTGTGACTAGTGTTTCTAACTGTCAGCAAGATTGGACTTTTTGTGAGTTGGGTCTGAAGGGCAGCTCCACGTATTCTTTCTTGTCTTCCCTCTTTTCCCACACATCATATGGATGTCCAGCATGTCTCATTTCATTATATCTAACTGAAAGTTCCTACTTGTCCTCCTGACCTACTAATTTAAGTGAATCAGGTGAGTACAAATTGGCCCATAGGATAAGAATGTCTAGGGGCAAAGATGAATGACGCTATAAAATGTAATGATGTGACAGCTGAAGTTGCATTGTGCTGTATCTATATCGCATCCGGCCCCACTTAACTCTTGTCAGATGTGCATCTGTAGAGTATAATGAGCACAGTTCACGTGTCTCTGAAACATGTTTCATAACACCATGTAGTTGTGCCTTCTGCATTAGTAGCTGCACTGATTTTTTCTGATAGTATTTTGACGCCACTGAGCTCTGCTTTCATCTTATTACTTACAGTGGAAGAAAAAACCCCGACTAATCCTTAATATCTTGGGAAAAGATCTAAGCATTGTTATCTGGCATTCCAGATTAAATATTTCGGATAGTTTACAAAGTATATAAGAGAAATGTTTACCCGTTAGGAAACGGTAAGAATATAATTTATAAGTTATTACCAGATTAATTCTTCAGGTATCAGGTAACGATATTGGGTATCAGATAATTTGGGACCTATAAGGCACAGATGTTTGGAATTAGTAGTTCAGTTTCAAAAGAAAATAACTGTTAACTGCAATAGCTTGCCACATCAATATTCAGTTGTTATTGCCGTTGGTGTTCCCATGTCCCACTCCAGCTCACTCTGCATGTTTTATAGTTTATACAGTTTTCTGTTTCATAGTATCCATAGCATTTAAAAGGATTTGCTCTTCCAGAGAAAAATTAATGGGTTTAATGATTTTGAAGAGATGCTGCTCAAGTTCACTCAGCACAGGCAGCACAATTCTGCAGGTTCTGGATTATATAAGAGAAATGTTTACCCGGGGAGCAGCGAGGGGGTGATGCATACAAGCTCTGCAATGTGTACAGCCTTTATGACGTGTTGCCACTGCTGCAGCCGAGCACTGGGGTGAGATCTGAAGGAAGTGTTATTATATCAAACCAGTTATGCATTCATTAAATTTTGCTGTTCCTTCTGCTTCTCGAGCCTTGCAGTCTTCTCCACTGCAGTATCCTGCTGTGTCTGCACTGAACTTCATCCCTGGCATGGAAACCATAACCAAATTTGCCCAGTGGTAAACTAGTTCTAAGCTCTGCTCTGAGCAGCTTGCCATGTGGAGGAAACCTTATGTCCCTCACCAGTAGGCTCGTGGTCATTACCATTATTCTGAGATAGCTTCTGCTGAGCATCTCTGGAAAGGACAGAGATTTAGGTAGCATTTAACTAGCAGAGTTGTTGGTGTTGGGAAGCACAGGCTACCATGGCAAAGCCAACAGGTACACTGTAGAATCCGAACAACATGTCAACTGTCATCTTGTCCTCCAGCTGGAATAAAAGCAGAACATATCACCCTTAGAGGCTTTCAGTATTTGCAAGGAGATGAGTGTTTTCTATCTGGGTGAATAATTTTTGAGCAATGGAAAATGAGCTTTCAGTTTACTGACACTGCAGCTGAAATGATGAGCTCTTGATAAGGCTGAGTCTACCAGCTGAGATTTCCTCCAGTCAAGCCTCTATAAAGCTGATAGTTTTTCTGCTTAAAATGCTTGTCACAATACTGTGATCTGGAGGACCATTAGTCTTCTCAGGTGATCTGCAGCTATGATTTTGTTAGGGCTTAGTGAAGGTCGAGAGTTCACTTTGGCAAGTTGTGATTGCCACAGGTGTTTATGTGATAATTAAAGAGGTCATCAGCTGCAATTTTCAAATGTTAGTTTTAAATCATTGTATTATCTGACAAGCTTAGGGTTTTCTTCCTGCTGAATTAAGAATTTCTGTCTCCAAATAAGAAAAAATATTGAGTTGTAAGAGCTGCTGTACAAAACTGTAAAATGTAGACCTAGAAAAGGCTTTTGTTTAAAAGCACACACTAGTTAGAGTTGTCATGTAGATAAGTGGTTTCACACAGTCGTCTTTTGCGTAAAGAATATTAATTTTTAAAAAAACATAGTGTTTTTCTTAACCAGGCATCTATAATAGTGGCATATGTTGCATTAATGCTCTACTCTGAATATGGAAACGGCAAGTTAGTCTATTTGACAGTACCAGTAAGAGTAAGAAAAAAATCAATTCACATGGAAAAGCGTATTTGAAAGAGAGTGGAACGATTTTGCAAGGTAGTCTGAGAAAGAGGCATGTGTTTTGGCTCAGATAAAATGTTTGGAACATCCTTGTGTTGTACAACTGAAGTAGATCCCTTTTTTTTTACAAGAAAAATGCTGATATACTCTCAAAATAAAATTCATTTGATTTTTTGTTGAAGTTGAGAGTTAAAGTCTTTGTTCTCTCCTCATTACTTAGTTGAAGTGTTTGTGGTTTGAACATTTATAGACATAGTAATACAGAGGATATGCAAATACTAAAGATCCAGCTATAATGATGCTAGCGTGATTTAACAGTTCTACTTTAATTAGGATAAATGAGTTTACTTTTCTAGTGGGATATATTAGCTTTTTTAACAACCACAGCAACGATAAACAGCTGTAAATGCAAAGAAATATATATAACGGGTATGCTGAAGCAATTAAGATAACACTATTAAGATAACACTAGCAATTAAGTAACTCTGTTGATCATAGAATTGTTAGGGCTGGAAGATCATCTAGTTCCAACCTGCCTGCCATGGGCAGGGACATCCTATCACAGCTGAACTGGATTTGACTAAGACACGTATAGTTGACAGCAGTGCTTTTACAGTGGATGCCATGAAATGGTTAATGACTGCATTGATTAAGTAGTAATGATTTTAGGATTTTGTCAGTGGTGTGTGGGAGGGTAAATCCAGTTAAACAAGACTTTTCAAAACCATATTACAAATACTTGGAGAGCTAATTATTCAACCAAGAGTCTCCAAGTGTTGATAGTACAGTTGGTGTATCCTTCTTTGGCCTGAATGCATCCTCTTATGTTGTCCCGTGGTTCTTCTGGCTAAAACAGAACTTGTAATTCAAATTTTATCTCTTTCTGAGCAGTTTTCCACCTCATTGGCCATAAAGAACTTTGCTTCTAGACTATGGAATTGTATAGCTTCTTATACGTATCTGATGTTTTTGCTTTCTGTATTACTTGTTACCAAAGGCATTACATTAGAAAGCTCAGAAAACAAACTGTAAATCTTACATGGACATCCGCCATATATTCATCCCAAAGCTTTTTATTCAGAGTTGTGCTAGCTGCACTATTTTTATAACTTCATATGTTAGAGATCAAGCTGAAAGTCTTAATAGTTCCAGAAGACAAGGAAGTCTTATAACAACATAGATGTAAATTGTTATTCTAGTCAACAGTTTGGACTGAAGAGTTAATTTTTTCTCCTTGGTCAGTGGCTTCTGTGTTAAAAATGTGATTGTCATTGTTACGTTCTTTGGAAAGAGGACTGATTTTTATGGTTTGTTGAAGGATGCAAAGAAAACTGAATTTAAAGCAATTGGAATGATATTTCATTCCTGTGTTCCTCTACATTAACTGCCTGTATTTTAAGATCAGGGTTTTTTTCCCATTTTATATAGACTTTTTAATTAACAAGCTATTTATCCTGTTAGATTTTTTTGTTTGCTTTGATTATTTGCTATATCTGAAAAAAAATAGATAGCACAGAAAACCAATACAAAAGCATATACATGTATATAGAATATATATGTTGGTAGCATTCCTTACTGAAGGAATCTAAGACTTGGTAATGTGTTTAAATTTAGAAACAAACGTTTGGATCATCTAAGTATAACCCCTGGATTCAATGTTCATTTGGAATTCCTCTCAGATAATAGTATGCAAGCTGCATCACTGCTCAGCATCTTGGATGCTGATTGGATTAACTCCATTTGCCCGTTTTTTTCCTTTCTCCACTGCTGCTAGAAACTAGCCATTTGTTCACTCTTACGTGCTTATTCATTTGAAATGGGTATAGTGAAAAGTATGCTTCACACTTGTGTCAATGCAAGTACTCCATGCAGGCTACTGGCATTTTTTAAGCAATCTTTGAAGTAAATAGAAAAATATTACAAGACCATTTTTTAACTGTATAGTACACAAATAGTCTTTTCTTCTGCATCAGACACGCGTGTCACTTTGTCAGAGGAAGCAGTGGTTTTTTCAAATGGTTGGTCAGTGAATAGAAATTCTTAGGAGTTAGATGCTAAGTTTGTACCATGCTGTTTTCCTGATGCTTTGTCAATGCAGCAATCAATCATCCTATTCCATATCATTAATCTTATGCCGTGTTTGGTGTTTCTGTGTGTGCACCGTCTTTTCAGGGCTGAGGTCTCTACTCTTCCAAGTGAAGTGAAATTTTGCCGCTGACTTAAGAAGCAAAGGCCTTGAGACTAGAAAAGTCTAACCATCTTCCCCTAAACGTGTGACTAGTTGGTTCCTACACATTCCTGTGTATACAATAACAGAGACTGATGATTCCTTTTTTGTTTCCTTCTGTACAGTGTTACCTATATGAGTAATTTTAACAAGAACCTAACATTTTGTATGCTTCGTGCATTCAATTATATAAATAAATAAATAAAGATGGCACTACCATAATATAATCTGCTCTACAGCAACTCCCCAAGGCAAGACAGGACTCCTACCCTTGAGGTGTAAGAAGGTGAAGAAGGGTATTCCATAGCATGTAACTCTTAACACTCTGCAATGTAAGCATTCAGCAGAATGAGGGGAATTGAAAAACGGAACTTCATTTTTCCAGACTCGCCTCTTCTGGCTCCCAGGTCCCCTTGGATCCACACTGAAAAACTGCAACTTCATAGAACTGTAGCAGCTAGCATATGTTTTCTGCTGTATCTCTTTATTGTGAGTTTATGTTGATTCCAGTGTTCCTCTGGTTTCAACCAGAATACCTTCCCAGGAATGACAAGGACACAACTACAAAAAGTTGGGTTATTTTAAAATTTACTTTATCACAAAACATAATTTCTTTAGACACAGAGTTTTAGCCCCAACAGTTTGATGCATAATAGTTGTAATGGTGTAGGAGTGTTGCTGTGTTCCCACTTTTATGTTCTCATGCATATATATTTATATATATGTATAAGTATATATGATAAGGAAGTACTTTAAAAATATTTTTTATTAATATGCTAAAGTTAAAAGGTTAGAAGTGTGTTCAAAAGTGTATTTGAGTCTATTCGGAATATGTTTTGTCTTTACAAATATGCTTTTTCCTCATTTAAATAATCCTAGTGCTCTTTAGGAGGAAAGAAGGAAAAGGCAGCCTAAAAAGTTATTGTTGAGATTATTTTAAGACATCGGTTTACCCAGTTTTAATGGAGTCTCTTCCAGGCTGAAATGTAGCAGACACTTCATGCCACACGTTGTAAAACAGTTTGCAAAGGCTGAAATGCAATGTCTTTACAGTCTATGCTGCTTGTGCTACTTTTAGAATCACTGTAGGCATCATGTGTAGACATTTCATAAGCTACTCACTGATAAAGCTCAGCTAATGAGCAAAAAAAAACACAAAGAAAATTAACATCTTGGAGTAAACCCCCAATTTTCATGCACTTTGGTGTTTTCTAAGGGAGAGGTTGAAATGCAGCAAGATTCGTGCTGCTTTAGCCTAGAATGCAAACCTGTAATTATGGTTTTAAGCCTTTTCGAGTAAGAATCAACCCACACATTTATTTGATAAGTCAGTCTTTTTTGTTGCCTACAATTTTAGCTCAAGTCAGACCTTGAATGTGATTCTTCCTAAGGTTAATGAGAATAGCACATGAGCCTGGGGAGAAAGAACAAGCGATCAGAGGTGCAGTGATTTTATTACATTGAGTATTAGGACACTTTGCAGTCTTTTCTAAGCAGCTGTTCTTTAGGTAAATTAATACCTGGGGTCTCTTTACTTCTCCCCAAATTTAACTACCATAAAAGAACTTAATGTAAAGCTGTTCACAGTGTATCTCACCCGATTGCTATGTGAAACTTCTAAAAAACGCTTTTATAAAGTGCAGCCATAACACACTAATCTTCTGAACTTCCTGACTCGTAAAACTATGATTATTGCTACATGTAAAATTCATCTGGAAGTATCCCTCTGTATTTAGTGTTATGGGTATTATGTTGCAAAATCCCTCCTCCTCTGCAGTGTGAGGGCTGCCAGGAAAGCGAAGGACAATGGGGCTGTAGATTGGTGTACAGAGAGTAGCGCTGCGCCTTAATCTTGTGATTTTGGTTTTATTTGGAGCTGGTGATTCAACAGATGGGATGTTTAGATTCTCTTTTTTTTCCCCTAGATAAGAGTTTGGGATTTGATTATTTTGGGAATTGGAACATTCGCTATTCTTATTTACCATTAGCTGCAGGTCAGTCACTGATTTCCCATACAACTCTGTGAGCAGATAAGAATCATCATGTTTGTGGGACCTATTTTGATGAAACCAGGAAGGATGTTAAAGATTAGAAAAAGCTTTGCTATTGCAGTTTTGATTCTTGTAAGTATTGTAATATCTGAGAGTTTTCCTTAGAAACTATTCTATGATTAAAGTGATGAAGGAGGAGCGGTTTATGGGATTCATTAATAAAGGACACTAGTTAAACTCAGCAGAGGCAAAAAGAAGGGATTAATAATAGTCCATGAGTATCTTTACCCTCATTTTCATTATGGACAATACATACTTTTTTTAAAAAAAACAAACACCTATGTGATTCTTGTTTAATCTTCAGCAGAGATAATGACATCTGCAGCTTTGCATTTATACACATACACATTGCAAAGGGAGTACATTGACTGCACTCTAGGGTACAGACATACCAAAAAGGAGAAGAGTCATGCTTCTATCTTTTATTCACTGCCAGACTAACTTAATATAGATAATCGTCCAGCTGCAAGTAAAAAAAAATCAAATGAACTGCCTTTTAAAATTTTAAAACACAAACATTTGTGTTAAATGATGCTTTTCCCAAGCCACTTTTATTAGTAGTATTGTTCTAAATTGCAAGTTGTCACATCCACCAGCCTCTAAATTACCAGTCCTCTGCGTTGCTATAGTAACACCATGGCCACTAAAATATAGACTCCAGCATAGAATGGCAAGCTCAGACTGCGACTCATTTATTTGAAGGTTTTGGCAGCAGACTATCTCCATGAGGTCTCTATATTATAACCCTTGAATCCTTGCATTTTAACTCTTTCAACAAAAAACATTGCATTGCACTGAAAGATGTGTTTTATTTAGGCTAGAGTATACAAGCTGAACAGATTGAACAAATACACGGGTATAGTTGATTTCAGACTACTCTTTCCCTCTCTTCTCTTTGATTTTGGTGCAAAGATTGATGGTTTTCTTGAGGTGAGGCTAAGTGGACATTGCAGTATTGTCTTCTGCTTCCTTTGTCTGAAAGGCAGCCCATCTCCTTTTCATGACCTGATCCCTCATCTGTAATCTGGACAACCAAAACTACCCTGGCTGGATTCAAAGTGGAGTTTCTTCTTTAGTGAACAAGTCTTTCTGTAACAAAGGGAGTGGACTTGTATATTCCCATTTGGCTGGGAGTCAATGTGTTGGTCAGTGCTGGTAACTGTAAGAGTCAGTGTTCAGTGTGCGTCCCCTTTAAAATAACAAAATATGATAAAAGCTATAGGCTTTTTATCTTGAATTTAATCCCTTCTCCTTGTGCATATGACTGTAATACATTCTTACTTTCATAATTTTGGACCTTTTTGCCCTAATCTGCTCTCTCCATTTTGCAGTCCAGTTCCCTGATTTTGAACAGTTTATCAAGTTAATCTTATCTCTTCACTGTGGCTTTACCTCTGGTAGATGTCTTCTCAGCCACAGACTAACTTCCCAGGTCTCACCTCTAACTTTAGTTTCCCTGTTTGAACTCCTCATCCCCAGACCCTTCACACATCTACTTGTAGCATTTATCCCACGGACTCTTGTTCTGCTCGTGATGACCCTGAACCAGTCTCCTGGTTCTTTATCCACCCATGGGCTTCCTGACCTCTGTCTACTGTCTTCTGCTCCAAGATGCAGTGCTGCCTTCCATGCCCAACTAGTCTTGACTATCCAGCCCCACTGTGTTTACTGTCATCTCTGTTATTACCACTGTTCCTCTTGTGTTTCTAGTATTTCTCTTTTCTGGGGTACATGTATATTTCTTGCTCTGTGCCCATTAGCACATAGGAGGCTCCATGAGTGGAATCCACATGGGCTAAAAGGGGCCAGCTTTCCACTCCTCACTGTCTTACGGGTTTTCTACTGTGTACACGTTCTATTCATGAAGCATCTAGCACAAGGGTAATTAGTGCCTCTGAGCACTGTTAACCATGATAAAATCAGCTGACATAACTTCCCATAGTAGAGTAAAAAAAAAAAAATCCGCATGTACAGCAGAATGCAGAGATCTGGGAAGAACCCTGTCACCGAGTATTTATATTAGGCTAAAATAAGAGTTTGAATGCTAACCACCGTGAATTTTTATCAACCAAATATGTATAAATACTCATCTCTATTTTACTTGAAATAAAGGAAAGTAATAAGCCCCTTACTTTACAGCTGTAAAAAAGGATTAGTGTGTTTAATCCCTACCTGGATAGATCTTGCATATCTTGTGCCAGTTTCATAAGGTATTTATTTGAAATACTGGTGGACAAATTGGTATTTTCAGTACCATTTGTACGGAAAAATGTTTTTCTACCTCCCCCAAAAATAATTTGGGGTTTTATCAGTATTCAAATATTTTATATTAAAACATTTTGGGTATGTGCACTGCTACATTCTCATAAAATTATGGTTGTTTTAGTAGTCATATTGTTGAATCCCTCTATAAAAGCAGAGTCGGAAACAGGCTTTCGGAGACTATTTTTTTAGCTGAGATCAAATCCTGTCATTTAGTACCTTCGAGTACAAGGTTGCTGACATGAGCCCTTACTTCATCCGATTCGGTATGTGGTCTGGAGGCACCCAGTCTGCCTGCTCGGCTGCCATCAGGTTACAGCTTTTCACAGATGACCTAGTCCCAGCAGAAAGTCTTGACCTCTCACTTTTTCAGCACTTCAGAGGTTAATTTCGTTGAGGGATCAGATTTCTTTCTCGGGGAAGTTTCTGATGATCACCTTCCAGCTAGGCTTTACTTGCCAGTGTCTTTCAGAGCTGCTGGATGTTGAGGGCTCTGTTTGAAAACAGCCTAGCTCCAACTTCTTTTTTTTTTTCTCTCCCCCAAGTCTCTTCCTAGATAGTCAAATTACAAGCTGCTTTATTTAGGGAGGTGTTGGATGGTAGCCTAATGAAGGTATCAACCTGCAAAATAAATCTGAGTCCCTTTTCCGGAATTCTTCATGGGCAACAAGGGGGAGAAGCGCTTTGGTCTGGGAATGTTGCAAGGTAAGAGATTTTCTGCACTTTTAAAAGCACGTGAGTGTGCGAGCGTGCTGTGTTATGCAGGTTTAGCTTTTTACATGCTGCCAGCAATGGGAACACGTTAGATGATGGAGTAAATCCGAGTTCTCCCCGCGCTGTTTCGTTTGAATCTCTGCATGCTACCTGAAATCAATATATTTTCAGTAATTACAAATATTTGAATAAGATAATAGGAGGTTCTGTATGTGAGAACTGACAGCTATGCCTGTATTTGTTTATTTTCTGGCTTTACTGCTGGGTTCTGTGAGATTTATTGACTAGTTACTAGCGTCTCATCAGCTGCAATCTAACCGGCTGCCTTTGCACTAGTGTTACGGGCTTTTAGGCGCAGAAAACTGTGGGGCTTTGTTATATTTTAGCAGGGTGAAGTTTGCTTTCTGTGCAAAAGAGCAACCTCTGTGGGAATGAGCTCACTGCAGGGAAACAAAGGCGTGTGTGAGGCTCCTTCAGGCCAGATCCCAGCCCGGAGTGCACTTGCTTTTTAGCACATAATACACGGTTCTTACTCTCCCTCCTGTGCAAATTTCTGTTGGCTTCCTCATTTACTTGAGGAAGGTGAGATCTTTTCCCCCTTTTGCGGTTTCTTTCGAATAAAATCTAATTTTAAAGGTGGGTATAAATCAGGGTTTTATTGGTACTACTTGGAACGCTGTAGTTCTGCTAGGGGAAAATAAACTTCTTTTCAGAACTGGTAGTGATTGACATCTTCCACACATCTCCATATTACAAAGAATGAAATATTTCGCTTAATCAAGTCCTGTAAATCACTGGCGTGATAACGATGATTGTTTTTCAGTGGTGCCCTGTGATCAAATTAACACCTTTTGTTGCCAAGCTCACCTTTAAGATGTATGTCAGCAGGCTGTAAAGCCTTCAGAAAGTCAGATTTTGTGGGCTTCCTCCCTTTTTTTTTTCTGCTGGGGGAAGATTTTGCAAGAATAGGCATTATCTTTGTCTCCATGTGCTTAACTGCTGCTGATGCTGCTGTGGGAGAGGAGCAAATGGGTGTGAAATCTGTTGTGCCGTGTGCGGGTTACTGCCTTGATCAGTGTGTGGAGAGGCTTTACACTGTATTCTGTATAGGGAAGTACTTAAGCAGTGACTGTAAATTGCTTTTCCATCCTAAATCCTGTGATTTATTTATATATATCACGTCTTCCTTTTGTGCCTACACGTTTCTTGCTCGGGGTTACAGCCTGCAGACCTCAGAATATTTGCATTAGTGGAGTTAAAGCATCAGGAGGGATGAAAACAAGGCTAGGAAGCAGAGGAGCCATCTTCTACCTGCAAGCTGCTGTGTGTTTTGGCTCTGTGGGTGGGTTTAGGGGCCAGGTTTCCCTGCCTGAAGCTGCCCAGTTGTCCCAGTTGGTGCTGGGGGAGCTGGTGGGTGAGTAGCCCTGGCTGGGGGGCAGGTGACTGCAGGGACAAGTGGGGCTTCAGCCCCTTGACTCTTCCCACTCAGAAGCAGAGAATTCAAATGCCT
Source organism: Piaya cayana (assembly GCA_013389865.1). NCBI lineage: Eukaryota > Metazoa > Chordata > Aves > Cuculiformes > Coccyzidae > Piaya > Piaya cayana. The sequence goes on along the minus strand of WAAB01004781.1, from coordinate 109,525 downwards.
TTTCATAGAATTATAGAACGGTTTGGCTTGTAAGGCACCTTCAGGATCATCCAGTTCCAACTCCCCTTCCATGGATAGGGACACCTTTCACCTCCCTTTTCATTTCCATACTTCCCTTCCACATCTTAGTGATGTCGGCCCTGCAAGAATTTAGTTAATCTCCCCCCCCCCCTTTTTGGTGTTTGCGCCCGGTTTTATTGTGTTTTGGAGGCCTTGGCACAGGAGGCTGCCAGGGTGCAGTGGCCTCTGGGCTCCTGGCAGCTCAGGCTGGTGCTGAGGGAGCTGCAGGTGGGAGAGGGGTGTGAGAAACCTCGGCAAGTGCTGCCCCCAGCTTGAATAGCGCCTTTGTAGCAGAAAGCGATGTGAGCCCCAAGGTATCTGCTTTCGGGGTCGGAGAAGGTATAAACTGTTCAAGTGAGGCGGAGAGGAAACAAACAGGCGCAATGTTTCCTTATCACAGCTCTGCGTCCCCTCGCCTGGAGGAAGGGGGTGTTGGAACTGGGTCTGTGAAGAGGGAGGGTTCTTGCAGTTGTGATCCTCGTCGCTTGGGTCTGCCTGGGGACTCCTCCCCATGAGGGGAGACCTCGTTGCTCTCTTACAACTACCTGAAAGGAGGTTGTGGAGAGGAGGGTGATGGCCTCTTATCCCAAGTGACAGGGGACAAGACGAGAGGGAATGGCCTCAAGCTCCACCAGGGACCCACAGAAAGGGTCATTGGGCACTGGAACAGGCTGCCCAGGGAGGTGGTTGATTCACCTTCCCTGGAGGTGTTTAAGGCACGGGTGGATGAGGTGCTAAGGTGCATGCTTTAGTGTTTGATAGGAGTGGTTAGGCTCGATGATCCAGTGGGTCTCTTCCAAGCTTGTTATTCTATGATTCTCTCACTCCAGGGGGAACTGGGGTTGTGTCTTTCCAGCAGCTTTGCCTCCGCTTCTTGTTGGTTGCTTCAATCTGCTGGACACATTACTGGGGTTAATTTTCTGGAGAGCAGCAGAGGATTTGTACATACAGAACGTTTTCTGACTTTCTTTAGAAGGCTTTTCCCAGCACTTCTTACTGTCTTGGAAACAAAGGAATAATAAACAAAGCACATTTTTTAACGTAGTAGCAACTAAGATTTAATGCTGATCTTATTCCAGTGTGATGACACTGATTTTCTCTCCAGGTTTTCGCAGATACAGATCAGTTGGAGTCACTGGAATCACATAGAAGTGGTCAGGGATGAACATCAATCCCATGGCTTTCAAAGCAGGGAGGAGAGGGTGCTACTGGCTGCAGGGATGCTCTGCACTCAGGGTAGGGTTAGGCTGTAAACCTACCAGTGGATCATAACCTTCCTCTTCCAGTTGGAGATAGAATCATAGAATCACCAGGTTGGAAAAGACCCACTGGATCATCGAGTCCAACCATTCCTATCAAACACTAAACCATGTCCCTCAGCACCTCAGCCACCTGTGCCTTAAACCCCTCCAGGGAAGGTGCCTTAAACCCCCTCCCTGGGCAGCCTGTTCCAGTGCCCCGTGACCCTTTCTGTGATTTTTTTTTTCCTAATGTTCAGCCTAAACCTCCACTGGTGGAGCTTGAGGCCATTCCCTCTTGTCCTGTCCCCTGTCACTTGGGAGAAGAGGCCAACTTCCTCCTCTCCACAACCTCCTTTCAGGTTCCTGCTCATGGCAGGGAGTTAGAACTGAATGGTCTTTAGGTTCCCTTCCAACTCAAACCATTCTACAATTCTATAAACCTCTTTATTCTCATGGTTTGAGCTAAATTAGTGTCAGTTTTGTGACTAGTTCAGTTACATTTAATCTTTTTTTATATGAGTGCTAATAACCTTATAAATATAACACTGGATTTTATTTTGTCCCTTGAAATCTGACCAGGAATTTGATCAAGCTGTTGTCAAATTTCAAATGAACCTCAGACCTTCTACACTTATAAACACAGCCAATCCTCAGAACCAGAGCAGCAAATGGTCGGCAGACACCAAAAATACCATTTTTGGATTGTGAGTCCAGGGAAAAAGAGTTGGTAGCTGGCTGGAGCATTTGACACTAGTTTTATTAGACCTCACTGGGGTTTCTGTTCTTCCAGCCCTAGGGTCAAAGGCAGTGCTTTGTCCTGGTTTCTTACCTTCCCCTGAGGGTGTGCAATGCCAGAGGGACCCTTGTTGTGAACAATGGCCAAAAAACAAGTTCCACCAGTCAAGTATTTTACAGCTGAATAGAGTTGTGCTGGCTAGTGCCTTTAGTAGCTCTAGACACTGAAAGGCTCTTTGAGGAAGATGCTGCCATTGGAATTTTTGCTTTATAGCAGGAAGAGATGAGTTTCGGTAGAAAGTCAGGTTGCTTTTCTGAAGCTTTAGGGTGTTTCAAGTTGGAAACTCCCTGGTATTAGCTGGGGTTAGCAGCTCCTGCACGTGTGTGCTCAGGTGTGTTCACTTCAAGTTTGACAGTAGCTTGGTCAAATTCCTGGTCAGATTTTAAGGGACAAGTTGAAATCCAGTGTTATTTTTATAAGGTTATTAGCACTGATATAAAAAAAAAAAGTGTACATAGTTTTTTAGCCTCTACGTATCTTTTCTTATCCAGCCTTTTTGGACACTGATTGATACTGTTTTTCTGTGCACTGTTCTTTTTTTTTTTTACAAATAGAGATTTTAAATGTAAATCCCGAAACCTTAGCTTGGATGGATTCTAAACAGAGCTTGACAGAAAGCTGCATTTCAGTGGCAGTAAACCAAATAGTCATTAAACATGAAAACAGTTTGAATAGCTCACAGCACACTTACAGCAGTTTAACACTGCACCAAAAAAGTCATTAAAAGGATTAGATTCTGCTCCAGAAAGAACAGCTGGAAATGGTCTATATTCATTTTGCCTGGTTTACTTTGCGCTTACCAGAGAAAAGTACTCTCTGACTTTACAGAGAGTTTAAAGGTAACAGTCTTGTCCCTCTGGGCTCCACTTCTAGTTAGAAATAAAGTGGTTTATTTTAGAATGTCTAAATGAGATATAATAAGAAGATAGTAATAAGAAGATGCGGAGAAGGTGGGTGATTAGTAGCCATGTAAAATACATTCATTATATTAACTTCCACCCACTCTTTTGCAAATGGTTATTTGTCACTTTTCGTAACAATCTGAAGGGAAAACCATGCAAGGGTTTCTATATGGTTTTTGGATTTCTGACACAGTGATGTCAGCATTGTAGGAAATCCCATAAGAAAATAGCAGAAGCTGGAGTGATATTATCTCATGTTATAGCACGTTTATTATACACTTATTTGGATTTTTTTATTTTGCCTTTTAATTCTTTGACGATGCTTTTAAGTTTCAACCATTTTGCACCTTGCCCTCTTTCTTCTGTTGTTGTTCACCTATCAACTTATAAATAGTTAAATTTTTAGGTAGAAGAGGATAATTACCACGTTTCCACTTGAAATACTGTAAAGCCCCAAGGCCCTGTCTTGGACAAATGTATTTTTCAGCAGCAAATTGTAATTTTGGTTTTGACTGAAGATCCAGCAAAGTTAAAATCCACACCCATCTGCTGAGAAGGGTGCATTTTCAGCCTTTGACAATAGCTTTATTTAGGAGGATTTTAATGATTCCTTTGCTCTGGACTTGCAAAGGGGGTAGATTTCTGCAGTGAGGGGGCTGTGCTGACGATCACAGGATAGTTTCATGTCCCATCTAAGCTGACAAAGAAGAGCCAATTCTGTGAATGTTGATTATGCAAGATGGAAAAGTGTTGATAGGCTGTGGAAAAATACAAGTCTGAGCCTAACTGCTTTACAAACCGTTTTCAAAAAGCAGCTTTGAGTATCTGACCTGATGCTGTATGTGAGCAATCTTTAGCAGCAAGGTTGTTGGTTGCATTAGGGCAAGCAGGCTGAGATGGGAAGGAAAAGGAGGATGCTTGGTTTCATAGAGTGGAGGAGGCAGCTTCGAAGGAGTTTAAGTCATAGTGGTGATGGGTTTTCAGTGGGTGGTTATATAATTCACTTTTAAGGGGTTTTTTTTGTAATTTTTTAGTACTCAAGGTAAGGTTTCAGGTGATTGATCAAATAGCGAAAGGAAAGCCCAAACATTTCGGCTTCAGGTTATGGTTGAGTAGACTTCTGCTGACATCAGAAATTATTAATTGCACCAGCTAAATTACAAAGATGTTATCTTGGCTCTGGGAGCCAGGAACACTGTAATTAGGGCTGTTAGATTCCCCATTCTCCTTTGCTTTTGCCTTTAACCATCAAGGCGCTGGATCAAGGTAAAAGTGATCTAATTTATATGGGGGACTCAGGGTTTTTTCAAGAACAGTCTGAAATAGAGATGCCTTGGTTTGTTAACAGATGCTGTCCTCTTGAGAAGCTGCGGACAGGGACGTGGATCAGCATGTCCTGTACTGTTGTAAAATACCCCAAATACTGCGTGTTGGGCTTGGGGAGTGTGTGTGTAAACTTTAGTGGATTATTGACAGCAGGTTAAACAATCTATGGGCTTTAACTGCATTACTTTTTAGCAGTATTTGTTGTGTGCTTATAAAGTTGCTTGCATTGGCATTTAATTTGCAGAGTTTAGTGAATTCCACATGCTTCTCGCTTGCATTAAAACTCTCTATCTAGTGTTACTCCAAAGGACAGCATCAATAATTGTTTATGTGGGTTTTCAAAAGTATGTTAAATTCCTTAAAGGGATGTGTTTTCTTGTTCTCTTGTATCCTGTCGTTCTTCTAGCTACAGATTGACCCCTCTCATACCCATGCTGAGAGTATTTTTTTTCAAATAAAGCAGAGATGTCCAGTTTTAGCTGACACAGCATCTTACCTGGTCAGAACAGCTGTGTGCACAAGGATCAGTGCTTGGATCATCATCACGCCTACAGGAGCTGTGTTGCCTAGCTTCAGGCAGCTGTCTTTCTGCCTCAGAATAGCTCATCTATTTTAATTTAATAACAGATTAGCAGACTTGAAAATACAGAATTTGAGTTGTTCGTAATTTCCATCAGGACCTAACAGACTTAAAGCTCAGGATATACTTCAGGGGAAGCCGCAACCATCAATGTGTGCAGGTGCATGTTTCTACCTTTGTCCTTAGGCACATGTCCCAGTTCACAAGGGCACTCGACTATTTCCATAATGCCCTAGATTGCCCAACTGAAGTCAACAGGACTGGTTGATGCCAGTAAAACTACTTTATGATTAACAGTAGACACATTCTTTAGGTGCTGATGAACTGGGGCTTGTGATAGAGTGGTGAATGGTTGGAAATGTAGTGTTTCTGCCCATTCAGGTTGGAACCGTGAGTTACACAAAAGAACATTATTGGGTTGTGGTTTTGGGGAGGGTGAGGGGGGCATTGCTATAGCTTCACAAGAAGGAAATTAAACCATTAAACATGGAAAACATTAGCATTGCTGATATTCTTATTAGGACTTTATTATAAAGTGCAGAAATAGGAAAAAAGATGTTAGTTGCTACACAAAATTTTGGAAAATTAGCATATTCTTCTAGGCAGTTATTTTAATAACTTTTATTTATAGACTTATAAAATCTAGGAATCATAATTGCTTTAAGTTACAGGTTTTGGAATAGAAATAAACCCCAGTTATAGGTCCTGTTTTTAAAAACTGAAATCTAGATTTAATGTTACTTTCAATATTTTACATTATAATATTTAATTGCCTACTTTTTTAAAAAAAGGCTTCAAAGAATTCTTTCAGTTCTTTTCCAAGTTTTCAGGTTTTTCTAATTAGGCACTTGGAGGGGGGGAAATAATGGTGGGGTTTTTTAGGGGATGTTTGTGTTTTTGTTCCTCCACGGATTTCTTTGCATGGTCATTACATATTTTACGCTGTTATGCTGAGAAAGACTTTGGATAATAGCAAATAGAACTGTTGATTCTGCCTGCCTGGCTTTCTCAGACTCAACAGGTATCACATTGTGTGGGGGGGGGTTATTTTGACATGTATTTGTATTTTCTAATACAGTGAAATCCTCTTTAAAAATATCCATGTGAAAACAAATCTGGAACATTAAATTATACCTTTGCTTTAAATTGTAGCTTCACCAACACTGTAGACTGCAGCATGTCTTTCTGATCAGGAGGACTGGACTGTCTTTGGGTTTATTCCAGGAGCTCCTGGAAGTTAATCAGAGCTGGCAGGAGTGTTTTTTTTGTAAGCTGGAGGACAGAAGAAGGGCTACCTGAAGGCTCAGTGAAGGGGACACTGTGGCAGGGGTCATTGGTTGGTCCCTGTGCCTGTCCCTCCCCATCCCTGTCCTCTGCCAGCAGAGCAGCAGGGCTGAGCACTCCCAAATTTCCTGAAGGCAAAAGTTAATCTGTCTTGCTGAAACTGTTGATCTGAGCTTCCCAGCTGGCCCTGTCTGCAGTGATACTGCCAGAGCTGGCACAAGTGATGGTGCTGGCAGATTGATGAGGACTGTAACTGGGAACAAAGCAGTAGCAAAGAGCAGCTGCAAGCAATAACCCTTGCTGCCGGCTCGCAGAGGACCATGGTCCCTTGACCACTGTTTCATGGGGGGTTCAGTAATTATGCTGCTGGTTAAGCTGCACTCAGTTTCCTGAAAGGCTTTACATAGATCTAAACGAACAAAATATTCCCAAGTAAGAAAAAAAAACAATTAAAAATTATTAAAGCATGGTTAAACCACATACCGGTAGCTGTTTTGTAGCAATAAGTGAGAAAAATGAAATGCTTTTCATTTCAGAGTTGCTTAGAGAGTAAGATCACAGAGTAAGGCTATATAATAGGTCAGTGATAAAGCTATGGATAAAATTCCAGAAAGCAAACACAGATTGCCTTCCTTAACATAGCTCCATTATATAACACACAATTTAGTTTTAAATGCATGTATTAAACATCCAGTATATCGATTTGTGAATGGCATCCACTCCATGGTCAAAAAGCTCACTGCAACCCTTTTGTTAGAAACTGGTAAAGCAAACAGGAAGGCTACAGTGAAGGCAATCTGGAGCTCCCAAAATCTGAGACTGTGGTGACAGAATAGCTAGTGAGCTGCCAGGAGATGAGCTCTTACTGCTAGATTTTGCAAATGAACTATAGAATATGTATTTATGCATTTCCAGTAGTACTTATCCATCAATGGACTGAAATGTCTTCACAGACCTACTTAGAGGGCAGTGTTTCAATCCCAGCTTTATTGTTCTTGGAGATGGAACACTTGTAAGCCAGTTTATAAATCTCTTCTTTAAACACCTTATTTTTAAGGGCATTTTAGGAGCAGGGCATATAGCTTGACTACTAGAACATATTTGTTCTATCTGTCCTAACACATAGCTTCAAGCATGGGTGTTTTTGTTGTGTTCTCTGTTTCCTAAACTTTCAGTTACACATTTCTCTCTTAACAAAAAATATTGAGGCTGTCATACACTAGAAGAACATAGTCCTGAATAGTAAATTGTTAACAGATCTCCTTGAAAAGGGTGTGTGGTACAGGGCTAGGTACCATCTGAGCAATTAAACTGTCAGTTACTAAAAATATCTGGTGCTGGTGATTGTGTTGATGTTAGATCCAGGTTGTTGCCCAGGTCTATTTAACAACCAGGTACTAAATATTGCTTCAGGATTAATTTTTCCCTTGCATTTAAGTTCCATCTCTATTTTACAGCTTAATAATCAGTGCTACACCTCCCTGCAGGTGCCTTCTTAGCAGCACCTTCCCCTGCTCTGGGACTGCAAGCATAAATTTTGAGGGTCACTTAAAAGTTTATTTACTCTTGCAGACTTGCAGCTGAGGCAGGAGAAATTGCACCATTGGTGCTACTAGCTTAATGAAGGTGTACATTAGGCTTCACGGCAACCATACAGTCAATGAGCTGTATTAATTTAGACTTGGAAGGGCAATGAAGATAACTTAGGACAATGAGCATAACATTTTAATTCGGCAACCACAAGTAGGATAAGGCTTGTAGAAGTAATAATTTACTTTTGAATGAAGTTTTGTCTTTTGACCTTTGCTTTTTGTCTTTGTGTTTTTTCTCCAGCTGGGATGACAGCAGCTCTGTCAGCAGTGGGATCAGTGACACCATAGATAACCTCAGTACTGATGACATTAACACTAGCTCCTCTATCAGCTCCTACGCCAACACACCTGCCTCCTCCCGCAAAAACTTAGATGCACAGGTAAGATTTCTGGTTTAGACAAGTAACACCGATATTTGTTATATTCTCTCTGCAGTAGGTATAATTGTTTCAAGTTGGATGAACGTGAACACACAACCAGCCTTCACTACAGACAGTATCACTAAAAAAGCAGTGTCAGGCAATAGTAACTACTTTATCATATGTAGCATTTATGAATACTTCCTCTCTTTGTGAAATCTGTGTTGTCTTTGCTGCAGTGGAGTGGTGACAAATGGATTCTACCTTCCTAGCAGCACTGCTGTACAAAAAATGCACATCAGTAAATGGGATATTTTTTTAGCAGTAGAAAAGCTATGATGTTTTTTATTGAAGAGTAGAATTTATTAGGTCAACGTGAAGGTTTCAAGATTATGTACACTTCCATCGGAAATGTAAACGTGCTAGGCAAATGAAGTACTTTATTTTAAACTTCCAGGGCTGTGTGTTTCTGCAGTCTTTCTACTTTTGGCATAAGGAGGATAAATTTTATGTCCATTGGCAGGCTATTTATACATTTTGTGCTCAGACACCAAGCGTCCAAAGAGGATGAAGCAAGTGAAGATATCCAAGTTTTTCATTCATCAATTAGACTGCATAATATAGCGACTTGCAGTAATAGGAACTGGTTTTTTCCCACTTGTACACAATTTTGTTTGGAAAATTATGGGACTAAGAAGCTTTGTTTGTACAGCCACCTACTCAAGGAACGCAGGTGGTGTGTGTCAAAGCAACCAGGATGCAGTGACTTGGTGTTGCAGCACGTAGAGGAGTGGGATATAGGTATGACCTCCTCTACTTCTTTCCTCTTTTATTCTTCTCCAATCCTTTTCATGACTGAGCCCTAAATCTGTTTTTAATGTAAGTTTTAGTGTAGAGGTGTAGTTGCTGCAAAGTGTTACTCTGCCTATAAGGCTGTGGTGTGAGCATGTATTATTAATTTTTGTTCTCTTGCCACAAAGTGCATATTTGAGTCTACTTTAAAGATTTCTAGTTAGTCATGGGTTGTTTATCAGTGGTTACATGTGTGCTAATACAAATTCCATGCAAGTTGAGAGGAGTTAAGATCTATAAAGTGTGCTTTTCAGTCCGTAAATAAGAGAGTAATATAGACAAGTAGAAGTGTTTTTTGACAGTTGTTACTGCCTCAGCATTGTAATAGTACTGGAGAAAAGGAAGATAAAGGGAGACATGACTAAACATCAACCTAAGAGGAAAAAAAAATAAAAAATCACTAGACTTGTATCTTCTGATGGGTCACATTCTTGGAAACACCTCTGAGAGATCAGAATCTTTGTTGACGAACTCCTCTTCCTCCTCCACAACTCTTAAAGCATCCAAGACAGCACAGACAACACACAGAAGAAAAACAGCTGAGGCTTGTACAGACAGTAGAGTGTAGTCATTAGAAGGCAAAGCTGAGAGCTGAGACACAGAAGTTGTGTTTGCAGTTTGTTGATGTGTGTCTGTGACCTGCTTCTCCCCTCAGTTTTCATGACTGACAGCATTTATTCTAGGTGTTGCTCTTATCTGCAAATTATTATCCATAAAATACTCAGGTTTTGTTTGAACAGAATATCCTAATCTTCTCAATCAAGGGACTGAGAATAGCTTGGAGTGATGGAACCTTCCCCATCAAACCTTGCAGGGTTGGCTTTGTTGCTGCCCAAAGTCGTCCTCAGAGCTCATGGCACACTGAATGCTACTTATTATATGGCTTTTCTGTCTTACTTGGAGGACCGTATGGTACCTGTGCCCAGATTTGTGTTTCCCTGTGTGGCAAGACAAAAAGGACTGACAAACATTTGCAGAGGATGTGTGCTTTTCTTCCCAGGTTATCCACTGCTTTATTTCTCCTTAATGCTATGCACTTAACTTTTCAGCTGCTGTGATTCCGCCACAACTTCTTGAGATGGTACACAAGTTGGAATTTAGATAATTAAAGAGGGAACTTACAGCTAATACTCATGCAGCTGGGAGTCCAGACAAATAGTACAGCAACATCAAAGGGAGAGAGTCCTAACATGTCAGTGTCTACTGATAAAATCAGTAACATGCAGAATCATCTCTGTAAAGGAAGAAGACATGTTTGCAGGAGTAGAAGCCTCGACTAAGAAATGGATTTTCAGAGCTTCTGAGTATCACATCCTCCAGAGCTTGTTTCTCCACATTTGAGAAGCAGGATTTAAATACGATATTAACTCCTTCATAGGCATCATAGTTGTAGCCCCTTTCTGAGATAGTGCTATGGAAATGTTTACAGTTTATTTTGGAACAAACTAGTGATCGGAACTAGAATTTGCCTTCCCGTGTTCCCTCGTCTTCCTCCAATTATAGAATCATAGAACAGCAGGGACACTTCCCAGTAGGGCCTACCCAAGGCCCTATCCAACCTGGCCTTGAACATCTCCAGGGATGGGGCAGCCACAGCTTCCCTGGGCAACCTGTTTCAGTGTCTCACCACTGTCATGGTGAAGAAATTCTTCCTAATGTCTGGTCTAAATCTGCCCCTTTCCAGTTTATACTCATTCCTCCTCATCCTATCACCACCTATCATCACCTTTATAGAATCATAGAATAACCAGATTGGAAGAGACCAACCATCAAGCCTATGTTAAGGGTGCACTCGATGCCTTCATCCAGGTCATTGATGAAGACATTGAACAGGGCTGGACCCAGCACCGAGCCCTGGGGAACCCCAGTTGTGACTGACCTCCAGCTGGATTTAACTCCATTTATCACCACTCTCTGGGCCCAGTCATCCAACCAGTTTTCCACCCGAATGAATAGTATTTGTGAATAGTCCCTCCCCAGCTTTCTGGTAAGGCCCCTTTCAGGTACTGGAAAGTCACTATAAGATCTCCTCTGAGCTTTGTCTTCTCCAGGCCGAACAAGCCCGACTCTCAGCCTGTCCTTGTTATACCAAATACCAGACCACTTACTGTAGATACATGACTTTAGAGGCCCTAATTTTTTTCCCTTATATTGCACAAAGTTAGATAAATTACCTTTTAACACAGCACTGAGTATAGAATGCCTTTAAAATCATGTCATACGTGTATTTTAAGGAGAACTTAATATCTGGTGAACATTAGAAAACTACTTATTTAACTGAAATAAGACGGAAGAGAGAGAGATCAAGTAATGAAACTTGCAATCGTGTAATGCTAAAAAGATCAGAAAATGGAAAAGATACAATTAGTTTACATAGAAAACAGCAAGACCTTTCAGATGTGCGATCAAGACAACTTCTTACTTGCATTGAAGCCAAGATGGGTTTGGTCTGTTCACAGCCTCGTGGGTAGACTTACAAAACTCTAGGAGTAAGTTCAGGAATCTGGGTGGTTACTGCTGCTGCCAGCTCAGTCAGGTGGCAGGCTTTGCTCCTAGCTTCTGCTCGCTATGTCTTGCCATGACCTTCATAAGACAATATTTCCACTTTCACCTACTCCACGCCTTCGGGCGGGTGGAGTTTCAGCTGCAATCCCAAAGCCAGCTTTCACCATGTTTTGGGTTTGATTCCTTAGTCATGTTTCTGTGCTGTTCTAGTATTTACCATTAAACAAGAACACCTCTAGCCAGAGGGCTTCAGGGGAAGATGTGCGGCATTTCAAAGGCGACTGACAAAGCGTTGGCCGTGGCTGTCATAGTGGAATGAAATGGAAAAGAGCAAAGATAAGAGGACTCTTGTAATGGCGTTTTCTTTGTTGATACTGTAGTGTTCTTATAGATGTAAAGGAGGGGTAATAGAATGTACTGGAATATTTCACCATCGACCAAAACTAGAATAAACCTTTTACTTACAAGTAGGTGTATTTCTTGCTCTTGAACACTAGCAGTGTAAATCTGCAATTTCAGACAAGGTACTTGAAGCAAGATACTAATAAGAGCAGGTGAGGAATGATGTTGAGGTGATTGATGATTTGTTACTTCTTGCCCATGCTCTCTTCTAAGATCAGAAAATGTAGGAGATGTTTGCATGAAATGATGATTTTGGAGAAGCACTGGACATAGAAGCAGTCACACTGCAAATGTGTTACATATCTATCAGCATTAATAAATAGAAAAGTAATCATCCCCAAACCTTGCACCTGTACAAAAAGAAAGAGGCGAGAAGCAGTGTTTCATTAAGTCTATGCTGCATTGCTCTGTTTGAATGGAGAGGCAAGGAAATTACATTTGCATAGCATGAGGAAAATACAGCAAGACAATAATACCTACATCCATATTTCAGCAAATGCTTGTTAGTGTAAAAGCTCAATATACAGACAAACAACCCAGGCCATAACTGTTTCACGTGACTGAAGGAAGACCATTATGATGTGTGGTGTCAGCTTACAGGTACTGATTGCTTAAACTAGTTTTTCAGGCTTTCAAAAAAAAACCACTAATTACAGTAAAAAGTAGAGATAATTAAGCCACAACCCCTTTAGACTCTTTAATGTTAATAGTGTGATCTGGTAGGGGAAGAAAAGAAGAAAACTCATGAACTTGAAACATGCTTTAGGAACTTAAAAATAAATAATACCGTTTTGCTGAAAGCCTGATAAATAATCATGCATCCTTTCCTGTGATTTTTTTATTATTCAGGGGGAGTAAAAGGTTTTATAATGCTTCAGGCTATTCAAATTAATTTCCTTTTAAGTGATATTACCCTTTGACTGCTGCACAGTGCTGAGCAAATTCATCTTCTGCTGAAGCTGCAAAGAAGAAATGACACTTAGCATCTTACCAAAATTCACCAGCTCTTAATTAGGAGCTTTGTGATCAAGTGTTGAATTGGCAGTCTAGTTCCTGGTACTGTGATGGCTAGAAACGCTACAACTGTTAGATTTTTATTAGGGTCATGGTCAAACGTGGCCATTTGTCACTTGTGCCTTGTCACAAACCAGTTTGTTGTGGTGTTACAAAAGTTACCCAAATTAAATTAATTGACAGCATTTGACAGAAGTAGAATTCTGCAAGAGTAGCCATTAGCAACAGAAAATGCTAATATATGGGGAATGTATTATATATGTAGAGTAATAGATTTAATTTAAGCATTTCTGAGAATTTGGCAGTGGCTTGCTGATCAGAAAATTCTACATTCAATGTTAATATTTGCAAAATTCTCTAATAGAGTGGCAGCATAATCGATCTGTGGAAGGAATAAGGTAAAACTGTTAATTGAATATAAATTAAAACCTGATGTTTGTATATTTAAGTCAGACTTGATTATTGTTATAAAGTTGTTTGGGATACATTTTTCCTCAGTTCTCTAGTGTCCTTCTAGAAGTATGTTAGATTAGAATGAACAGCATTCCACATCCTCAGATCTGTTCAAAAAGCTGCCTCCTCATGCTCTGGAGATCAGATTGTGAGACAAGAGATAGGAAAGCAGCAAGAACAAAGGAAAGCTGGCTGCACAGGTTTGAAATGCTTTTTTGGCATTGCAGTAAAAGGATTCATCAGAAATATGAGATGGAGGATTATGAATGTCATGGAGCTGAATATGTCCTTTATATATCAAGTGCTTTTTCTCTTTTTTTTTTTCTTTCTGCATTCTATGGGGAATGACTGCTACCTTTTTTGTATTTTATCCCTAGCTTATTAAAAAAAAATGTGTCATTGCTGAGGTTCATTTCCTGCTGTGACATTTCTTTTTCAAAGGCTTGTTATGTTTGTTGGTATGTAGAGATGACTGCTGAGTTTATTAATCAGTTTGAAATTTCTTATTCATTAAGCTTCTTAAAAGAAAGGCTTGCACTGAAGGTTATGTTACCATTCCTTATCTGTTCTAGACTGATGCAGAAAAGCATTCCCAGGTTGAGCGGAATTCCTTGTGGTCCAGTAATGAAGTCAAGAAATCAGACGGAGGATCCGATAGCGGCATAAAAATGGAGCCGGGATCTAAATGGAGGCGGAATCCCTCTGATGTGTCGGATGAATCTGATAAAAGCACTTCTGGTAGGAAGAACACTGTTATTTCGCAGACTGGCTCCTGGCGACGGGGCATGTCAGCTCAGGTTGGCATTACCACACCAAGGACTAAACCTTCAACCACCTCAGGCACGTTAAAGACACCTGGAACAGGTGAGAAAAGGTGTAAGACATAAACAAGCCCCAAAGTGTGTTCAGTATGAAAACAGTTTAAATACTTTACAGAGGCAGAACCTGAACTTCAGGTAATCCTGTCTTTATTTTTAGGTATTGTTTTAACCTGTGGAGCATCTCCTGTGTCCGCATTTGTATTTTTGTTCATTTTAAAATGCATAGTTTGGATTAGTACACTGTGAAATTTGCTTTCATGACAACTCTCGGCTTAAGCCAAGCTATTTATTTGGCACAGTATTGCCATGTGAAGAACAGATAGATAATGCAGTTTTTGAAGTCCAGATGTGTGATTGTAGAGATGTTTTTTTTCCCTGTACTAAACCAGCATGTTAATTTATACTAAACACTGCTTACTTCTGGATTTTCTTGTAAATGTGTTAGTGATTTTGGCACTTGCAGATGTGTGAATGAAAGTGGATTGAATTTGCAAGTAATATAAATTAATACCTCTCCTCTTACGCAGTTGTACCTGGAAAAGCTGGAGTTAGATACTCTCTTTAACGATGCTTTTTAGGAAAATTATACTAATGGCCTAACACTACTTCTGTCTAATGATGAAAAAGGATCAATCTGTGGTAGCTACAGAGGGAAACATTTTTTTTCTTATCTGTCACTATTACATAAGAGTGTTCTGCTTTTCATATTCTCGAGGGCAAACACACCCCATACTTTCTTTGGCAAGTCTGCATGTATAACTCACTAGAGTGGCATGTAAGTTGAGTGCAGACTAGGTCATAATTTCTGACCACACTGTGGTGGCTAACATGCTTTTGCTTTTCATGCTGCTTTGAGTTTCATCATTTGCTTGATGTTTTCAAGTCATTAAATATTAGAATTCTTTTTCTATTTTTGTAGGGAAAACTGATGACGCCAAGGTATCAGAAAAGGGTAGACTATCTCCTAAAGCTGGACATGTTAAACGTTCCCCATCAGATGCAGGACGCAGCAGTGGTGATGAATCCAAAAAGCTTCCCACAAGTAACTCTAGAACAACTGCTGCTAATGCTAATACATTCGGATTTAAGAAACAGAGCGGGTCAGCCGTAGGTATGACTATAATCACTGCCAGTGGGGCAACTATCACCAGTAGATCGGCTACCCTGGGAAAAATCCCAAAGTCATCTGGACTCATGGGTAGGACCACTGGTCGGAAGACTAGTGTTGATGGCTCACAGAACCAGGATGATGGCTACTTAGCACTTAGTGCCCGAACTAATCTTCAATATCGTAGTTTACCCCGGCCCAGTAAATCCAGTAGCAGAAGTGGAGCTGGGAATAGATCTAGCACAAGTAGCATAGACTCCAACATAAGCAGCAAATCAGCCGGGTTGCCTGTCCCTAAAATGAGAGAGCCTGCCAAGGTAATCCTTGGAAACTCTCTGCCAGGATTAGTCAATCAGACTGATAAAGAGAAAGGGATTTCGTCTGACAACGAAAGCGTGGCCTCATGTAATTCTGTTAAAGTGAACCCTGCATCACAGACTGCTTCTAGCGGAGCTCAAAGTACTCACCAGCAAGGAGCCAAGTACCCTGATGTGGCCTCTCCCACTTTGCGCAGGTAGGCAATAAATTCATTGGTTGTGCAATGATGTTAGTCGGAGCTGAATGATCAGGACTCTTCAAGCCAGGACTGGCTGTGTTTTGTGGAGCACTTACTATTTAGCGTCCTTCATCAAGGTCTTTGTATTTACATTTAATTTCACGTAAGCAGGTTGGCCAGTGTTGTAAGTAATCAGTACATCATGTGACAGCAGCAAAAATTAACATTTGGGAAAAGAAAACTTGTCTGGCAGGAAGTCTGGCAATTCTGATACAAGTCTTTGTTACCAAAATCACACGTAAAGGCTTTCTCCGTGCAGATATTGCAGGAATCAGAATTTTCTTATGTGTAGTTACAAAAGAGTTCTTGCACCAGTGCATATGTTGCAAGCTTGGAAATACTCCAATGGTGGATCAAGTCATAAATTGCCAACAGGAGAGTTATTTCAGATTTCCGTTATGACAACAGCATAATTTGACCTGCCAATACATAGTCACATGCCTAACCCAAACTGATCCTTCAGTTGTGTGGGTTAGGCCAGTGTGTTGTGAGTCTTACAACATCAGGTTATTCGACTGTGTAGAAAAACCCTAACTAAAGTTGCTGTCTAGGTTGGGATGAATTTTCTTATTTTAATAATGCTTTTTAAAACGAAACTCCTCTCTGTCTTCTATTTCTCCACCACTACCTCATGTATTAGGAATTAATTTGTTGATGCAGTGTACATCAACGCCTTGATATTGATGAAAGGTTCTGTTAATTGATTTTTCAGTTTAATTTGACATTGAGTAGCTTGTCTGTTTCAAGTTGCAATGTTTTGCATTTCATTTTGTCTTGACGCCCATAATACCCATACAGTTACGCTATCATCCTGCTTCCAGTGATGTGAGAAAGCCACATTCCATCTGAAGCACCAGTGCAAGCATAATGGCTGTGACGGCAGCTTAGGCTAATGCTGTAAAGAGTTGCAAACTGTTTCTTTTTTTATGAGCGGTATTTGATGAGCTTACTTGAGGGTGATTCAGTAGATTTCATTTATTTTAATCCTGGTTGCCGTTAGATAAACTGCATCCTTTAGAATATTTAATTTTCATCAATGGCTACTTAAAACCTCCAACAGACCTTTCATTTTTCTAGCCATACCCCATGAAAAACTCAGATTTTTAGTGTTGCAAGCCTTAGGCATGTTAATTGTGAAGTTTGATAGGTAATTTCATTTTGCTTCCTATAAAGCCACATTGCTACCCTTGTAATTAAAATACTGAATTAGCAACACAGGAAACTTCAAAGAAAAGACAGTGAGGCTCGATATAACTTTTCTCATGTTTTAATTTGTGATTTCACTCTTGAATTTTCACCAGACTCTCTAAATAGTCGTGTGTTGAAATGCATTATAGTTGAATATGACTTTGTCTACTTATTACTGATTTTTGGAATGGCAATTAAGAAGATTCTGAGTTTGTTTTTCATAGTCAGTTGAGATCAGTTGCACACATTGTTTTTTTGCATATTTCCTCTCAGCAGTGTAATTTTTTTAGTAATCTGCAGTAAATTGGAATCCATTCCTTTGTAATGGTATAGATTTGCCTGCAAGTCTGTGAACACGCATGACTTCTGTGCTGTCTTAAATAGTGGAATTAATTCTGTGATGAGACCCATTCCTCTCTTTTTTCTCTCAGTATTCACATTGGTTCTGGTATTATGTATCTGGCTTGTCCCTTAAGTGAAGCTGTCATTAGCCTTGATAGATTTTATTCATAAATTGGCCCTTCATGTTTTGCAGTATATAATACACAGCTTTTCTGTTAATGGGAGACATTAATGACCCAAGAGCCAGCTCAGATATGTTGGTATCTTGTCAATGATGTCAGATAGGAGTAAGGTGTCCTTCCCTGTAGGATATGTCCTTCCAGAGATAATCTCTGTATTGATGTGACTGGCTTGCTGTGTTGGATTTTCTTTGGCCTCAGATGATTTCTTTGGACTATCCAGATAACATCTTATTCTGAAAGCATTAATCACGAGGTTGTGGTTGGACCAAACATTGCCTTTAGCAGCAACAAGTTTCCATTTGTGCCACATTGCAGCCTCTTTTTGGTTGTGTTAGAGGTGTTGTGAAACACTTTGTGGAAGACTGTATAGCTTAAAAACAGCTTGTAAAACTGTTGTGTGGGTGGTTGGGGGTTTTGTAAGCTCTGGGATCCTATCTGCCGGAGTATAGTTCCCCAGTACACCTGAAGAGGTCATAGACAGTGGCATAGGAGCAGATATATCCCAGGTGGTATTGGTAAAGGCCATGTATCCTTGCAGTATAGTTTGATATTTTCCTTCATACTTTAAAATGTTAACTTATAAATAAAACCTAGACTCTATACATCTCTAAATCCCTGTAGGAATGGGTTTTGTCATTCAGACTGACTTGTCTAAGTCACTGTCTCCTAGCAAGTGAGGTGTAGTGTCCAAATGAACCAAGTTTGCCAGATCTGTGCTGGTTTGTCAATGTTTACATCAGATGCTGAGAGGTTGATGGCACAGAGCAGTGCTGGATTATGAGACAGATGTAGATTGGCATCGTATCCTGATCCAGCAGCGTTGTTCAGGTGCTTTGTGGCAAGTGTGCAACAGCAACGATCCAGCTGAAATGTGTTCATGGCTTCTTGCACAGGTACACTGGAGCTGCAGGTGGTACATGTGTGTTAAGTGGAGTACGTCTGGGCATTGCTGGAATTATTGCACATGTGTTGTACAGTGCTCAGCTATATTGTGCACCTTGTGTTTCTGGGAAGTGTTGGGCAAAGTGACTTAGTGTGCACATGGTGTACGTACAACCTGGGCATACTCAAAAGCAGAGAAAGTTCTACTTGGTGCATATCCAGCCCTAAGTCTTCGGGAGATCCTGTAGACGAGTGCTGTAGTGTTCTATTCTGAGGACTACAGTCAATAGCTACTTTCTTTGAAGGTTGCCATCCCCAATACTCCACATTGTTGATAAGGAAAAAAGCAAATCTGTATGGGTATGTGTGAGGAAGACCCCAAAGGCTGTTGCAGGACCTAAGTGGCAGAAACAGAAGTAACGTTTGGGCTGGATGTTTAAAGCTGGAGTCAACAGTTCCGCTCATAATTCTGAGGATCAGTTTTTGAATGATTGATAATGTGATCTTAACCGTGTTTACTTGTGAGACACTTATGCGGACTTGTCCCATTGATTGTTGATGGTAATTAAGTCTCTTCACTGGCATTGCAGTTGCATCATGGGCAACAGTGGTGCAAACTGGAGGTGCTAGTCGTTCTGCTCCAGCCGTGCTTTTAGATCCCCTCCCTCACACTAGTTCTGGCACTCGGCTCATCTTTTACTGAGCCACCTCTAGGTGCCAAAGCAGGCAAAATCTTATTCTACACTCCAAAATAGTCGTTCCCAGCCAGCTTGGCTCCTGAAATGAGACAAACCTACATTTGATATCAGGAAACATTTTTCCTGTTACATCCCAGGAAAAGCTGCATCTGTGCAGAACATTTGGTTGTTCGCACAGAATTTACCTGAACAACCTTTCAACTTCTAATATTCCATGCTTCAGATTAATTACAGTGTTTCTGTAATATCCTTTTCTTCCTTAAGGAGAAGGCGGCAATACGGGTGCGCTTTAGCTTTGTGAAAATACTATTTGATTGTGCAGAGAAGATAGATTTGCAACTGTTGTAATTGTTTCTGGACTTTATTGAAGATGGTGTGAACATCATAAGATTTATATTTGTGTATGTCTGCTTTAGGATTGTTTACTTAATGAAACTAGGTAATATATATTGTAGATATAAAATATCCTTGCACGTAATATTACATTTTATGTATTTTTCATGTTGTCTTTTTTTACAGACTTTTTGGTGGCAAGCCTAGTAAACAAGTTCCCATCACAACAGCTGAAAATATGAAAAATTCAGTAGTTATCTCCAATCCTCATGCTGCTATGAACCAGCAGGGTAATCTTGATTCACCATCTGGCAGTGGTGTGCTGAGCAGCGGAGGCAGCAGTCCTCTGTATAGTAAAAACGCAGATTTGAACCAGTCTCCACTAGCTTCTAGTCCCAGTTCTGCACATTCAGCTCCTTCCAACAGTTTAACATGGGGTACCAACGCAAGCAGCTCTTCTGCTGTTAGCAAGGATGGCATTGGATATCAGTCTGTCAGCAGTCTTCATACCAGCTGTGAATCCATTGATATCTCTTTGAGCAGTGGAGGTGGGCTGAGCCATAACTCCTCCAGTGGTTTGATTCCAACCTCTAAAGATGATTCTCTGACTCCCTTTGTCCGAACCAACAGTGTTAAGACTACATTGTCTGAAAGGTTAGTAGTTTTTTCTCTCGTTTCCATTAAAATTGTATGTATCTCAGTCACGAATGAAGTCCTGGCAGCAGTAGCCAACACTGCAGATGCAAGTAAAGCTGTACTTCTTACTGATAATACTGAGTAGTATTACTGGAACATTCAAAAAAAACATTCCAGGCAAGGAGCCCAGTTCAGAGCAAGAAGATGTGTTCAGTTTTTGATTTGCTGTAGTAGCCAGTGTGACAGTTTCTTGCTACCACGTTATACCTAATATTTGAATTGTACATCATATATTATCCTTTCAAAGCAGATCTGATCATGATATTCCAACAAACCTCCAGTGCTGCTATAATTTTGATTTGAGAAGCCAACTGTTTCTTGTTTAAATTCTTGTTTGTAACATTTGACGAGCTTTTAAACTGGAGGTTATGCTGAAAAGAGAAGTCTCTGTCTCCCTAGTCATTTCATCCTTTCCTGGCCTCTCCCTGCTGCCCTGTTCCATTTCCAGCTGCCCCCTACAGGGTTCTGGTTACAGGCATTTGTGTGAATGCTTAGTGGAACCAATTGGGAGATGGAGCCAACTGAAAAGCAATCACCTAAATTGTATTTGAGGCTGATCAGTTCCGCAACTCCTTATGTGATGAGATTCATCAGTATCTGGTGTGGACAGAGTAGGAACTAGGAACAGACTGGTCAGGGAGGAGGGAGTGAGACTGCTTTTTCAGCATCAGAGCTATATTACTGGCACATTGAGCTAACATTGGGATAAATCAGATAATGACTTGCAGTGTGTGCTCTTGGAGTGATATTTTTAGAAGGCAGTAGTTGCCCCGCAAGCGTATGTCCTGATGTGTGATTATGTAGTCAGGTAGCAGAATTGTCGTTGCCTCTCAGTGCAGAAAAATACTGCTGAATAAGATGTTCTGACAGTTTGGGTTTCTGTTTGTGTTTATTATAAATCCTTTCTGTTCTCTCCCCTTTCCATTCTAATATTCCTTCTCTTGTTTTCTGTCTTGTTGGACTGATTCTTCTAGCCCTCTTTCTTCCCCTGCTGCTAGCCCCAAATTCTGCCGAAATACTTTGCCCAGGAGGCAGGACAGGTAAATGCTGTCTCAGGACAGGACACACAAGGCTGTAGGTTTTTGTTGCCCATCTCAGTGAAGCAAATTGTTTTGTGACAAACTCTGCTCAGTTGAGTCCTCTGCTGTGTTCATCGTCCAGGTGTGAACTGCCACCAAGACATGCCAGTGAGAGTCCCCTCAAACACCTCATCTACCTACCTAAATCAATTAGGAGAATGACATATGGCAGAGTTGGCATGGTTTTGGTGTTGCTGTTGTTACTGGGAATATCTTTTGGGGTAATTTTTTTTTTTTCCTTCGCTGAAGGCAATTTGAAAATTTTGCAATTTTTTTCCTCCAATCTAAACTCTCACTAGCATTTCAGCATTCCTCTGGCATGCTGCTTTTTCCCACTGCCTTTCAGGCCTGTCCGTTGTGAAGTCCCTGTGTCATTCAGTGTTGTCAGTCTTTTATTGCAGTTCAGCTTGTGAGTGTTCTGCAGGGACACGGGTACCTCCATCCTTATAAAACCAAATGCAAAAGTTGGGAAAAATGATCCAAATCTAAACATTCTAGCTCACTTTTGCTCACTGCTATAATTTTAGTCACTCCCACGCTGTAATTTAGCTATAAGGATTGTCGATAAATTAATTTCGTTCAAGCACGTGGATGTTTTCTTTAAAAACAAATTGACACAGTCTGCTTACTTACATGTTCATCAGTTGTAAAAACATAAGTATTTGGGGTTTGGATGACTAATAGATTGGTTCAAATTAGCTAATGGAATTTGAGCTAAGATTTGAAAATTTCAGCAGTCTGGGCTTAATACTTCTGCTGCTGTGTATTGCAGCAGTGTGACAGTAATCAGTTTTATTACCTGCATAGTGTCTCCTGAAAGAAATGATGGGAAGATCATTTGGACTTGCAAGATTCTCATTGGTTTTCACGGATAGTCTACCTCACACCTGCTGAAAAGTGTATTTTTAAGCATCCATTTGACATTTAAAGAGTCCTTTTTGTTCATTGTGGGTAGGAGAAATATCAAAACTACATTGCGAACAGATGAGATTCGTTGGCATGGTACCAGGTGCATGTTTGTGCAAATCCACACCCGAGTAAGGAGGTTTTTGCATGTGACTGTAGGAAGGTCCCAGCACCTTTTCCTCTGAAGAGGTGATGCAGATGTTTGTATGTCCTCCCTCTTCGTTCTGATCTTATTCCTTCCCTTTTGTTCTTCTCTGAAGTTCTTTTCTTTTAACTTTTCTGCAGCGACCCACATCTTGATAGGAACACTTTGCCTAAGAAGGGACTCAGGTATTGGTGTTTCCACATGGTTTAACAGCTTTTGTTGTGGCTTTGGAGTTTGCTTTGTGTTTCTGTTGTTGCTGGTGGTGATAGTGATAGTGGCAGTTTGCAAGTTTCGGCAACAATGTTGTTCCTTCCTTTCTTTTTTTTTCTCTCTTTAATCCTCAAAGAAGGCTATTGACCACTGTGCTTTTTTTTTTTCTAATCCGGTGGTTTCTCTGCTTGAGCAAGAATTGTGACTTTTGCTTGCTGAATTGATGAAAAGCATCTCATAAACCATTACTGGGCTTGAACAGTAATTTTGCAGCTTCTGTGGCTAGTACATGACTTGCGATAATTTTTGCCCCTGGGAACTTTCATGTTAATATACAAATAAGAACAATTTTCGATATTANGTTAATATACAAATAAGAATGATTTAATGCCAAATATCTTGCCAAACCTTTTAGGATGAGACTGGACATATTAATTTGAAAAGATACTTGCTTTAGAAAAAACTAAATATATAGGACTCCTAGAGATACTTTCTAGTCTTACAGAAAAGAACAAAAAAGTCTCCAAACAAACTTTTGGCAATTGTCTTCCAATATATTCTTTTATGTCTCTAAGTTTGTTATTTTTATAACATTAAAAAGAAAGACCAAAAAAGATTTTTTTTTCCATTGCTACAATCAACATTAGGTCTATTAACTGAATGCTTTAAGCGTTACAGAACTTACAGAAGATATCTTAGCCAATTTAGAAGATTGCAGCTTCAGAATTGCTTAATGCCACTTCAAGGATCACTGAGTTGATGCCTTGAATAACTTGCAGCTGCAATTTATTCTGTGCTATACACATTGTTCTTCATAGCAGCTCTGTCCCATGAAGCTGAGTGCTAAAAGCCTTTCTTAAAATGAAATTTTGTGTAAAATGTTTCTGTGGTTCTCAAGTATGCCTCTAATAAATAGACTCTCTTTTAAGACTGAAACATTTGAGTGCTGAAGAGGTAGGTATTAATGCTGCCAAATAAAACCCCAACTCCTTAGTGTTAAAGTAAAATGACTGTTTAAAGCCTCTTTCGTAATAAACTGGCATATGTGCAAAGTTTAAGAGATGCAGATAGTCAGGGACTGTTGCTTAAGTGTTGAGACATAAGCAGAAGAATGAACATATTTTTCAAAAGTAGCATGAGTTTTTACAATGTTAATTGTTATACTGTTCACGTTGATTTCAAATAGTCTTAATAAGTGATATCTTACTGTAGAGAGTTTAGCTGGAAGGAATTTAATTAATTAAATAGATAATATCAACTAATAGTAGGCTCCAAGTGTTTACTTTTTTGGAAGGAGAGCTAATAACTCATAAATATTTTTCAAAAGCAGATGGTGTAGCATAAGATAGACACTGAAATCCATCAGCAGACAGTGTTTCCATGATGCTCTTTCTATTGATACCTGTACTCTGTCCTGTATTTCACATTACACCTCTGGTGATTTACCTGTTTTTCAGCCATATAAAAAAAAAACAAATTTAAAACTGCTGAAGCTGAAGCCAGTGGGTGCTTTGCTGTTGATGTTGGCGTAGATGATGATTTTGCTGTTTTCTTTGCCTTCAGAAAAGGCTAAACATAGTCTCATTTGATAATTAAACACTATTAGTTTTGAACTAAGTGGGACACACCACCACAACCTTTTATACTCATGTGTCTGAAATATGAATTATTGAGTCATAACTTGTTTAAAAATGTGAAAATTACTTTATTGACTTGAATGTGGTTATAATATAACAAAAAGCCAGCTAAGCTTAGCAATGCACCAAAATACTAAAATAGTGATAGAATTTTGACTTGATGCTTGGGCTTCATGGTCTTAAGGGTTTTTTCCATGCTAAACTATTCAGTGACTTAAGGAAAGGAATTCCAAATGAAGGTTTTATTTTTCACTTACACACACAGTATATTTTATTTTACAGTGTACGACCTCTGTCTCAAGCATTTTGTTCATTACTAGTTTGGTTACTTATGAAGCCATAGGAAAGGAGCTTTGGGTTAGGTTTTTTCCCCAAAGAGAGGTGGAATGAATTAGAAGCAGCTTGGAACAGCTCCTTAGTTCAGAATTATATTGACTTTATAGCATTTTTATCTTAATTTTCATATGAGGCTTCTCCATCTTTCTTTCCCTCTCTTCCTCCCCAAGTCTTGTGATGTTCCATGGCTTTTTTTTATATATTATTATTTTAAATACATGTCAAAGTTCGTTTTTGAAAAAACTGTTTGTTTGCAGGTATACTCCATCTTCCCAACTCCGTAATCAAGAAGATGCAAAAGAATGGCTGCGGTCCCATTCGGCAGGAGGACTTCAGGATACTGCTGGCAATTCTCCATTTTCATCTGGATCCAGCATAACATCACCCTCCGGAACTAGATTTAACTTCTCTCAGCTTGGTGAATAATTATCTGTTTGGATAGTCGTAGCAATACACTTGAAAATAGTGTATTACACTATATAGTTTTCAATTGGCAGCTCTGAGTCCAACATTCAGGAAGCGCTTTCATTGAAGTGTATGACTAATTAGTATTATTATTTTGTATGCCCAAAGGTGGCATGCGTGCAGTAACTTCTTAAAAATACTTCTTTCTGCCTACCTGTTTAGTAGTACTGCTTTAAACTCCGAGCATATTACTATATATGCCAGTCTCATCGTACTAAGATATTTTATCTTAGTGTATATTTTTCAGGTGGCTTGGAAAATTGCACAACGTTGTCGGAAATAAGATAGAAAAGTCAGAAGAAATTTAAGTCAGCAAAAAATGCCATTCCTTCACTTCATAGCATGGATGGTTGTAAACATTTTTCTCTGGTGAGGGTGATGAGGAACAGGTTGCCCAGAGAAGTTGTGGCTGCCCCATTCCTGGAGGTGTTCAGGGCGAGGTTTGTTGAGGCTTTGAGCAGCCTGATCCACTGGGACGTGTCCCTGCCCAAGGCAGAGGGTTNATAACTTGCAGCTGCAATTTATTCTGTGCTATACACATTGTTCTTCATAGCAGCTCTGTCCCATGAAGCTGAGTGCTAAAAGCCTTTCTTAAAATGAAATTTTGTGTAAAATGTTTCTGTGGTTCTCAAGTATGCCTCTAATAAATAGACTCTCTTTTAAGACTGAAACATTTGAGTGCTGAAGAGGTAGGTATTAATGCTGCCAAATAAAACCCCAACTCCTTAGTGTTAAAGTAAAATGACTGTTTAAAGCCTCTTTCGTAATAAACTGGCATATGTGCAAAGTTTAAGAGATGCAGATAGTCAGGGACTGTTGCTTAAGTGTTGAGACATAAGCAGAAGAATGAACATATTTTTCAAAAGTAGCATGAGTTTTTACAATGTTAATTGTTATACTGTTCACGTTGATTTCAAATAGTCTTAATAAGTGATATCTTACTGTAGAGAGTTTAGCTGGAAGGAATTTAATTAATTAAATAGATAATATCAACTAATAGTAGGCTCCAAGTGTTTACTTTTTTGGAAGGAGAGCTAATAACTCATAAATATTTTTCAAAAGCAGATGGTGTAGCATAAGATAGACACTGAAATCCATCAGCAGACAGTGTTTCCATGATGCTCTTTCTATTGATACCTGTACTCTGTCCTGTATTTCACATTACACCTCTGGTGATTTACCTGTTTTTCAGCCATATAAAAAAAAAACAAATTTAAAACTGCTGAAGCTGAAGCCAGTGGGTGCTTTGCTGTTGATGTTGGCGTAGATGATGATTTTGCTGTTTTCTTTGCCTTCAGAAAAGGCTAAACATAGTCTCATTTGATAATTAAACACTATTAGTTTTGAACTAAGTGGGACACACCACCACAACCTTTTATACTCATGTGTCTGAAATATGAATTATTGAGTCATAACTTGTTTAAAAATGTGAAAATTACTTTATTGACTTGAATGTGGTTATAATATAACAAAAAGCCAGCTAAGCTTAGCAATGCACCAAAATACTAAAATAGTGATAGAATTTTGACTTGATGCTTGGGCTTCATGGTCTTAAGGGTTTTTTCCATGCTAAACTATTCAGTGACTTAAGGAAAGGAATTCCAAATGAAGGTTTTATTTTTCACTTACACACACAGTATATTTTATTTTACAGTGTACAACCTCTGTCTCAAGCATTTTGTTCATTACTAGTTTGGTTAGTTATGAAGCCATAGGAAAGGAGCTTTGGGTTAGGTTTTTTCCCCAAAGAGAGGTGGAATGAATTAGAAGCAGCTTGGAACAGCTCCTTAGTTCAGAATTATATTGACTTTATAGCATTTTTATCTTAATTTTCATATGAGGCTTCTCCATCTTTCTTTCCCTCTCTTCCTCCCCAAGTCTTGTGATGTTCCATGGCTTTTTTTTATATATTATTATTTTAAATACATGTCAAAGTTCGTTTTTGAAAAAACTGTTTGTTTGCAGGTATACTCCATCTTCCCAACTCCGTAATCAAGAAGATGCAAAAGAATGGCTGCGGTCCCATTCGGCAGGAGGACTTCAGGATACTGCTGGCAATTCTCCATTTTCATCTGGATCCAGCATAACATCACCCTCCGGAACTAGATTTAACTTCTCTCAGCTTGGTGAATAATTATGTTTGGATAGCCATAGCAATACATTGTGTGTCTTGAAAATAGTGTATTACACTGTATAGTTTTCAATTGGCAGCTCTGAGACCAACATTCAGGAAGCGCTTTCATTGAAATGTATGACTAATTAGTATTATTATTTTGTATGCCCAAAGGTGGCATGCGTGCAGTAACTTTTTAAAAATACTTCTTTCTGCCTACCTGTTTAGTAGTACTGCTTTAAACTCCGAGCATATTACTATATATGCCAGTCTCATCGTACTAAGATATTTTATCTTAGTGTATATTTTTCAGGTGGCTTGGAAAATTGCACAACGTTGTCGGAAATAAGATAGAAAAGTCAGAAGAAATTTAAGTCAGCAAAAAATGCCATTCCTTCACTTCATAGCATGGATGGTTGTAAACATTTTTCTCTGGTGAGGGTGATGAGGAACAGGTTGCCCAGAGAAGTTGTGGCTGCCCCATTCCTGGAGGTGTTCAGGGCGAGGTTTGTTGAGGCTTTGAGCAGCCTGATCCACTGGGACGTGTCCCTGCCCAAGGCAGAGGGTTAGAACTGAATGATCTCTAAGATGCCTTTCAACTTAAACTGCTATAATTCTATGATTGTTTTAAGTGAAGAAAACAGTAAAAGATGCTTGACAACAAACACAAAGATATGCAGATTTTAGTTGACCATATCAGCACTTGATATAAACTAATTTAAAGTGCCAGCAGTACTTATCTGATATGCTGATTAAATATTACTTAGTTGCCTTTGCAATTTATTTAGGTATCTAAATGAATTATAAAGGTATGTGTTGTCTTTAAACTAAGTGACATTTTCTAAGTACTTTGTCAAACAGATGGTAGCTGTTTCTTTTTTACTTTCAGAAGGCTTTCAGTCTTTTCTAGAATGATAAATAATGTGCAAAATAGTTAAGCTTATAATTGTGAATGCTTTGTGTTGTGTGAATTTGCAGGAACTTATGCAGTCACCTATTCCTAGTGCATTTTTGAGTTGCAGCAGTGACATTTTAGAGCCTCTCTTGGTGCTGAAAAGAAACAAATAGACAGTTTTAAATAAACCAACACTTAAGAAATTTTCAGCTGAGTATATCCATAGTGTAATTACACTGCCAACAGCTTACAAACTGTCATCAAAGTTCCTGAAAATACTTTAATGGTAAAAAAAAAAAAGCATAGGCTTAGGCTCCAGAGTGTTAACTCTTTATGGAGAATATTGAAAATTATTTATATTAATAAGCTTAAATAGGCGTTTTGCCACAAGCACTTAACGACAAAAGAAGAAGAAATTATTTTTCTATGTTCTTATGGAAAGAGCTTGGAGATGTCACACTCGAGAGGCCACTGCGTGTAATTTAATAGCAAATGTTGATATGAAAATTTAAATGCTTTAAACTGAATTATTGTATCTTCTACTACAGCAAGTGTCAGTTGATGGTGTATATAGAAACAGGCAATGATAGCACGCCAAGAGGAACCTGCCAATTCAATAGCATTTTTGTTGTTTTGTCTTCTTTTTTTCTCCACAAACCAACTAGTTCTGTATTTTTGGTACAAAAGATGTCAGACTGGAGCAGATGTTTTATGCTCTAAACAGCGGCTGGGATAGTATCCGCTTTTCAGGAAAATTTGATATTTTACAATTCTTAGGGCCCCGTAGTAGAAAGAAACAATTCTGAAATACAAAACCACTAGGAAACAAAAGCTCTTAAAATTTATGAATTGATAAATTAAAAATGTCATTTCTGAGAAGGTGATAGTTCATAAGGCCTGTCTGTATAGGTGAAATACTAGTTTAAATTCCTTCAGGTATTTTAGTCTTTTTTGAGGAACAACTGTTCCAAATTAAATGAGGGTTAATTAGTTCATGCCTACAAATTTGTAATGAGTTGACTGAGCTTGTCTGTAGAAGTATAGATGTATCATCCAGTGTTTAAAATGACCTTTTTCACTTGGGTTTTCTTATTCGTTAGCTTGATTTGCATACCTCTTATCTGAATTCATTAAATTTAGAACAATAATGAAGATTGGAGAGGGTGACAGCAGAAAAATGTGTCTTAAAGGAAAAAAAAATAGGGGTTTGGTAGTAGCACAATAATTAGATATGAAAATTTGTGGCCACACAAGTAAGTGTTTATTCTTCACTTTTATAGCAAGTCCAACCACTGCAGCCCAGATGAGCCTGTCAAATCCAACCATGCTACGGACCCATAGCCTTTCCAATGCAGATGGTCCTTATGACCCCTACAGTGATACACGCTTCAGGAATAGCTCGATGTCCCTGGATGAGAAAAGCAGAACAATGAGCCGGTCTGGCTCATTCCGGGATGGCTTTGAAGAAGGTCAGTAAAACGTGTGATGATGCTGAAAATGATCACAAGACGACATTCTCATATGAACCAAGTATGAATTTGGTGCTTTTCGGTTCAGCGTAGTGGTCATTTCAGAGCACAGTTTTCTTTGTGTGGAGTTCTTGGTGGTAGGAAAAAACCCTTTAGTCCTGGTCATCGTTCTGATGATAGTCATTCAGTGATCCTTCTGACCAGGCATAGGATGGCATGTTGTACCTAGACCATCACTGTTCAAGAAAGCTCACCCTGTGCTTCATTTTTAATGACTCTAGGAATGGCCTCAAGCTCCATGAGGGGAGATGTAGGCTAGACATTAGGAAAAAGTTTTTCACAGAAAGGGTCATTGGGCATTGGAACAGGCTGCCCAGGGAGGTGGTTGATTCACCTTCCCTGGAGGGGTTTAAGGCACGGGTGGATGGGGTGCTGAGGGGCATGGTTTAGTGTTTAATAGGAATGTCTGGACTTGATGATCCGGAGGGTCTCTTCCAACCTGGTTATTCTATGATTCTGTGATAACCACACATTGAAACCCTTAAGTGTTGCTAGAAGTCAAGCGCATAGTCAGCTTGTGGAGTGGTTTTTGGGAAGCTCTTTCAGTCTTAAATCTCCTTTCTGGCCAAGATTAGGAACTTGATTGGATATGAGCAACCTGATGTAGGTGTCCCTGCCCATGAGAGGGGACTTGAAACTGGATCATCTCTAAGGTTTCTTCCAACTGAAGCCATTTTATGATTCTGTATTCTATGAGGTATTTTACCACTACAGGTTACATAGGCCTTTGCTGGCTTGCCTCCTTCACTGTCAAAGCCTTGCACTCAACTGTGTTAATCCTAGTGCCCCATTGTTATTACTCCCCTAGAACCAAGTATGTGTGGGAGCCACACTTCAGCGTTCATAGGGGCCTTCAGGAGCCAACAGGTGCCTTTCTGGAGATACCGGTTATTCCATCAGTTTTCTGCCATTGGAATAGATGGAAAGTACATATTTGATGTGGCTCTGGAAAGATTCAAGGCTGATTCATTATTGAATTTAGCCAATCTGACTCCATTGCATTTGATTATATTTTAAAGGCCATGGCTGAGAATCTTCATTAGAGGTTGAAAATTGTTAGAAATAATGCTTTAGGGCTGGAAACTGTCATTGCTGGAATTAAACTTTGGTTTTGTGCCATGCTCTCAGAAAGCTAGACAATCATGGTCAAAGATCACTTGATACATAGTCACTTGAACTCCATTCTGTGATGAACAGTCCTGCTTTCACTAAAGAGTTCCTTAGTATAATCTGTGAAGGATGTTAAATTACTGCATCTGTGTTACAATTTGATGATTTAAGGTTCCTTCCAACCCAAATCATTCTAAGATTCCTGCTCGTTTCACAGGGAATCACAAATTATAAGTGAGCAGGTGGTTCTGAATATGACTTGTCTGTTGTCTTTTGCTTTCAAACCTCTGGATCTAATTCACCTTCACCTTGAGGGAATAGACCAAAAAGTATTACAGAAATTGAATTTGTAGTTAATGAACAAATTGATTTTATACAATCGGCCAGTGTCAATGATGAATAAATCCAAGTCTTCAATAAAGCTTGACTTGTTAATTATTTATTAGCACATAAAATTACAGGACATTTCTTTCTCAGGAGCTTCAGCAAGGACAGGATTTATTCTTGAAAGGCTTGTTTTTATTTTGTCTCCACAGTTTGAAGTACAGTCGTGTTCTCTCACAGCACAGCATGTAGGTCAAAATGTTAGTCAGCCCTGCAGTACATAACTCTTTTGACAGGAAATGTTTCTGAACTGGGGAGATGCCAGCAGGAACAGCCTCCAAACTATCCAGAACACCGGGTGGGAAAAATACAGCCTAAAGCTTAAGTGGTCTCTTGGCTGACCAGTTTCCCACTTTCCTGGCCATCAGGCTTCCCCAGGAACTGTGCTGGCTCCACCCTGATGCCTCAGTTCCCTGGAGAGAAAGGAGTGAAATTCGTTGCTGTTGCGGTATAGATTTTATCCCTTTTTATGCTACTGACTGCAGTGCCTGTTGTTCTTTCTACTCTTTGGAGAGCTGATTACAACTAGACTGTTTCTGTTTTCATGTTAAGAATGATGCATGCATACATATGCATTTATACTTTAAAAACAATTTGGGTTTGTAGCCTGCGTGCAGATGCATGTTAACTGCAAAACCCAGGAATCACATCAAGAGCGTAACTGCCTTCAGGCTTCTAATTAAATAGCCTTAAAGTAGCCATCTGCTACTTTTAAAGTATAAATTACACAACGTATTAACTCCTTAGTGGTTCTTGAAACTAGAAATCTTAAATTAAACACATGTCCAAATGATGCAACAGTCATGTTTTACAAGGCAAGAGTATGATACTCAGTGTTACGTGGTTTTTCGTATTTTCATTTGGATTCTTTCCTCATTTAAGTCCCAATGTCGTCTTAAAAACCCCAGTAGGTACAAACTCAGAAATGCCTGTGTCCCAATCCATTGTAAGGAGATCTATTTCTTCTCTGGCCAGTTCGTATGGCTGCTTTCTTTAATACATCTCTATTAGTAAAAACTGTACAAAGGAGTAATATAGAGAGGTAAACCAGCAAATAATATTGTATTCTCTGTATGTGTCTGTTGGTGGCCTTGTGCAATATTGCCTGCACTTTGGGCTCTCTCATCTTAAAAAAAAGTTGATCATAAATGCAAAAGGCAGGTAAAAAGAAAAATGACAAGGACATCATAAGTGCATAATGTCTGTGATATGAAGAGAATTAAAGAAGATAGCAGTCTTCAGCTCGGAAAAATCATGTCTGAAGGGAGATGATAATATCTAAGTTAATAAAGAAGATCTTTATCCACTTCTTCTCCTATCACAGAGATGTGAAAACACCCAAGGAACTTATTGACTGATTCATCAGCAGATATAAAACAACTGAAGAATTTCTAAATACATTTCTAAATTTCTTTCTAAATATGAGAGTCTTATTACAGACAAAATGTCTCAGTGGATTCAGAAACAGTTAAGCAAGTTAATGGTAGGTAGGTCACAGCACCTATGAGAACTAATGGCCTGGCTGCAGTTTCCATCTCAGGAATTTCCATTTCTGCTGATTCCCAGAAGAGGCAAAGGTGTACCTGGGGAACAAAAAAGTACTGGGTATCTGCCTTGTTCTTGCCTTCCTTTCCCTAAATATGTGCTGCAGTTGCAGCCAGAGATAGAGCTCATGATTAGACAGACCCTAGGTCTGACTCATCATAGTTATTTTTATGTTCTTAATGCAGTACAGTCCTTAACATCTAACTATAAAGATCATTTTAATTGAAAATATGATTAACCAGAAAAAGCAAATGTGTGTGAGGATTTTTAACTTTCGTGTGGTTTTTTAAATTGTCTTAAATTCCTCCAGAAGCCAACTTAGACTTTGTTTACTTCTCTATCCAGCCTTGCCTTGGGATATAATATCAATGGGAAAGCAGAACCCATTTATTATATGTGTAGGAGAATTGCAGTCAGTAATTAGAGCAAAATGGCAGCTTTTCTAAACTTGATTTTGACTGGAGGATTTAGATGAAAGAAAAAGTGGTGCAACACGATTTCATATTATTTGTATGAAATTACCTGAAATTTGAATGAAAGTTTCAGTTAAATGTATTTCCTTTCTAAAAATAAAAAAAGAGAATGGTAATTTTGCAAGTTTCAGTAACAGAAAGAATAGCTTCCAGGAGTTTTTTTAATAGCATCATAAAAAATAAAATTATGTTATATGTAAATTCTAACATTGGGGTGATGGTAACAACCTTGAGAATCAGTGTGTATTCTCTGATACTGAATGTATATTTAAATGCAAAAAACTGCTTCAAAAGGATTATTTTCCAGGAAAGGTTCTGTAGCCATGTTTTCACTTGGGTCATTTTTTGATGAGAGAAAGAACTTGGCCTTGTTAAAAAAACTAGTCAGTACTTTCTACCCTGGGTGCTCCACGTCTTCTCGTGGAGCATCTTGTTACATACTGGAGCTGGGTGTCATGGTCTTCATCTTGGTTTGCTGCTTAAAGGAAACAACCCACCCTCTCAATCTCATTTAAAACTTAAGATAAAGTACTTTTTTACTTAAAGTACTTTTGTAATCTCTTCTGCATTTCAGTTAATTTGTTGGGGTTTTATCTTGAGTCAGCCCTTT
The DNA here is from genome assembly GCA_013389865.1 of Piaya cayana. NCBI lineage: Eukaryota > Metazoa > Chordata > Aves > Cuculiformes > Coccyzidae > Piaya > Piaya cayana. The sequence goes on along the minus strand of WAAB01004781.1, from coordinate 75,916 downwards.
CACAAGAGTCTTATGATAATCTGTCCAGATAAATGTTTACTTCTGAACAGATCATCATCAAAACTTTTCTTTTTAATGTTGACCACACCTCACTTTTCCTGAAAACAAGTATTAAATTGTTAAAACAGGTTTACTAAACCAAACTTCATGGATTGTCTTACCTGGCTGTGCATTTTTCAAACTGTACGTTTGTCGCAATAATATTGTTCAGTTCATGATGGATGATGCAATTTGTGGTAGTATTTCCTCAGTAGGCTGGTCACTGGCAGTGGATGATCTATGATGATTCTACAGTGTTTACTGTATTTATATTCATTATGTTTATTTTCTTTCCTTCAGTGCATGGTTCCTCTCTCTCGTTGGTATCCAGCACATCATCTATTTATTCGACAGTGAGTATAATGAAATGAACAATTTGGGTTTACTAATCAAAATTATTGAATTGAGTGGTCTTATTGTGTTAATTAATTCTGTCATTCAAAGAGGAGGGAAAAAAAGTGCTTTCCATTTGATAGCGTTGTGAATGCTAGCTACAAAATAAATGTTTATGTTCATGAAGTTGTCTGTGGATATTTAGCAGTATCCTCATTAAACACAGACATTAATGGCCTAAAAGCAGCACTTTCTTTTTTTAAGTCCATATTTTACAACTACTCTAAATAGGCTTTGCTACAAAGGACCTCAATAGATCTGAGGAGATTTGAACCTCATTACCTAAAGCACCTCGAAATTTGCTGAGTAAAGTCATTCCAGCCTTCTATTAATGATTTGCTACTAAAGAAGTTTGAGTAAGTAATTGTACTTCACAGGTTTTACTGATTTTAAGGAAGACATTTATTTAATATACCAGTAATGTTTTCTCCGGAAGTATGTATATATTAAGGTTTTCTGTTCCCAAAGTAAGGCTGACTGGAATTTGAAAGTAGAGGTTTTTTTAAATGCATGTTGCATTTGCTTATTTTCTTTTATAGTCTCACAAAGGATCATTCATTTAAACCTATACTCTGGCAGACCTTGTGAGTTAAGAGTATACCTGTGCTGTCATGGGAGGAGAGGCTGCAATGTGCAGACCCTGTCTTGCCTTGCTTTTCTCATGCTGGTTAGGGTGTTAACTGCAGAGACCCAGGGGCACAGCACGTTTCTGCCCACACAGGACTATACACAAGGGTTTGGCACTGATGGTTAATTCCCAGTGGCTTCACAATTGTTGATATCCAAGCTAGCCAGATTAAAGGTGGCTCACGTATTCCTGGCATGCTATGATTGTAGTTTCTGGGGGTTCTTAATGCCACAACCCTCTTAAAAAAAGTGCATAATAATTACTTCTGAAATATGTGTTAATTGAACAGGATCATCTTTTTCAAATTCTTATGCAAGTTTGATGCATTTTCACACTTACCACATATCCGTGCAGATATGTTACAAGAGTACATGGAAGAACTCGCTCTTGGAAGATCGTGTGTAGCTGTCCGTGAATTCTGAGAAGGCAACATAGTGTTATTTAGCATTACTTCATGTACATATTTCACTGTTAGGAATCTCCATACGTAACGTGGCCTTAAGACTGTGATAATAAATTGAAAATACTGCCTTTTATTATTGACCTTGCCTCAAGGAAGGTCCATATGAAGCCAAAACAGATAACGTATCAGAAGGATGGAAAACAGACCTTTTCCTCTTGGCTCTTGTTTATAACCATGAAAGCCACAAGGAGAGCACTTAGCAGCTTCTGGTTTATGTGCCTGCTGCCCAAGCACAAGTGACTGTTAATAGTGTGGTTTGATGGGTATAATTTTCCTGGTGACTGGTAGTGGACATGTTTACATAAGAACAGTGGAATGTGTAACTTCCTACCATATACTTCTCTTTAGCTGCTAGCTTTGGTTCAAAACAAACCATAGTAGCCACAGTTTTATCATGCAGACTACAATGGGTGGTCAGTGCACTTTGCATCCTCAGACAACTAGTTATGTGTCCGCAGTTCTTCATCACCACAGCACCCAAGCGGGAGTATTTTTTTTAGTTTTTTTCACATCACTTTGGAATGCAGAAATGTGATCTCCATCCCATGGAGAACTGAGCATGGGAGGAAGGGTATCGTCTAGGATTAGCCATGTTCTGTGACATTTCTTGTGAGAGTCCCTTGTGTATGGAGCCAGGGCTTCATCCTCCCACGGTTCAGGCTTGGGTGCACTGGTCAGCAGGTTGGGAAGTGGAACCCAAATTCCTTCTTGCAGGAGGAAGTACGGTACAAGCAGCCTGTTTTCTTTTTCCTGAGGAGTAAATAAGAAGGAATTTGCATTTGAGTTTTTGAAATGCAAGAAAAGAAGTTGCAAAATTGATTAATTTTTCAAGCTGATTGTGTTGCAATATCCTCATGTATTTTCCTCTTCTTTTATTTTATAGCCTGAAGAGAAGTGCCAGTCAGAGGTAAGAGCATATTGTGTTTCGCAGGCATAAATGTTCTGTCAAGACACTCCAAACTTCGTGTCTTGCTATTTTATTTCTCCATATTCTGGTGCAGTAAAGTGTTCTCTCACAACACATAGATTCGCAAGCTACGGAGAGAGTTGGATGCATCCCAAGAAAAAGTGTCAGCGCTGACAACTCAGTTGACTGCGAATGTGAGTACGAACAACATTAACAGCGAATGCATTTAATGTACCGTATACCCCCCAATGCTAGACCTTTCCAAAAATAACATCCTCTATCCTACTGAATTGCCTTATATCTTTCTCTAAATAATGATTTATAATATTCATTTGGCTTTACAAATATGTAAACCATCTTTCGATTTTGAGAAAATAATTGGGGACGGGGGTCTTTTTGTAAATAGTGTCTTGTTTTGACGTTAGGGCAAGATAAGGTAAAGATGAAGGTCATAATCAGTAGGAATAAAACTCAGTATAAACATGGATTGAACTGTATTTTTCTGTTGCATAAAGATGTTGACTAATGACATGATAGATAACTGAGGCACAAGGGGCTCTGTGAACTAATATACAGCTACAATGTGAACATACCCAATTTTTACCAGTGTGGGCAATAGTTCTGCTTGTTTCCTCTGAAGAGTAAGTAATGTAAAACACTTGGGGAAAAAAAAATCCTGGAAGCCAGGAGGTGTTGAGGCAACGCTGTGTGACCGTGAGTTCATTCATTTGTGTGTTCTGGGCTGTAGTCACAGATAGCAGAAATCTGCAAAACAGAAGCACTTGCTAGAAAAATAAGCAATCCTAGAGAAAATAAGCTACAGATGGACAGTCAGAAAATTGGATCATACTGACATCCTAATTCGTAGGAATGAATAAACACCAGAACTTATATTACTGAAGAGGATATGCGTGTCCATCAGCTCTCTGAGTAGGTGAAATACAGAACTTGGTGCAGCAAAGGACGGCTTCCATTAGTGACACCCATCCCAAGAAGGATTCAAGGGGAAATCTGCTTAGGTGTTCACTGCAGGCATCACAGTGCTTCATCCAGCTTGCAAAACAGAAAAGGGCAAGAACACAGTTAACAGAGAAGTCAAATAAGAGGGCTTTGGCTGTGTGTAAGCACTCACTCACTTTTACAAAAAGACAAAAAAGAAATAGTAAAAACCTTTCAAAGATTAGATCTTACATTTACCTTTCAAGTAGAAAGGGGACTGAATGCGTGAGTTGGTTTTCAAGCTTCTTTTGCATGTGAGAAAGTAAGAACTAGATTCTCTTGTATGCATTTTTTAATTGTGTTGTTAAATAACCCAGCTTGTATCCTTCAAAGATTTTTTTCTGCTGCATGACTTATCTAGCTTTGCCTTGGTTTTACTGAGTTCTTCGTGTGGTGTTCAGGTTGTGTAGGCTGTTGGTCAGTAGAGGAGCTGGTAACCTGTTTCCAGGAGCACTGAGTAGCTCGTGCTACTCTGCCTGCCCCAACTGCCATTAATTTGGCCTAAAATTTTTGTATGGCTACTACCGCTATGTTTGCGGAGAATAGTTCTTAACATAATCTGCTGCTGTATGTTTTAGGTTGGGTGCCATTTTGGGTGCCTTTTCCTGTTTTTCAAAAAAAAGTTAGCATCATTTATTATTTTGATAATGTTCCATTTGTGGACTTCACTAAAATTTTGAAGTTAACTTAATTCGTGCTATTTAAAACTCTTAGTCCTGGACCACACCCGTATTTGTCCATACGTCAGCTACAGTCTGCAATAGCTGCCCTAGTAACATATTTCAGTCTCTAACCACCCCACATAACTCTTTTTCCTTGTAAAACATGTGTTTCCAAAAAGGTTAAGACAGATAAATGCTGTTTGTTAAGACATTTAGGGATATTGCCGTTACACAAGATATTTTTGTAGAACTGCTTTTAACTTGGGAAATTTCAATTAATCTCTTTATTTAATTTATGATTTTTTCCCCTGTATACATTATCACAGCTTTTGGTGCTTCTCAGGCCATCAAGGACAAGAATTTTGAAAACGTTTCCCTCCAGCTAGGGAATGAAGATAACTCTTTTTTCCATAGCTCACTAAACAATATCCAGATACAAATAATTTCAGTTGTGTTGCTTGGTCTGGTTTCCAAAGAGCAACTTTTTCTTAAAGTTAAGATAAAACCATTAAGATTTATATCCTGTTATTAATCAATGCAGTCCTGCTTGCCCATTCATTTTTTGCTTTTGCAAATCGTTGTTGAGGATTCTTGGGTATCAGTTTTGTTGTTCCCTGTTCATCTGCACAGTCTGTGTTTTTAAAATAAATATTTAGGTTTCCAAACATGTGTAGCGTGAGGATTCAAATTACTTCTTGCTATTTTCTCACAGTCTCAGCTCTGCTTATTTTCATAGAGGCTGATGGGAATGAGAGATGCTCATCCCCATGTTATTGTATGGCTCATGTTTGTTTTCATTGCAAATGTGAGAATAGTTATTTAGGATAACTCAGCCGTGTGCTGATGATGACTAAGTCTGGAATAGCTCTGTGAAAGGTTTTGCTATTCTGTATATATTTAGGTGAGAGAATGTCCTTTTCCACTTGGAAGGATTTTGCACAATTTTACTTGTCGCTGAGTATATAGAATTATTCTTAACCAAGAAATAAAATATTATTTGCTATGGTTAGTGTGGGTGGATCATTATGGCTAATGAGACAAATATATACTGAACTATGCTTGGGTTCAGTTGAATATGCGGCTGCATATAGATGTGTATATAGATTGATATACCTGTTTATAAGTAGATAGATATACTATCTATTTTATATGTATAAACCAGTGCCATATCACGGCACTAGAAAAATAGTAACCTTTTATCAAATTCCTTTCCATCTTTTCCATCTATTTATCTTTCCTTTTACTTCTTAGTTGTGTCCAGTTTTTAGCTGATGTCCCTAATAAATGCGAAATTGGTTTGTCAGTGGTTCATAAGAAAAGAAAAAGAAGGTAATTGGCCAAGTCCCAGGAAGTTGTAGATTATATTTAGCACACGGACCTTAGCCACAAGCAAAATGCACTCAAGTACTCAGTGCTCAAATATGGTCTTTTGAGTTAGATGCAGGTATATCAGCTGATAAAGCATTTGGCAGACTGACTGTGATGCTGCAGTAGTGCTGGCTCCATCCCTGTCCCCAATAAAAGATGGTGTCTCTGGGCTGAGTTCACTGACTTGGCTTTCAAAGCTCTCCCATTGGATATTGCAGTGAGACTCCACCCCTATGACTTCCAGTATGTTTTTGCCTTTAATATCCACAAGGAATACAGTGACATAGTTGGGAAGATGTTTCTGCCAGGACTTCCTTTATATAATAATTTGCTTTATATTTTATTTACTGTTTTCTGATTTAGTTTAAGTGTTAGGGTATCCTCCTAAAACTTAAGATTGTTTTGTGGAGTTTTTTCTGTACTCTCTGGAAAAAGTTTAACTTCTTTGTCAAAAGCTCTGTTGCAAGAGTTAGCTACTTAAAGGTACCCGAAAACTATCAGTAAGTAACCTTCTTAAAATGGTCTGCATAGAACGTCAAAAATTAAGTCTGATTTCAAAAACTAACAGCAGGAGGTGTTTAAAATCTCTCTACATTTTGTGATAGGAGGTCTTTGCATGCCATTGCTTGCAGTATCCTGGGGACGTGGCTAGATAACCATGGACACCCTTCCATGAATTTTGGTTTCAGAGATAATTTCAGGTGACAAGGTTTATTCCCTGAAGCATCCCTTAAAAGCCTCAGTTAGTTTATGTGTGAGGTATTTAAAAGAAAAATGAATCTAACATGTCTTTCTGTTTCAACAAAGTGCCAAAACGTGTTTTCCATTTATCACAAAATCCAGGCAGCTTTAACCAGCTGAGGAAAGTGCGTGAACTGGATTATTTTGAGATGCAGTTCTTCGGAGGACCTTAGGTGGTTTTTTAGGACTGCACATTTTACAGAATAAATGTGAACTCCAAACTGGAAAAAAGTCCCACTTTGCTGCTTCCTTAGGGTATGTCAGAGACACCTGTCCTGGCTATTGGAATCATGGTAGCAAAGAAGTAGGTGTAGTAGCTGACTGAGGAGCCACTATCAAGAAGTCTCCTACTTGATGAGCCAGGTCACACTGTTACTATGTCTGTGTTTTCTGAAATGTATGGTAGCAGCTGCTTCTGAGCAGGGAGTGGTTTACTGCCTATAATTGCAACATTTCATAGTGTGCTGCTAATAGTAGTTGTACATGAAAGGGCTGTCATGTCTTAAAATCCTGAAATTGTCTCTTATGTTTGACATTTCTAATTTTCCATGATTAAATTGTTCCTGGTAATTTGTTTGCAAACATTTTCACAATGTATGCTCTCCTTGTTTGACCTTTTTTAATCAGTGTTCTTTTCTTCATATCAGTTAGAGAACAAACAATGCAATATGGGAGGTGACCCAATTAAATACTTGCAGAAATACAATTTTTTAGAGAGACAGAACAAATTCCTTCTGTATGGTTAAATCTTCAGGCTCACCTGGTGGCAGCGTTTGAGCAGAGCCTGGGGAACATGACGATCAGACTGCAGAGCCTGACAATGACAGCAGAACAAAAGGCAAGCTTGAAAAGTATTTGTACCTTACAATAAGAAGTACAGAACTGCTGATGCAGAAGTATTCACTTCTGTTTCAAACATTGTTGCTGATGCTGCTTGTGTAGTTGAGGGGGGAAACAATCACATCGCACACTGTTTACCTTAGTTTCCTCAGCTGTGATGATGGAGTACCATGTAGTAAAAATGTTGTATAAAAGACTTGTTTTTCTCACTGGGGTGTTGTGACAGTTGATCAGGTTATTCCTATAAATTGTTGTTTTGGACACAAGTCTTCAGCATTCCGGGTTTTTGTCATAAACCTCTCCAGTACATCCTCACTTGCATGCTCAAGAGATACTCTAAGAAAGATAATTGCACAGCAAGCAGCATTGGATTTTTGGACAGGATACTCGAATATGTATTATTTCTGTATTACAGAGCATGTACATTTTTTTATATCCTAATAACCAAGCTGTTTTTCAGCTATTTGAGGATGTGCTTCCACAAATATAATTCTCATCTCCTTGTACATATATATTCCGTAAATTCTCTATCAGCTACCAGTGCTCAGATTAGAATGTGACTTCTTTGGAGAAGAAACCACATGCATTTCCCAATGTATCACTGTGGTTTTTTTCAAGGACTCGGAACTGAGTGAGTTAAGGAAGACTATTGAACTACTGAAGAAGCAAAATGCTGCTGCCCAGGCTGCCATCAATGGAGTCATCAACACACCTGAGCTCAACTGCAAAGGTGAGAAGCAAGCACCACATTTAGCAACTGTACAGTGCTCCCGAGACTCGAGACCTCTTGGTAATAGCTGATGTAACATCAGAGATGAGCTTTGTCTCATGACCATGCTCTAGTTACTTGTTGAGTATCATGGGGATTTGAAATGGGTATCAGTGTAAATAGTGCAGTCAATTATACAGACATAAATTAATGTGTTAGAGACACATGGCATTTTAACAAAGCTTTCCCACCTTCTGTGTGAGTTCACTAAATTTACTATAAGTATTCACCCATATAGACACTGTTGTGAAGCAGCAGGGAGCAGAGATCCTCACTTCAGAGCTGTCAGGCACTTGGCTTCTTTTTTTTCATTGCTTTCAGTAATTTCCAATACAAAGTCTGAATGTAATCTCGTCTTACTTCGCTTCTCTTGCTTATCCCAGTAATTTACGCTTATATCAAATTTCCCACTTAATTTTGACACCACCTCCATTCACATTCAGGACCTGGAACTGCTCAACCCGCAGACCTGCGGATCCGGAGGCAGCACTCTTCAGATAGCGTCTCCAGTATTAACAGTGCTACCAGCCACTCCAGTGTAGGAAGCAACATTGAGAGTGATTCAAAGAAAAAGAAGAGGAAGAACTGGGTGAGTGTATTTTAACAGATCGTGGGAGGTTTATAGAAAATTGTCAGGACACGCACAGTGAAATTTAGCTGCGCAGCTCCTCCTTCCTCCCCTCATGCAGCAGGTCAGCACAAGGACTATGCACAGTTTAAATCCTGTGTAAACTCTCTTTTGAAGGCTTAATTGAGTCGTAAAGGATGTATATGCTTGTGTTGACTCTGCATAGGATTGGATTTTAGCTTAACAGCTGAAAGACCAGTCTTAACTTAGAAATAGCTGTCAAAGATCAGTTCTAGCTAAAAGTTATATGCTGTACAACCCCTTAGGGAAAACTTGATGTCTGTCATTAAAGTAAACCAAATCCACAATGAGGGATCATTCTTTTTTTTATTATCTATTTTTGGCTGGTAGGGCTTTCTCTAAGGAAGCACATTAAATAGTTGAAGAACTCTATCTTGAACGTTACCACGGAGATCTACAACAACAAAAAAAATACCAGTCTTTAAAAATCTATTGTGGTGGACATTTATTTTGCAAGATTTTGCAATGCTTACCTTTCATTTCCCATTTTTCCTTCTTTGCTTATCATGTACTGTGTACAAGGTACCCTGTACTGGAGGAAAGGTACATTACGCGAAACTCCATTTTGAATTACACCATAACTGCCTTAGTGACCTCGTCTGATTGTAGTTTGGACTAAAGTCCCTAGCTCCTTTATTGTAGCAAGTAAAGCAATCCATCCCTTCATCCCCACTGCATTTAAATCTCCCTGTGTCTTTTGGGTGTACCGATAAATCTGTATCTCTACAAAAAGTGGTTTGAGCTGGTAAAAACTTGATTTGTAATTAGGCAATATCCTCTCAGAAATGTTTATGAAACTGTTGAACTGTAAGAAACAGCTTCCTGAGCAGGTTCTTGGGTTTATTTCTCTTATTTCAGTGGTTTCATTTTGATGTCTTGCCAGCTTCTTCATAACAGTAGTATTTCCACTCTGCCCCATTAAATAATTGGTTGAATGGAAACAATATTATCTCCAAATCCTTCTTGTGCTGGGTTTTACATTAGTTATAGATGAAGTAAATTACTGTAATTTTTACATGGCTGGTGACCCTTCGTTTGTGACGCAAAACTTTTGTAATTATTAAGCCTTAGTTAAAGCAAAAATTTTTGTTTATCTTAGCTTCACTTGTTGTTGTAACCTAGTAGATCTTATCCTGCATCAGCCTACATTTCTCATTTATCAGATAGCTATTTTTAAAGCAGTTTAAGGAAACATCTTCTCATAAAGAGAAATAAATTAACTTTTCATGAAGTAGAAGAGACAGGGCAGTATTTTTATGATGTTATTAAAAATTAGCACTTTGTTGCTACAAAACAAAAATGGAAAATTTAATCAGTAATTTACTGAGAAAATATATAAATTGAGCCTGATTCATACAGGGTTTATTCCACAAGTACTAAGGAAGTTATCAACCAAGATCATCTTGTTATATTTAGGAACAACACAGCTGCCCACTCAAATCTGAAACACCGGATTTTCAGCATTTCTTACTGTAGGAGTCTTTGTCTAGTTTAAGAATAACTTTCAGCGCATATTTCAGCGCCAGCCTGTTTGCAGTTTGCAGTTAGTGATAGCATTAAATGATGTTCATGGAGTGCCCTGAGTTGGAAGGGACTCCACTCATGGGCAACCTAAAGTTAAACCATATATCTAAGAATATTGTTTAAACACTTCTTGAACACTGTGACTGTTGAATTGTAACTTCAGGATAACAGTGGTTTAATCACGTGAATATTCATTCTTTTCATTGTTGGGAAAATAACCGTCATATTTAAAAGGGTTTTTGTAGTTGCAGGTAGGTAGAGAAGATCCAGTATTTTCACCTAACAAAATAGCTGTCACTGCAAAGGAAAAACAAAATTGTAACTCAGCTGTTAGTCAAAACATTCTGTCTGAGCCAAGGAGAAAACGTAATTTAAATAAATAGTTAAGAGATGTGGGTCTGGTGTCTCCCCCAAGTAATGCAAAAATGACTGTATATTTTTTGAAACACCTGGTCGTTGTTGATTATTGGTCATGTTTGTCTTAGAAATCCAAAGCTTTCCTTATCATTGGCTTTATCTGTTAAAACATGTCTTTTTTCCTTCCCCCACTTTTTTTTTTGCTTGCGCTTCTTCCGGCAGGTCAATGAGGTAAGGAAGACCTACTTTAGATTATGAAATACGAAGCTAACCCATTCATTTACATGACTAACTGTTTCAACATCATTAACCTTGTCTGAGCCATGTTGCGTTTTAGTTGCAAGTTGCTACAACATCACTGAAAAGCTTGTTGCACTGAACGGAATTTGCTATAAATTAGTTATCTTAAAAGTAGGAAGCATTGATGTCCAGTCCCATTGACATTATTAATCTCACAAAGTACTTAAAGAAAAAAAGCTTTTTTTATTCGTTACCCGTATTAAAATATATGTGAGTATGGCTGTGTCATTTGGAGTATTTGCATGTTAGTTTTTTTCTCTGTCGCTTTTTTTTCCTGGTTTCATTCTTAACGATGTGCCTACTGTTGTGGTCTTGTTTTTTCAGTTACGCAGCTCCTTCAAGCAAGCTTTTGGTAAAAAGAAATCTCCCAAGTCAGCATCTTCTCATTCAGATATTGAGGAGATGACTGATTCTTCATTACCTTCTTCACCAAAGCTACCGCACCACAACACCACTGTTTCAACACCATTGCTAAGAGCTTCCCACTCCAATTCTCTGTAAGTGATTTTTTGTAAATTTTTAAATAGAAAATGGAGTGGAAGGCATCTTCCTGCGTTGGTAGGGGAAAGAAAAGTATCATGCTTTGGAGAGATCCAATGTTTTCCATACTAGCTTTACAGCACATCTCAAGGTCACTTTGCAGAAACAAGCATAAGGAAAATGTACCGTACACCATCCTGTCCCCTCTGGTTCCTCTCTCTAAGGATCTGCACATCTGTAAAAGTGCTACAGGAGTTTGTTTAGTAATGTGCAATGCTAAGAACAACTGCTCACCAGGAGGTCACAGCACAAGACACAGTGGGCCAGACAGGATTGTGCTGTAGATGGCAGCTAGCGTTTTGCTACTGATTGGTCCTACTCCCAAGCATCACTTACATTGTATCTCAGAATGGGCCTGTGCTTTGGGTAAAATCCTTAGCCCTGTCATACTGGCGAAAGAATGAGCAAAGTTCATACTTTCAGCTGCTGCCTATTTTGAATGTGCTGTAGTCAAAGGAGGTAACAGACAGAGGACACAGAACCTGAATTTATATGTTGAGGGAATTAAAGCTATATAAGCTGATTCCCGACCCAGTACTTTTGCATTAGTGTCCAGAAAGCTAAAATCATTTTATTGCTACTGTGGTGTAGTTTAATATTTTGCTGGGGTGCTCTCTTAGCATAACATATTGATTATGAAGAGTATTTATGACCAGGGTGACCTTGGAGTGCAGAATTAATTGGATGTCTTGCTGCTAATGAAACAAGCTATGCCAAGTCTGGGATTTTGTTTTCTCTGTTGGCTAAAGACAGCATGTTTAGTACTAATCTGTAGTGATGAATTCCCAATTAAGCTGACAGATTTCACATAAAGGTAAAGGTTTTCTGGAAATTGAACAGCATGGTTTAGGGATATAGCTGAACTCAATTACCAGCTTGTCCCTGATGAATGGAGACAATCCAGTCCTCTTGTTTTCTGTACCTTCTGTGTCTGGTCCTTCCCTTGCCCTGGCTCTGCTCTGACTGGAACAACTCCACTGAGCCAATGCAGTATGCTAAGTTACATGAAAAATAATTTGATAGAAAGGTGAACAGTTTTTTTTCCTCAGGTTGCTGGATTGGATCAGCTCGGTGGTCTAATGAGACTGTGAAGGGTGCCAGAGCTGGCATAAGCATGGGGGCATGACAGCAACACAGCTAGGAGCAGGCTAGGGAGAAAGAGTGAGAAATAAATGTGTTTCTTTGGGTAGTAACAAGCTATTGTATAGGCTCAGCTCTAGGACAAACCATACCCTTCTGCCTATGTTTAAGTGGAAATGAGATGTGGACTTTAAAGTCAGGACTTCTGCTCTCCTGGTTAACTCATTTTGTGTTCATGGGAAGGTCACAGGCAATCTTGAGGCTTCCTTTTGGCCAACTGTGAAACAAAGTTAAATAATTGCCTTACCACACCACTGTGAGTCTAAACTCACCTTTAGAATGTGTTCAGAAAACAGATTTTCTGTTCATTCTATCAGTAACTGCATCACTTGTGTAGAATAGAAAACTACAGACAGTTGTACAAGGCAGTACGGTGAAACTTGTAATTAACAGACGGCTTTACGACTGTGTAGATATCATACAAAATTTCCAGCCTGATTTCAGACCAGATGCATTTCAGTAAGTACCCAGACTTGAAGTTTTGCCCATCACTTGTCCTCACATGAAGAGGTGAAAACAATAGCAATAGTTTCCAGACTTACCATAGCGATGAAATGTCAGTAGCAGAAGATAATCCCCTGTGATTATTTTTAAAGCTTCTTTCAGTCTCTTGAGCCTAACTCGGTGACTTTCTGGTGACTACAGCAAATTGTGCTTTAGAAATCTAAGGCCAGAAAATCATCAAATCACAGTCCCGTCTATCATCAGTCAAAATGCTGTGTGCATACGTATTATCTTCATGTGAAAGGCAAGAGGCTAAATACGAGAAGAGTAAATATGGGAATTGAGGGAAGGCTAGAGCCTAAGTAAAACTTGTGTATTTTGGCTCATTGGCTTTTTGGTGGAGAAAACATCTCTCATTAACGTGATGTAAGGAGAGACATTTTAAATGGAATCTCCCTCAAAGCATACGGCTGTGTAGTCGATCTTTATATAGATACAGTTACATATGTGCTGAAATGTTGCTCACCCCGAATCTTTTTCTTTTTTTTGTGGTGGGAGGGAAGAAAAACACCACCAAAAATTTTTTAAGCATGAGTGCTTTAAAGTAAGCAGGAATTTATCATGCTTGAATAGGTGTAGAGTTCCAAAGCCCTCCAGAACAGTTCAAGGATACCCAGATGTGCACACCTGGTGGGTTTTAAATCTGTCTGTAAACTCATCAATCTCCAACCAACTGCTGTTAGTGCCTGCACCCCCCTAATTTATTCATATTTTGGCTTTAGAAGTTTGCCTTTATGGTGACTACCATGAATAAAATGAAAAATATCTAATAAGTGACTTCCAGAGTTCTGTTTCAGATGCTGATTAAAGAAAAATAACCCTCAGACACATTTATTTCACTAGTCCCTAATGTTTCCATGAGCTATTTAATACCTGCTTTATGGCATCAGTAATCAAATAAACCAAAACTACTCCCTGCTTCCTGCAGAACAGAAGGTTGTTTTTCCTCCTTTACTAATAAATGATAGAATAGCATGGTCTGAAAGGCAACAAATGATCTCATTCAATGTCTGTTTTTCAATCTTCTTCAGTATTTCTGAATGCACTGACAGTGAGGCTGAAACAGTCATGCAGTTAAGAAATGAGCTAAGAGACAAGGAGATGAAGTTGACTGATATTCGTCTAGAAGCCCTTAGCTCTGCTCATCAGCTAGATCAGCTTCGGGAAGCAATGAACAGAATGCAGGTAAGAAATAACCACCCCAAACACTGCTGCTTGTGTTGATGTGTTAAGAATTGCCCCATCTGCCACACTGTAAAGGTCTGGAACAAGGTAAATTTGAAGTTTTTGAATGTTTTCTAATAATTGTGTCTAGCTTCATGCCTCATACCTTGGTTAAAAGGCAGCTTGTACACATGAATTCTGCTGCCCTCAGCTCTGCAGCTGGTTTAACTGTTACAACCCTAGAAACCAGTGGGGAGATAGTGTCATTGACAGTCAGCAACCTGTTAAAATGTTCTCATGCTCTTTGCCTTAAAAGTAGCTGCATTTCCGTGTTTAGAAAGTTAGAAAACATAAATATGTTGGGGGGAAAAAAAAAGGAACTGTAATAGTTGAAATAATTTGTTAAAATGAATTACAATATTATGGGCATATCTGTTAAACTCATATGTGTTCTTCACTTATTTGTGTTCTTCTCAAGTGTGTTTTCACTGTGCCTTCTAACTCCTGACTTGTCTTTTCAAGAGTGAGATAGAAAAATTAAAAGCAGAAAATGATCGACTGAAATCTGAAAACCACGGCAGCTGTAGCAGGGCTCAGTCTCAGGTTTCCATTTCATCCTCTCCAAGGCATTCAGTGGGGCTCTCTCAACACAGTTTGAACCTCACGGAGTCAACCAGTCTCGGTGAGTTTAATGAGAAGGGCAGTGGGCAGGTTTTATCCTGCACTTGAAAGATTTTGGTTTAGTTGGCCATGGAAAAATAAAAGCATGAAAATTATTAACAGTTGAGGTGTGGAAATATGTCAGGAGCTGGCACCGAGCCTTCTTTTAAAATGTCGTCATAGGTCTGCTGCGCCCTAGGTTGGAGTTGTCCAATTATGACCTCAGCTGTAGAGAGTCATGTTTAAAGCCATTTAATGGTGTGTATTTGCCAAGAAATGTATTGTAGGAAGGAAAATACAGGGTAACTGACTAATAATTTTCAATTACCTTTACTTTTTAAGAGTGATACTGATATTTGGTAGGGAAGTCAGTAAACCTAGTTCTTGTGTTTTAACCTCGAGGCATGTGAGGCCCAGATGGCTTTGTGTTTGGCTACAGTAAACATGCTGATAAACCACAATAGTCATCATCACTGGTGGTTTTTTATGTTCACAGACATGTTGTTAGATGACACTGGAGATGGCTCTGCCCGGAAAGAAGGAGGCAGGCATGTCAAAATAGTTGTCAGCTTTCAGGATGAAATGAAATGGAAGGAGGTGAGTTGTGTTTCATCCCCAGTTTTGAAAAATAAGCGGCTTTGGAATGGGGCAGAGAATTATTTTGAAGGCTTGTATTTGCAAAATATCTTCTAAAGTTTTCTCTGCAGAATAGTTCATTGGTGTATCACTAGTGATAGCCAAGGCACGAAGACCCCACTTCCTCAGAACTGCTGAAAGCCAGCACCGCCGGTTCAGGTTGTCTCATAGACTTGCCTGCAATAGCCTTTTATTTTACAACTTCTCGTTGGTGCCGTCGGCATCATGGCCGTGAACCATGTTGGTGTAACTCAGGACTGCTAGACTAGACCAAATGTCAGTGGCGTAGGTGATAATGGTACAATTGAAACTTTTCACGAGTATCTCTGAAAACCAGACCGCTCTTTAAGCATCAGGGAGGTCAGTGAACTAACCTGCGCCTTGGCATAGCATCTGTTTAAGACTGTTAGAAGCTGCACAAAAGCTCTTGTGTCTTTCTGTTAGACTTCAAAAAATTTTAGCTAACAATGAAAATGATCTAATGTGTCAATAGAAGGTGCACCAACATGCTAGGAGCACCAATTCTGGAAGAACTTAATGGATCCAAGCTGGGAGATGTATAACTTATCGTTCTAGTTTGAGTTGTCCCCTCTGGTACAACTATCCCATTTTGAGTGACGTCTTTCAGATGTTCTCCATTTACAAGTAACCGAAGGAATCCTCAAATACTCCAATACATTTCAATTTTTGTAAAATTGCAGCCCGCATCATGTGTAAAGGATGCATGGATGTACTACAAATTCTATATTGCTAATTCTGTTGGACTCCATTGTGTTCACAGTCAGTGAAGTTACCACATGGAAATGATTCTTTACTTTTTAGTTAAAGTCTTAAAAATAGACATTAGTTTTTCTTCAATGAAGGGTTCATAATGAGTAGAATAGAAAAGAGATGTGTCCTGATTTTTTAATCTGGCTTTGAAATCAGAAAGAAAAGTATCAACTAAAATGCTGTGATGTACCAAACATAACACACGAATTGTTTCATACACATATATATTAAACTCTCTCTTTATAACTATATATACCTATAACTGTGTATAATTATATAGGGTTTGTTGGGTTTTTTACGTATATATATTTAGATTTCTATGTCCATGACAGCATTTCTAGAAGTATAAACTAGCTAGTAGATAAAACTTGCAAATGCCACACACCATGGATTTGATTGTGAAGTCATGGAAGCATGAACGTGCCGTGAATTTCTTTGCTTACAATTTTCCTGAGTCTTTTTGTCCTTTTCCTAAGCTGCAAACCTCTCAGAGGTTTTTGAATTGTTCGTGGATTGATTAATAAATATGTTTTACTTAACATCAGTGCCACTTAATTACGCTTTAGATTTTTTACTCCAGCACTGTAGAAAATGCTCAGTAGAATATCATGTAGTATTCAGAATTCACCATATAGAATGGTAAAGGTGCACCATAATTAGGAAAAAAAAAGCCAGTATCTTAATTCCATTAAACGGACTTGTCTGATAGAGTTGGGATTTATTTATTAACTTAAATTCACATTTCTGTGCATTTAGGATTCAAGACCTCGCACCTTCCTCATAGGCTGCATTGGAGTCAGTGGCAAGACCAAATGGGATGTTCTGGATGGGGTTGTAAGACGGTTGTTTAAGGTTAGTGAGTACAATCTGCTGTGTGCTTGAATTGTCCTCTGTTAGATTTTGATGATACCAAGCAATATATAATTTGCTGTGATTATTACTGTTATAGCATAGAACAAAGTCATAGAAATTTCCATGCTGCCTAACTTGTCATGTCCCTTTTTCACCCTAGGAGTATATCATTCATGTGGATCCCACGAGCCAGCTGGGTTTGAATTCAGACAGTGTTCTTGGCTACAGTATTGGAGAAATAAAACGTACTAATGGTGCAGAGACACCTGAGCTCTTGCCCTGTGGCTATCTGGTTGGAGAAAACAACACTATTTCAGTTACCATCAAAGGTAATTATGCTTGACTTGTCTGTTGTAGTTCTCACTAATTACAGTTTTATCAAAGTTGTCTTTGTCAAGAAACTCAAAGGGGTAGAAACTTCTTGTTGTGTTTCTTTTTCCCCGTCCCTGCCTTATATTTATTGGTCTTTCTATTTTCATTCGATGAAGATGGCACCTAGACTGTGCTAAGTCAATATATTCAGCAAAGAAAAGATCTATGACAGCAGGAGTAATTACACATTCAGCAGTTTTCTCCACATACCTTGAATAGATGCCTGGAGTCGTCCTAGAGAAGACCTCATGCCACAAGTGCTGTAGTGATTTGAGCAGCAAAGTATTATCCGAATTAATAAAGCTTCTGAATTTCAGTCCTCTTTCTTACAGATGTATTTGGGTTTCTCTTGATGCAGAGTGAAAAATTCATTATTTCACTTACTTGATTTATCTCACTGAAGAGTCCCTCCTCAGACACCAGTAATGAGGGATCCCAGAATTCATGGGACACTTTAAATTCTGGATTGTTTTCAAAATATCAGTTTTATTACTTCATACTGAAAAGAAATTAATTTCTCATGTAAGCCCATTTGGTTTCTCATGGACCCTTTTGATGTAAAACTATGCTTTGAAGCTAGGTTTGAGGGAAAAATCTGTAACCGCTGGATTCTGAATGCACATAAGCTTGCTCGAAAGTTACACCAGTGAAATCTTGAGTGTAGATCTGCATGTAGCAGTGGAGTATTTGAAAACATTGCCAAACACACTGCAGCTCAGCTTCAGAGTCTGGTGATCATTTGACTGAAAGTAGTTTGATTTTCTAATATTAGTCTAGGAAATCAGTTACCTTGGGTAGCAAATCCATGGGCAGAAAGACAAAATAAGCCATGAAATATCTCCATTTACTGAGGTTTGATGTGAACCCGGAGTATTCTGCTTACTTAGAGTACATTGTACAATAGTAAATCCCAATTGAAATGTTGCTTAGGTCTAGCCACATCTGAAAGCTGCAATCTGATTTTTATATTTAACTTGGTTTGACTTTGAACTTCATATGTGATAACAGTTTTCAACAAAAGATAAATGTATTTAATCAATTTATGGAAAATCACTTGCATATACCTTTGAGATACAAAGCTGCCTATATAAATATTTTATATTCCAAGTAACTGTTGAGGTGCAAACTTTTTTCTGTGTGACCTGCCAACTTCCCTTTCGGCTGTTTATTTTGAAGCACTGTGTCTTTTCCCCGAGCCAGTTCTGCCTAAAGTGACTGCTGACATTGCGTAAATGCTTATCACTCAGAGTTTTACATTAGCAGAGATAACTATCAGCATACAGAGGAGTTTAATTACAAGCGTTTGGGAAAGCAGGGGGAGTTGATGATAGCTGGGGTTTTTTTCTGTCTAGTGATTCAAAAGTAAACAGGTAAATTCTGGATGAGTGCATACCGTGCATGGTGAAATGCTATAAAATTGGTGGTTGGTGTGTGAAAAAATGTGGCATGAAATCGTTTGTACAGCAATTTCTATAGGGACTCAGACAGCATAGGATGCAGGAGAATGCTTCAAAAATGGGGAGGGCTGAAGAAGGATCCAGGCTAAGCCCAGAGGTCATTTCTGCACTTCTTTTGCCAGCTTTATATGTGCTTCTCTCGACCATGAGGGATATCACAGTGGGGAAGGGATTTATCTCTGAAGCAAGAAACAGTTTCATCAGGTCAGATCTTGATCTGCTGTTTCTAAGCGTTACTTCAGGGGTTTTTCATACTATTACTGGGCCCAGGTACATTCACAAAATCACATTTTTCAGTTCTCCGGTTTGAGTATCTAGTCATTTCAAGAAATCTCGACTTGTTCTATCTTCACTAATTGGATTGCTTTGCAGCATCACAACTACTTATTTAAAAAGAAAAACCCTTTAAAAATGCAGGTGCCTTGGATAAAAGTGAGGAATCTGTCTAAATGATGAATCTTTTCCTGTTGCAGGTATCTGTGAGAACAGTTTGGATGGTCTGGTATTTGAATCACTGATCCCAAAGCCTATCCTGCAGCGTTACGTATCTCTCCTGATGGAACATAGACGGATTATCTTATCTGGCCCCAGCGGCACTGGCAAAACATACCTAGCAAACCGTCTCTCTGAGTATATGGTGCTTAGAGAGGGCAGGGAGTTGGCTGATGGCATTATTGCAACCTTCAATGTAGACCACAAATCTAGTAAGGTGAGGAAACGGGAATCGTCCTTGAACAATTAATGCTACTGCATATAAAAAAATGAGATTTTTCCTTTATTAATCCATCAAAAGCTGGTCTTAAACTTACCTTTTTTTTCAAAGCATTATGTTAATCCTAAAAGGAAGAGAGTTAAGATTTTCAGATGTGCAGATTCACCTGATTACAGGCATGGAATAGCAGGCTTCCAGGTGTATATTTAAACACCTAAAGGTGTCATGATTTTCAAGTGGTTAGGAGCCTGAGAATTGCTGAGGGAGTTAAACACCTGCATCCAGTTCCCAGCAACTTAAGTGATCCTTATTGCACGTGGGCGTTTTTCCAAAACCCCTCAAATGCATTTCTGGGCTGTCAAGAGTTTCTGCAGCTACAAGTATCAGCAGTTGTGATCTACATATGCCGAATTGGGAGTTACTGTTGTCCAGACACATTCCTGTGCTGGTTAGGCATGTCTCTGCTTTTTTATGTGCTGCTGGTTTTGCCTGCATCCGCCCCCAATGAACATCTAGGTTAAAGAAAGAGAAAAAACAAGCTGTATATTTGCTGGCTTTAGGGATGTTTTCCTCCAGAGGGAAGGTATTTTTGAAATTGTCATTGTAGGCCACTGATATATTGTAGAATAAGCTATGGAAGAAATGCTTTCAAGCTGCTGAGAGCATTTCAGCCACATTCACCCAGTGGCAGCCCTGCAAGTTCATCCTTCTTTCATAGCATTACTGAAGACTTCCAAATTTGGCTTCAGCTGGGGGATGCTTAATTAATTTGGATTTGTTTTACTGGCTGCATTTCAGTATGCACACAGCCGCTACAGGATGTAACAAACTTAGCTGGGATGCAAAGTTTGGGTTGGTATATGAAGAGTTGAACAAGTTCCTGAAAGGAAAAAAAATACTCTGTCACATTAGGACAGCATGAATGAAAAAAATACAAATGAAACAAGACCATCTTACCTTCAGACCCAATTGGACTCTGTTCTCACACAGGTTTCTGATATAGTCTTTGAATCTTCAGTATTAATGACCAAGGAGAAAGAAACCTGTCTTATTCTTCCCATATTATTCTTTTTTCTCATGGAAAATGTGGACATTTGTAAGATGCAAACTCTTTTGCTTTAGATTTCGTGACAAGCCAGTAGTTTATTTATCTTGATTGGATTTTCAAGGAATGTGATGGAATATCTCTCCTTTTTTCTTTTTCTCTTCCTTATATATGCTTTGCAGGAACTCCGCCAATACCTGTCCAACCTAGCAGACCAGTGTAACAGTGAAAATAATGCTGTGGATATGCCTCTTGTAATCATTTTGGATAATCTGCATCATGTTAGCTCCCTAGGAGAGATCTTTAATGGACTTCTGAACTGCAAGTACCACAAATGGTAAAGAAATAATATCAGAACACGTTCTGAATTTCAGTACTGCAACCAGATCCCTGTCATGGTGGGGATGGGGGGGATCAATGTCATCACAAAAATGAACTCTAGATTAACTTGGTAAAGTGGACTAAGTTGGCCTGACCATCCATATTATGGACAGCATTTTGGAGGTTTTTTTCTTCATAAGATGATCAGTTCCTCTGAAATGAGGAATAAAAAAAAAAGTAGTAGAGGGTTTGGGTAATTTGCATTGACTTCATGCAGTAGATCTTCAATATTTAAACCCATTTTTAGTGAAAGTTCTGATTTGCGATTTCTGTTTTGCTTTCAGAATTTCATGTTCTCGGGAGTTAGATTCTCAGTAGGGGCTTAGATCATAAGTCACTACAGAAAACTTCTTTGACCAAAGGGGTTTGGACAACCTTTTTTAATGTTGAGATCTTACTAAAAAGATGTTTTTCAAATATACAAGTATGATTTACTTGTGGTGTTTTGTTTGTTTTTTAATAGTCCGTATATTATTGGCACAATGAACCAAGCCACCTCCTCAACACCTAATCTTCAACTTCACCATAATTTCAGGTACTGTTTAGTCATGTTTCTTATTTATGCTTGTGGGCTGGCAAAGCAGCAATAGCTACTGAGTCACCAGAAATGGTTCTTATCAGCTGAAATAGTGAACTGAGAAATACCATTCACTACTTGTGGCTGCCCTAACATGCAGCTTTGTTATGATGCTGCTAATAAAGTAGCTGTGGTTCGTAAAACCTCTTTCTCAGAGGACTTGTAAGATAATTGATCCTCTAACAAAGTTTAAACATGATAGTATGCAAAGCAGGTACTGAGTGAGAAATAAGTTGAAACAATGCACAATACAAAAGGTTGAATCTAGTGAACCTATCATTCCAAAATAATTTTTGCTAAGAGTTATATGTGATCAGGGTAACCTATTTATAACCCTAAGGATCTTTAAGGTCCCTTCCAACCCAAACTATTTCATGATTCTGTTATTTTGGTCATAGAATGGTGGAAACATTTGGTTGGAAAAGACCTTTGAGATAATCGGGTCCACTGCTAAACTATATCTCTGAGCACTTCATCTTACCTGTCTTTTAAACACCTCCAGGGATGGTGACTCAGTCACTTCCCTAGGCAGCCAATTCCAATGCCTGATAACCTTTTCAGTGAAGAAATGTTTTCTTATATCTAATCTGAACCTCCCCTGGCACAACTTCAGGCTGTTTCCTCTCATTCTATCACTTATTAGCTGGGAGAAGAGACCAACACCCACCTCACTGCAACCTACTTTCAGTTAGTTTTAGAGTGATAAGGTCTCCCCTCAGCCTCCTTTTCTCTGAACTAAACAACCCCAGTTCCCTCAGCTGCTCCTCATAAGATTGTTCTCCTGCCCCTTCACCAGCTCTGTTGCTCTCATCTGGACATACTTCAGCAGAAAAATGTCTTTCTTGTACTGCGAGGCCCAGAACTGAACACAGTATTTGAGGTGCAGCTTCACCAGTGTCGATCATATCACAGGGATATGATCGTGGTAATTGTCTGGAAATGATAAGAGAAATTTAGATGAGAATAAATATGTTCCATAGCATGAAAGTAAAATGATGAATGTTTCTGCTCTTCTGCCATAGATGGGTGCTATGTGCTAACCACACTGAGCCAGTAAAAGGCTTTCTTGGCCGTTTCTTGAGACGAAAACTAATTGAAACAGAGATCAGCAGCAGGATGAGAAATGCAGAGCTAGTGAAAATTATTGATTGGATTCCCAAGGTCTGGCAACATCTGAACAAGTTTTTGGAGGCTCACAGCTCCTCTGATGTCACTATTGGTAAGTGCTCTGCCCATATGCCCAGGCACATGTAAATACATATATTTTATTTCTTAATATATCAAATGCATCTGTTTACATTTTGTTGTGCTATAATGTATCAGGTAAAAAAAGATTTCTTTAAAACTCTGCTTTTAGATGACCATGCACTCTCAGGCAAACTACACTAGAAGTTTCTAAACCTTTTTTTCCTTTTTCTAAGAAAATAAAAAAAGGACTTCTTTCTGCATCCTGGATACAAACGATGTTGTTAAATCTGGTTAACTCTTCTCACTTGAAGGCTATAGTTTTTCAAGTTGATTTAGAAGATTTTTGAGTTCAGAAAGAGCGATTCACCAGCCAGCTATATATGTTCTCTCATCTTTGGCTTCTCCCTCCAGAAAACTAGAAGTTGTTGTTCAATCCTATTTTTGATGCATATCATAATCGTGATTTGAGAGTAATATCTGAATTTCCTTCTCCAGGTCCACGGCTTTTCCTCTCCTGTCCAATAGATGTAGATGGTTCTAGAGTTTGGTTTACTGACTTGTGGAACTACTCCATCATCCCCTATCTTCTAGAGGCAGTTAGAGAAGGGCTACAGGTGAGCAAACAAAAGTGAAAAAAACATAGGTCTTGAATGGTGTCTATTCAAAAGGCAACACAGCATTGGATAAAACTCAATCATGGAACATTTTCTGAAGATACAACTTTGCACGCGGAGTACCTGTATGTGTGTGAAAATGTAACTTGAATTCAGCTTGAAATTAATAACAGTTTTTCTCTTCAAATGGCTCTGAAATACAGAGTGGAATCACAAACAGCCCAGATTAGATTTTTTGAAGTGTTTAGATGCCAAGCTACTGACATTTTCTGTGGGGGGAGTTAAACGCTCAAATATTTTTCAATAATCTGTTCCAGAAACACTCCTTAAAATTGTACTGTGCGTCTGTAAAATGTGATTATGGTCAGAATCCTAGTTATGCAGGATTTTTCTTTGTAATTCAAATCTTTCAACAGAGGAGGAACAAAGCTCTGTATGGAGAGAAATGTGTTAATGAGTGACAGGGTCGGTATCAGTGACATTTTGGTTTCTTCTCAGTCTACAGGAAGAATTTTTTTGTAGATCCCTTCGTAATTCTTTCAGAGGCCATAGTGAGATCATTGTTGATTGCCAGTGCTTAGTAACTGATTCATACTCTAGCAATTTGGATATTGTTAAGCATTACCATGCCATTCTTAACATCTCTCCAACAACAAAGTATGTTGGAATCAGGAGGAGCATTTCAACAGAGGATTGCTATGGACTTGCTGTGCACCTATGGAAAAAATGAGCTTTTTTTATTCTTCAGTCTTCCATGCAATCTACAACATTGAAAAGACAGTTGTGCAGATAGCATCATCAAATATCAGTAAATTCCAGGCGTTGTGTGTGTTAAAGCTAAACATGGTATCACTTACAGAAATAAAAAGGTGGATCACAGTGAGAGCCTTAAAGATTGAAAAGGGGCTAAAGGTAGATGGACAATAGGAAATTATGGCAGCGTGTATCATTAAGATACAGGAAGCATTACTGAGGGAGGTGAGAAGGTCAATCTATGAGCAAGACACAGCTTGTTATTAGTAAGAATAATTAACAGTTATGAAATTATACTTCCAGGAGTAATACGTTCTCCATCACATATGTCATTGTGCCCAAAGTCTTTCTGAAACATGAAATAAGACCAAGTGTGAGCTGTATGTAGAACCTGTTGTGATGCAGAATAGTTCCTTCACGTTTATGAAGAACAGTTCTCTCCATTCTGCTACTGCTTGGGGGTCCCCATTGCCATGTTTGTCAGGATGCCTTGCTGTAAAGATACTTTAAAAAAGTATGAAAACGTCTTTTGGAAAGTACTGGTTAGATTTGCTTGTTTGTTTTCTGTGCAATACCTTTTCTGTATTAGAAGTTCAGCTGTCATGGGCTTGAGAGTACTCTGCAGAGAATGGAGAAATCGTGAGGATGCACCAGTCTGAATGCTTGAAGTACTAGAAAAACACAGTAGTAATGGGATTTTACATCATCTAGTTGCACCTACTTTGTATTTCATTTGCTATCTATACAGCAGAGCTTTATAGATATTAACAGAGAGAGAGTAGACAATCCTGTCATAGAAAACAGCTTTTACCAATGGCTCCTTACAATTCTATGAAATACATGAATTCTTAAAAAAAATTGGCTAGAATTTGTGTAGACTGTGTTTGCCATTTGAAATTTGTCAGTGCCTGGAGATGTCATTTTCTTCAAGACAATTGTGTTAAGCTCTTAGATGTGAGGGACATGATAGGTCCTAAAGTACAACACGCACAAAGGGACTTTGGTAGGAAGAGAACAGGAGAACCATTTTACATAAAACTTCCTATAAAGGGAGGTAATGGGAGCCAATAGTCTTTTTCACCTGGAAGACATCACAAGAGAGCATGTGGCTTTGTTTCCCACTGGGAGAGGAGAAAACTGATACAGTGATGCTCTTGTGCTGTGTTTTGAAGCTCTTCTGTCAGCCGATCAATGGATCCAGAAAGCATTGAAAAATAAGTAGCAGAAATTAAAAGAAAGAACAACAGTCTTTTTGTGCTCTTGTTTTGCCTGATACCTGCATCTTTCTGATTATTTGAATGTTTTGTACTTGGAGTGTAAGGATTTCACTTTCTCCCTCTGCGCTGTAGATCCTGTATCTACTTCAGTCCCATTTCCCCAAATTCTGCTGATTCATTTCCATATGAATGAATAATTTCTCAATTTAGAATGTATTATTTCTAAGACTTTGGTTATGCTAATTGATATCCTAATGCTAGAAATACCTAGTTCATCTTGAGGTATTTTCTGTCCCTCACACTCACAAAGGCTTCTCCAAGAACACATCTTCTCTTATGAAATTTCCTGCCGGGAAGGACGGGTGGACTCCTTTTTTTCTCTCATCTCTGTGGATCTAAACGGAACTATTTTTATGTATCTGTTTCTCATTTAGAGAACTATTTTGGGTCAAAGACAAGTGAGCCAAGTGGATCCTTCCAATAATTGCTCCCATTGGAGCTGAGTGGTTTTGTTCTTCAAAACAGTGATGTGAAAATTAGAGGGTTACATAAAACCCTAGTTCTTCCTGCTTGGTGTGTTGATACAGAATGAAGCACCAGCAAAAAGAGGACCCGAACTCCTTGTGGCTCCCTGCCACCGTCTCTCGTACTCCAGTCACTTGTCTTTGGGGCTTTGTGAAGTGACCTGTTCAATTCTTGTTCCCTTTAATTGCTCTTCAGAAAATGTGTGAGTGAAAGGGATGGACA
Source organism: Piaya cayana (assembly GCA_013389865.1). Lineage (NCBI taxonomy): Eukaryota > Metazoa > Chordata > Aves > Cuculiformes > Coccyzidae > Piaya > Piaya cayana. The sequence goes on along the minus strand of WAAB01004781.1, from coordinate 49,947 downwards.
GAACTGGTTGCTGTGGAAAAGAATTGTAGGTTAGTCGTTCAGACTTTCATCTGCTAAAGATGTGTGATGATTTCGTATATTGAAATAGGAATTGAACTTATTACCTAATTTTCAAAAATCAAAGAAGGATCCACACAGACCTTCTGGGTAGCAAAGATGTGAAAAATATGAAATTCTCCACTTGGCATCTGATAGGCATTTCTGTAAATTCAGGAGCAAGATTAAAATAGAAGGTCTGGTTTACCACAGCTTGAAGACATTATGCTGGGAAATAATATAGTACAGCCCAAGGATGAGGAAGGAGTATTTGGGTTTGTGGAAGAGGCTGTGTTGAAAATGGCCTAGCATCATCTGCTGGGCTGGGATGCACTCAGGTCAGCTTCACAATAAAGCAGATGTTGGTATTTAGAGCAATTTAATACTTTGTGCATATAAAAACCGAAACCATTAAAAAGCTGAGAAGAAATAGTGATGAGGAAAGTGAGACAGTCTTAGATCCATCAGAGAGCTGATGAATTTCTTTGTTAGACCATCGCTTTTTCCTCTCTGTCTTGTGCAGGAAAGGGGAGAGTTCTCTGAATCCAAGTGGTGAAATGCCAGTGACGCACTGCAGTTGCTGAAGGATGTTCAGACTGAAATTCATAAAGCAGAAGTAGACATTTCAAAGTCACTTGAAGTTGTATTCATGCTTTCGAAGTCCATGTGGCATTCAATGAATGTATTATCTAATTAATGCGAAACAAATGCAACAAGGAGAAGTATACATTGGATTCAGTGGCACAGTCTGTTCAACACAGAAAAAGGTTTTGGAACCGAACTTACTTACTTGAAATAGTAACATGGCCACAGACAAATCCCACTGGTGCTTTTTCTTGGTTGAATACAGAGTAATTCCCTTGACTTGAAAAACTTTTGCTCTGATGTCCAATGATGTCCGTCATTATTGCCCGATGATAGGTCTTGCGTTTCCTCTTACACATGCCAATGATGACAGTTTAATGATGACAGTAAATGTGGATAAAGCAGCTGCTGGTGCGGTCCGGATGTCAACATTGATGGCCTCTTTTGTATATTGAATTTACTTAAATTAACTTTATTAAGTGAGGTCATTTTCAGGTCTCTCTCTTCAACTGCAGGCCCAAAGGAGGTGGTCAAATCAGTTGCCATTAAAAATATTTTTGTATGTCATTAGAGTTAGGGAAATCTCACTTGTTTGTTCTTCATCCCTACTGGCAAATGTTTTCTGCAGTCCAAGAATTATGGCACGTTCATTTTACTTGGGTAGGCACTGAATTAAATGGTTGGCTAATAGGAATGTTTCGCATGTTTTTATGCTTTTCCAGTTGTATGGGAGGAGGGCTCCCTGGGAGGATCCTGCCAAATGGGTAATGGACACATATCCCTGGGCGGCCACCCCGCAGCACCACGAGTGGCCACCTCTGCTACAGCTGCGGCCAGAAGATGTGGGCTTTGATGGCTACTCAGTGTCTCGGGAAGGCTCAACCAGCAAACAAGTTCCAGTGAGTGATGCTGAAGGAGATCCATTGGTAAGCTCTCATTTTTGAAACAGCAGAACCATTTCATTTCTCTTGTTTCTAGGGTTTGGAAACAGGAATAACAACGTAAAGGACAGCTGAGGAGGGCTTAAAAATTTCAGAATGAAAAGGCAGCATTTCTGGGGAAGTCATCAAGTCAGCTCAGGGAACGTGTTCGCACAGAAGGCCTGTACCGTTTTGCAAGAAACACTGGCAGAAGCTTTTCAGATTAATTTTTGTTAAGGATATTTTGAGGACTCATTTCCTCAGGAGTGGCTGGGGATGTGTGTTACAAAATTAATTTTTACACTGTGGAATTAAATATTTGATCTTGTTACACATGAATAACTCTCTGGAATCGTGTCATTTAGTCTGTTTTGCCACAATTACAAAATAGACTCATTGCTGTATTTCATGTGGTTTTAGAGCTGTATTTTTGACATCTAATGAAAATTGAGATTTTTCAGTGAATGTATGAACTAATCATCTCCATGACTGGTCTCTAACTTCTGAATCAGAAAAACACCGTACAAACAGATAAGGAAACGTTAACATCTATTCATATAGAATGTAAAAATTGAGCATGATGGTGACATTAAATACACGTTTTCTTTCAATGGGAAAAAGTTATTGAAATCATTGTGCACACCATGAATGCCATGAAGCTGTTCTGTTGGGGTGTTTATTTTTGTGGGCAGCTGGGAGTATAGAATATGTTACACTTTCCAGTAGCTCATGTATACATATACAAATATCAAGATATTAGGACATTCAGATTTTCTTCTTTCGACTGATCTGTTTGTATTTCCAAGGGTCAGAGCAAGAGATGGGTAGGGTGATTGCAGAACCCTACTGAGTATCGCTGTGGACTAATCTCTTCAGTCTTCTCATTTTCACTTTTACTGGAAAAGCATGCTTTTCGTGACTAACTTGCATGCTGCTCTAACACGTTCTCCGTTAATAGCTCTTTTCAGAAACACAGTATTAATTACCCTGGTTATTTCTTCCTTTCCTTTGTTACCTACTGGCAGCGAATGCCACTGTATCTTTCATACAGAGTTAATATTTCTTCTACCTCAGGATACAAATAATCATGAACTTCTGTGCCTTTGCAGATGAACATGCTAATGAGACTGCAAGAAGCAGCCAACTACTCAAGTCCCCAGAGTTACGACAGTGACTCTAACAGCAACAGCCATCACGATGACATCCTCGATTCGTCTCTGGAGTCGACGTTGTGATCTTCCGCTGATAGAAGTGGTTGTTTCCATTTTTGTTCTCCCACTTGGCAAGAACCCTGATCATGGACTCATGAAAAGAACATTTTCCTGGGCTGGGATCTCAGTATTAGAGCTGCAAGAACAACAAGACATTTGAAGTCAGTCTTGAACCTGGGTGCAGGCAACCCAAGCAACCTTTGTATTGTTTTTCCTTTTGACGATGATGAGAACTGCACTATTCATTTGTTTTCTTCTGTTTAGTTGCTGTAAGCTCTCATGCCTAAGATACTGAAGGTGTTAAAAACAATCATCATTAAAAGTTGAAGGGTAGGGGGCGGAACTTCACAGCTATGAAGCAAACGGCTTTGTGCCATGTACTGTCCAGAAGGAGAGGGGAGAGGAAATTTATTGCCTATGCTGCTTCTGACCAAACACATTTAGGTGAGGGCTGGACTTTTACCAATCAGCTTTGCAGATTCAACTCAGCTTCATATAGTTCTGGTGCTACAACAATATCGCTTGCCTTGGTAATAATACTCAATGAAGGCAAAGCTGCAAAACAGGGAAGTTTGAATAAATATTAAAAAAGAGAAAAGAGAAAAAAATAAAGAAGAAATAGCGCTGCTCTCCTTGCCAGTCTGAGACCTTGGCTTTCTTTCATTGTGTGTTTATAAAGATATATATAAAAATAGGAGTATATAAAATATATATATATCCAGTCTGAACAAATCAGGTTTTTTCAAACACTGTGTAACAGTCAATCCTACTACAGACGAAAGATCAGGTAGCCCTTTTCTAGTCAGGGCCTGATTCTCCTCCCACTTACATCCACGTAACGAACTCAGTTGATTTCAGTGGCGTTACATGCGACTCATTTACACTGATGAGAGTGAGTTTCCCTCCTCTGCACAAGTCAGCGAAAGGGCCGTGCCTTGTGAAGTCCTACAGCTCCAAAGGACCTTCCGCAGCATGCGGGCATTGTGAACCCTGCATACGGAGGTGAGCTACACCCCTGAAAACGCATTAATCAGACTGGCAGTTTTTAATTCTTGCCGTGAAGCATTACTGCTGTTTTTTTTAAAAAAATCTTTGGGTTTTATTTGGAGCTTTTGTTCCAATCAGCACAACCATAAATGGCTTAATTAAAACTCAGCTCTGTGACACTTCCAGTGCTACCTTGGTGACATTTACTTCCTAGATTTCTTTTTAATTGAAAAAAAAAGAAAAAAAAGTAGTATTTTACCAGTGTTCAGGTCTGGGAAAAAAAGGAGGGTAGGCACTGCGTCTTTTAAGTTTAGCTGGGCCACGCTTTTGAGTTTTGGCAGAGCTGTGAACCTGGTTTTATTTCTCCTCCTCTCTGCACGCACACACTTACACTGTCAGTGTTAAGGCTTTGTACTTCTGTTGGGGAACAAGAACACCTCCCAGAGAATTGCACTTTCCTTTTTACGGAAGCAAACACACCACCATCACCACCACGTCAGCTGTACCTCAGCGAAAACGTCACTCCTCGAGATTGATTTGTGCTAAGCCTTTCCAGCTATCTTTTGGTGCTGACTTTTGAAGCGATGCCTTATTTTGTACTAATTGTTTTGATTAAATTAGTGCTGTATATTATGGGATTTTATTTAACGAAACAGGGCTAAAGTCATCTCTTGGAATATCATAAGTTGCTGTGAATATTGTTTGTATGAGATACTAGAATTTGTTTAAATGTGACTAAAAAAAGGAGGGAAATGAGATAACTTTTCAGGTTCATATCAATCTGCAGCTAATAAATCACTGAAGAGCTGGTTTTTCCATGCAGGAGAAGATTTTTAAAAAAGCTTTTCAACTATAAGTGCTGTCATTAATAAAATACAGGAATATGCTGTTTTTTTCCAGTGTACAGAAAGAAAACTTATTACAAACACTTTTTTTAAGAGCTTGTGGGTTTAAAGTAATGTAACAGACAAGTTCATGCTTCTGTGACTCAGCTTGAGAGGATCTTTTTATTATACCTCATGACTTTCTGTAACATAACTGTACTTTGTCTTACTGAGCTGGTCTTGAATCTGCTCCTGTTACAACTTTTAAGTGCTGATAACTTTTTTTTTTTTAAGAAAACTATTGTAAAAGAAAAATTTAAATATTTTAATGATGGGGAGTGAAGAGCTTGGTATTGTAACTGTTTTAACTTTATGAACTCTTATTTCATTATTTCAGTAAATGAAATGTCAAGAGTTAACTCAGCCGATGTTCCTAATCCAGTTCTTGGTACTGTAAAAATGGGATAAATCTGTATGGAATCAAATACAGAGCATGCTGATGATGGGTTTGAGAGAGGTTAACTTTTCCAGTAGTCTTGACAATTCTGCTTCCCAGCACTGAATTTACCTGCTACTACTGTGAATTCTGGTACCTAATCCCTCAACTGAATCCATGCAGATAGAGCATGTGCCTGTAAAAAAAAAAAAAGATCCAGTTGCAGGGCTAGGGCTTTAAATGGAGTTGATATCCTAGAAAAAGTCTCCGTTAACCTTTAACTGAGTGCTGTAAGACATGTTTTAAATGATTCATTTGTGGGGAATGGGGGTTGTTTTTTTTTCTTCTCATTTTTAATCCTGTGCTTGAGCTCAGGAAGGAATTTCTGTTATCTCTTTTTTTTTTGACATTAGCTTGGATTACAGTGCAAGAGGCAATTTTAAATAGGCTAAACATTCTCGGCATCACAGTATTCAGTGTCCTTTCTGAAACTTCGGGAAGCAGGGTTACCTGTTGTGCACACATCTTAGTTTTTATTAAGACTTTTCATAGATTAAGTCTTTTTTTAAGTGACTTTGTTCTCATTTAAGACTTTTTTCAAACACTTCCCCTTTTTTTTTTGCCTTTTTTTCCTAACAAAGCTGGCTTGTTCAAAAAAGAAACCAACAAGAAAGAAATGCAAGATTCTATGCAACATTCGTGTTGAGTTATAAATTGAAACTATAACCAATTTTGTTTCCTTTGGAACTGCCAAGAGTGATACAGGCCATAAATGAGATGTGGTTTATTTGGGGGGGGGGGAGGGGAGTTGTTTAGCCTTTTTGTACATTTTGGAAGAAGCAAACTGGTATTTCATTGTTGATGCTTAACTTCAATATTATGTGTATGAAAACTTGTCTAAATGTGGCAATTTTCTTTCGAGAAAAAAGAAAAAAAAACAAAAAGCAAAAAAATCTGTCGCTATTAAATGGAAGGTTGCTGTTTTGATCTAGTCGTTTCCAGTGGAACAGTTTATGAAATATGTTCTATAAGATGTACATTTTTTCATTGTAACATAGAAATGTAAATATTTGATTAAAAGTGCTGCATTTTGATGAATTTTTTCTAGCCATTTTTAAAGAGAAAAACTAGGAATTGAGTATTTTGTGTACGTTTATGATGTTTTCCATTCGCTCCTCTCCCTATTTAATTTTCAGTTCTCATTTAGGATTGGAATTTGTGAATGGTCTGTTTGAGATCATGCTTCCCCCTTCTCACCCTCCCTTCCCTGCCCACTGTGTCATGGAGAATAAAGCTGATGATTGTACCAGTCTTAAATTATTCATGATTCAATAAAATTGATGCTTATTTATTCAGATTTGTGGCTGCCCAGAACTTATTGTCCCTTCTTAATGGACATTTTTAAATTTTTTTTTTGTTTGAAGATTGTGGTGGTTTCAGTTCTTGTTTTTGTTGGCTTCTTGTAAGTACAAGATGCCGGCAGCCTTTACCCACATCAAGGAGGAAGTTTAGAAAAGGACTAAATGTTTGCACACAGTATCCATCAAGATCTGCTCAAGACAAGACTGGTCTGTCCATATAGGGTGTCTCTACATAAAGCTGGCAGGACCAGCAGGCTGGATGTATCCTTATACCAGATGGTGCCAGCTTCTTCCAGAGAAACGATCCCTGTTGTCACCGGAGCTGGACATGGCAATGGACACGAGGCTTATTCTGAATGTGCTTTGCGGAATGAACATCATGGAACCGTAGAGTGGTTTGGGTTGAAAGGGACCTTTAAAGACCACCTCATCCAGCCCCACTGCAGTGAGCAGGGACATCTTCGACCAGATCAAGTTGCTCAGAGCCCCTGACCCAAATACTTCCAGGGACGGGACATTACCATTTTTTTGAGCAGCCAACACATTTATTACAGTTTCCTCTTTACCCATTTGACAGGTGTACTGTGATCATACAGTAGTAAATACACAGTGGTCAGGAAGAACACATAGGGAGCTATTTTCCTTTCTCTCAAATAACCGCTCTGCTCTAAATCAGGGTGGGAGGGGAAGTTACTCTTTTTCAGAAAGGGTATATCCAAACCCTCTGCATTTAAATTGTAAAGGATAGTTCTCAGCAGTAGTTCTTTTTTCCTGAAGACTGTTTTCTGTTTGTATTTCCACTTTTTTTTTAATTGTCAGTTCCTTGTAGTTACCTTGTCTTCTGCTCACTGATTCGAACAATTGATATCATAGATTCACCGATACTAAAAAAAAAAAGGACTGAAAGAGAAGAAATTCCACTGAAAAACTGGATGATCTGCATTCAAGTTAGTCTAATGCAGAAATATTAATATTTCCAGGGATGGGACATTACCTTTTTTTTTGAGCAGCCAACACATTATTACAGTTTCCTCTTCACCCATTTGACAGGCGTACTGTGATCGTACAGTAGTAAATACACAGTGGTCAGGAAGAACACATAGGGATCTATTTTCCTTTCTTTCAAATAACTGCTCTGCTCTAAATCAGGGAGGGGAAGTTTACTCTGTTTTCAGAAAGGGTATATCCANTTTTTTTTTTTTTTTAACAGCACAGCAGTATAAACTATAACTTGGAGCTGAACCTCCTGAATGTGGGCTTCGTCTATGTCTCCACACCAATTTCCCAGAGGCAGAGTAGTTTTGGACATGCTTAGGCAGATTCTCCTGTAAACTCCCTTTGATTCACAGGATTGTGTTTTTTAGAATTGACCCTGGATAACACTCCAGCTCTGATCTTAGACAATGTCACAATCAATACTGGACTGGCACCAAAATGCTTAATATCTCTCAGGATCAATTCTTCCCCGTCTGTTGTATAGGGCTTCCTCATCCCTTCCCTGTCTTCTTGTTCTCTGCCCTGCTCACACTTTCTAGTACACTCATCTTTACTTTTTCCCTTTACCTCATCTTCTCTTTAATCTTTGTTGCCTTGCTTTTCTGTTTCCAACATCCTATTTTATTGTTATTTTATATCCTCTGTGGGACCACCTCATCCTTTCTCAGTGCTGTAGGATCAGTGCTGACTTCCTTCCTGCAGTCAAAGGAGAAGTTCCCTGAAGTAATTTTATGAGCTCAGTCTGCAGTCTGTGTCATATACTTACACCCTTTGCTTTCCACAGACCTTTCCCACTGCTGTCCTGAATTAGTCGTGGTGTGTAGACACGTATTCTTGACTGGACTCGGTGGACAATCAGTCTGGTTCTCTTTGCTCCACAGTCTGTGTCCTCTACTTGGCACAGGGAGGACCCATAGGAGGTTGCTTTTTGCAGCACACAGCTGGAGCATGTCAGCAGGAGAGCAGCTGCCCACAGACCCTGTAAGCACACAGTCATTTCCATCCCTCCTTGTTTTACCAGAAGACTTTTGAAGGTTAGAGTGGAGCACAGCAGCTGAGGACAACTCCTACTTCTGCCAATGACAATGGCCTGTAGGCAACTCTTTCCCTGTGGACACCTCTGTCTGCTTCGCCACACAAAGAAATCCATGTTCTTGATCACAGAATCCTTTGGGTTGGAAGGGACCATTAAAGGTCATGTAATCCCACCCCCTCTGTGGTGAGCAGGAACGTCTTCAGCTGGATCATGTTGCTCAGACACACAGATGCTTTTAATCTGATACTTTGCTGGAGGCTCCAAGAGGCTGAACCAGTTACAAAAACCAGAAATCCTCCTCTTGCTCCTCTAAGAAGTTCACCCATATGGGGCTGGGCAATTAGGAGGTCTGAAGGACCTTAACGTTAAATGAGATCCACAGGCAGGTGGGAAGAGGTTCTTCCAGGGAGATATTGTAGTAATACTGACTGAAAGAGAAGTTGTTGACCCATGTAACAGTCAATGTGAGACCGCCCAGCCTCTCTGCTACACTGCCCTGCGCTGCAAGACAGCCCTGGGTTGGGCTGCACAAGGCCTTTGTCCATAGGAAGAATTCAGCCAGCTCATTCTAACACAGGAGACGGCCAGCACCTCCTGCTGGGTACCTGGGACTAAACCACCTGTGTGTCCTTGCCTTTAACTAACTGTGCAGCAAAAGGTTTTCATGAGTACATCCTTTCTTGACAACAGAAATGATGAATAGAGTTGTCTTGATGTCAGAAAAAAAAAATCCTATAATAGCTTGAATAGTGACAGATCTGGATGGAGCGTGATGTATTGGAGGCCCCTCTGATGCTGCACCACTCGAGGCTCCTGCCAGCTAAAAGGCTTTACAATTATCTCTGTTATCCTCATCTTGTAGCGTTAGCTCTAATAAGCAGCACTTGGATACCTCACCCAGTCCAAGTGCCTTTCTGACTGGGATTTTAATGAACCAGCACCACCCAGTGCAAAAAAGATGTTAGAACACCAATCCCAAGCCTAGTGACAGAGGAACAACCTTATTTGTAGATGATCAGGCCTACCTGAGCTGCTAAACCTCACAAGCAGCAATATTTCTGGCAATGCTATTCCACTGTTTTCAGCTTTTCACTCGCCACCCCCTCCCCTCCTTCAATATCCACTGTTAAATCAATCTGCTTCTGCACAGCAAGTCATCCATCATTTTCCTGGAAGGCATTGAGGGCTTCTTACCACTGGACATGCTGACAAGGAACAGAGCATTGCTAGATCTACTGCTTACAACCCACCAATGCATAATTTACAACATAACTGTCCCTGAGAAAATGGGTTTGTGTCGGTTTTTTTTTTTCTTCCCCTTTCCAAAAAAAAAAAAAATCACTCTCCCACGCTGATCAGAGTTACAGAAGGAACCAGCTGGTTTCTTAAGGGATAAAGTAATTGGGGATTTGCTGTCCTGAGCTAACACTTAACACATAAATTCCCCTTTCTGCCTCCCCAGTTTCCCAGTATCAGATATTTCCATACTGTCTGTGAGAAGGAAAAATAGCCATGGGCACTAAAAGAGCACTTTAATATCAAAAAGCAGCAGTTTTTATAGGAGCGCATTACATGGTTGCTTTGTTCTCCGGTTTCAAAAGCTGTGGACGCTACTAGTCAACATGAGCATCTTTCTCTCTCTGTGGAGGCAGGAGGCATCTTATCACCTTTCCTCCTCTACCAAAGCATAGAAAGCTGCATTGAAGAATAGATGATTGATTGATTGATTGATTGATTGATTGATTGATTGATTGATTGATTGATTGATTGATTGATTGATTGATTGATAGCTGGAGGGATGGAGGGAGGGAGTCCAGGGTCAGGAATTTAGCATTAGCCTCATGAAGATAAGTAGCCTCAGAAAATAGGAGGAGGTGGCCTCTGGTGTTCTACATTAACAGACAATTATGAAATATTTTGCTGTTAGCAATGCACCCAGGCTGATCTCCCAGCATCCTGCACAGCAGGAACAAACTAAATTACCATCAGATTCTCCTAAAGCAACTGGAATCAATCTGTGTTTGAGGTAAGCAAATACATTTATGCCTCTGAGAAAAGATCTTGCAATGGGTAGCTACTTCTGCAGGACTCCCCATGCCACAGCTGTTCTGCATGAACCATCGCGTGGGAGCTGTGAACTCTGGCTTTACCTTTCAGAGTATAAAATAGAAGCCTTTGAGGAGGAGACTTTTTTTCTTGCAAGATATGGGTGTGAACTTGCAGATGTCACTAAGGTAAGAAAAAAACCTCTTTAATTTCATTCCAAGATATCCCTAAGTCTCCAATAGTTGTGCTTGGTGATCATACAAGGATATTTTTGCTGTATGAAAAGACTGTTAAGAGGAATAAACAAAAGAGAGTGAGATTGATAAATGTCATGTTGCAGGTAAGGATTTTCCTGTGTTTAGTGATTCCAGGTTATGTTCCCTTTGGTAAGGGTGTTTGTATAGCAGAATAAGCTGTAATGACACTCATGTTGAGAGGGGTATCAACATAATTATTCTGGGTAACGTTCCAAGCACAGATAAACAGTAAAGAGAGTCAAAGATGACTAGTAGCTTCCGTGGAACGCTAAATCAGGAGGGCTTATGTATAAGTGGTATCTGTTCTTGGTTTGAACATGCTTCTCTTTTGAGTATTGTGGTATGTGTGATGCTAGTGGTCTCTGGAGTAGTCTATAAATTTTGAAACAGATTGTGTTTTAAATTAGACCTGTCCTTTTAGGTTGTTTAACTGTGGTCTTATGCTTAATGGATTAGTAAAAATCGAGTTATAAGTAATTGTCAAGGAGTACTCTATTGCTTAAGTGTCAATAGATGCATAATAAAACATCCTCTGCTATATACACTGTTGAGCATGCATATAAAAAAACCCTTTTATTCAACCCTAGATGAGCCCAATTGTGCCAGTTGCTGTTTAATGTGCATTAGTGTGATATTTTAGGAATGCTTGGGAGCTGTATTGTTTTTTGGAGAAAAGCTTTTTTTTAAAAAAAGAAACAATAACAAAAACCAACTAGAAAGCAAAACAAAACAACAAAAGTACCCAACGAAACCCCTCAGGCCGTTTCACTTTCTTTTGTGTTTTGTGGAATAAATACTGTATGTGCCTTATCTGGTTTTTGGCCTGTGGTAGGTGTGTGTTGCGAATTGCTAATGGCTGTTAGGGTGAAGCTAATTGAAGTGCTGGTGTGTCCTGATTTGTTCAATTACTGAATTGGGAGGTAGCTAAAAGCCTAAAACAGGTTTTTTAGAGGTGTGGTCAACGCCCCAAGCCCAGCAGTGCTTAGGAGGCTTTTGGGACATGCCCTTTGATAACATGCCTTAGGTTTTGGTCAGCCTTGAAGTGTTTAAGCAGCTGGACTAGATGATGGTTGTAGGCGCTTTCCAGCTGGGANTGATTTGTTCAATTACTGAATTGGGAGGTAGCTTAAAACCTAAAACAGGTTTCTTAGAGGTGTGGTCAATGCCCCAAGCCCAGCAGTGCTTAGGAGGCTTTTGGGACATGCCCTTTGATAACATGCCTTAGGTTTTGGTCAGCCTTGAAGTGTTTAAGTAGCTGGACTAGATGGTTGTAGGCCCTTTCCAGCTGGGATCATTCTCTTCTCCTTTTCGTGCTTTTGCCATGGCAGCGTGGCAAGGTGGAACACACAAGGATCGTTGTGTTCAGGTGACTTCTGCTGCATGTTTTGTTTTGGTGTATCTTGTGTGGTGGGCATTAATCAGTGACTATGGAGCAGAAAATCATCTGTGTGATAAAATCTCTGCTTCAGCAGAACTCTGCTACCTGTGTGCAAGAAGGAAAATGCTTGCATTGCTATAATATGTATTTATATCTAAAAAAACCTGTGCAGGTAGGTAGAGACTTGTCTTGTATTAGAAGTGATCCTTTAACTGGACTTCAGGATGAAAAGTTGTTTTAAGTTTCTCTCTTCCGCTTTGTTTCTCTACCCCACAAAACTCTTCTACTTACATGCTCCTGGTGTGCAGCCTCCAGGATCTTAGCAAATGAGGTAAGGCAAATGTCCACACCCCGACCTACCTGGGCCATAGCTGAATAGGAGGAGGGGAGTTGAAGGCATTAGAAGGGAGCACAGGATAAGTTCAGCAAAAATTAATTTAAATGCAAGTCAGGAGAACCTGTGTTCTTTTTAACCACTAACCGCAGAAAATCTTTACTCCTTAGGTAGAGCTTAAAAGCTTCCCAACTTAAAAGGAAGGCAGATATTATTGTAAGGTTATTTAATTCAAAGCTGATGAATACTTATTGAATCACTATACTCTTGACGACAGGCAGGCGTCTTTTCCTTCCCTTTTTTTGCCCCAGACACAACCTAAAACAACCTGTAAACCGTAACTGATAACGACTGAATGGTCCCACTTGGAAATCTACTTCTTTTTTTTATTTGAGAATCTTTCAATTTATTATATATACATATTTAAAATCTGTACATGGTAAAATACAAAATAAAAGTGTTTCTTTATAAGTTACACAATTAAACAGCTACATCTGCCTGTAGTTTAACCGTCATTTAATTAAAGAGAGAAACCTTGTTGAGCCATCATTATATTCACTCACAATAACCTTGGTATAAAACATCCATACAGAGTAAGTGTACAAAATAGTGTACAGTTCAGATAAGCTGTGCAAAGACAGCAAAGATCAGTCAAAAAATCAAAGAGGTGCATCCACTTTCCTCTGTCCACACCAGGGGTAGCAGAAGCAACGTGGAAAATAAGCACAAACCTGTAGGCAAAAATGTGGGTTAGATGGTGCTTTGAATATAATATCAATGCATAAATTAAAATGAAACACATACAAATATATAAGGTCTCTCTGTGGGAATGGTTGGACTCGATGATCCGATGGGTCTCTTCCAACCCGGTGATTCTGTGTTAGACAAGGAACAGTTATGTTATCCATTAGAAGTATAAGGGATTTCAATGGGTCTGTTGCACAAGTATCTTACTGTTTGGGGTGAGGAGGGAGGCAGTGTTTGGTCCGTCTTAGAATCATGGAATCATAGAATCACCAGGTTAGAAGAGACCCACCGGATCATCGAGTCCAACCATTCCTATCAAAATTGTCTTCCTCAATATTATTTCCTTTTGGATGAAAGAGTTGCTAAATCATGCCAGTCTTCAGGATTTTGTAATCTTAACAGTAGCCAGAAACTCACTTGAAAGGTAGTAAAAATGACCGCATCAGCTATATTACATTTTTGGTTTTTATTGGGGCGGGGGGTGGAGGGGGGCATGGAATGTTCCCCTTCCAATAGGCTGTACTTTCCACCCTGCTATAAAGCAAGGAGCTGCCTGTTGCCTCTTTCCAGGACAATGTAGCTAATCGAGCAATTGTTGGTTGTTAAGCAGAGAGACTCATCAAAAGGTTAGCAGATGCTACGAATATGAAAACCTCCACATGGGGCAAAGAATAAGGAATGCCTGGGAGCAGAAAGTATTGCAGCTGTGTGATAAAGAACCTGCACTGGAGAAGTGTGTGGACATTTGGGTGAGACATCACCTCTTCAATTTATAGCATTCAGTTATATTTACATCTTTGCAATGTCCCCATGTGATGGTAGGGGCAGGCAAGGAGATTTAAGAGACTGTTATCTCCTCCTCCTCTTCTTCCCCTTCATCATCCTCTTCCTCTGAGTCTGAGAAGTCTGAAGGTTTGCTGGGGCTGCTAGAATGGGATGGAGAAGGAGACATCTGGGAGTCCAGTCTGTCCCTCAAGTGTAGATGTTCTGGGGACTGGTGGTAGGTTAAGGGATGCTGGGGGCTGGTTGGGCACACGGATGGAACTTCCTCCTCCTCCTCCTCGCCTGAACATTTCTTGCCGACGTCACTGAGGTCTGGGTGAGGGTTGAACTTGGTGGGTAGGGTCTGTTCTCTGCAGCCACCAGAAGAGAGAAGCTCTCTTTCTTTGGAGTTCCTCCACTTCATCCTCCTGTTCTGGAACCAGATCTTCACCTGAGGGACAAAGCAACACAGAAGTGAAACAGAGAAGTAGAACAGGGACCAGGAAAAGCCTTTAGGTTGCATCCTTGAAACCCTGCTCGTGCCCACACTGAAGCTAATGAACTGCAGAACCTGACTCGTGGGGACTGTAGGAGAGAGGTTGGTGGGCAATAACACTGTGGTCTGTTCCATCCTACTTGGCCAGCTGGGAGTCACGTTTCTTGGCTTCATTGATGCTCATGGCACTGTAACCTGCCTTGGGCTTTCTCCTGGTTGTGGGCGGTTGTCCCTGCTGTCATCCCCTTCTCTCAAGCTGCCCTCTGCCCTCCCTACCCGGCTCCCCTCTCACCTGTGAGTCCTTGAGGCCGAGCTTGGCTGCCAACTTCTTCCTGTCGGGTTTGCTGATGTACTTCTGCTTCTGGAACATCTTCTCCAGTGCCTTGCGCTGCACGTCGGAGAAGACGGCGCGACGCAGCATGCCACGGCGGGGCTTGCCACGGGCAGCCAGCGGCCAAGAGAAGGTGCCAGGGATGGGGACCACGGCAGAGGCGGCTGTAGGGGGAACACACAGCGCTGAGCAGAGCGAGACTGGCCCCCGCTGCCCCCTCCCTGCCCTTCGGGAGGGCACCCATCAACCTGAGGCCACAAAAAGGAGCTTTAGGCTTAACTAAGTGCCCCCCTTTCAGCCAGTGATCACTGGGATTAGATCTATCAACTCAAACGTGTATAAATGGATCAATAGTGGCTGGTTTTGTTGGGAGATTCAAAGGTCTCTGGCCTGAAAAGGCAAAGCGAGGCGTACCGGCTAAGATAGAGGTATAATAAAAAAGCTTTCCCTCCCGCTCAGACGCATTTGATTTTTTTTCAGACTCTTTCATCATTTCAGATGCTTTATTATGCTTGAGATGAAAATGAGGACTTTTCTGATTCCAAACAAAACCACTCCTCTTCAGATGCAGTTTTGATCAATCAGTATTCATGTTTTTATATTAATCTCCTCTCCCCCTCCCTCTCCAAAGCTGAAGAATTCAATCCGAAGACATGAAAAGTAACATCTAATTAGCACATTGCCTGGTTCCCAATGGCATTAGTATGATAAAAAGGGTAGAGTTTTGCCTTAAAAAAAAAGGGGAGGTGGGAGCTGGGGGGGTGGAAGAACCTCCCCAAGAGAGACAGAGATGCTAATGAAGCGTGAATGGTAATTGTGTAGTAATGAACTAACAGAAAAAGACTGAGGACAAGCAGCTAACGCCATATATTATTGGAACAAAAGAGATTTACACTTTCAAACTAAACACAACGGCATGCCAGCCTCCTCGGGAGAATACTGATGGAACAATCGTCTCTTTCCCCAAATCATTTTCATTAAATGGACATGAAAAGCTATTTATAAAGCTCAAGTTGTTTTTGTTAGGCTATTCACATGCTGGAGAAAGGAAGCAAATTCCATTATCCGGAGGATGAATGGAAGAGCTTGGGTTATTTTTTTTCCCCTCTCTCCCTTTCCCTGTTTTCTTTTTAAATTAATAGCTTGTTTGTGTAATTAGATTTCTTCTTTTTTTAATTGTTCTCTCAGAATCGCAATACTTAAGTGCTGTAAGAATCATAGAATCACTAGGTTGGTAAAGGCCTTTGAGATCATTGAGGCCAACTGTACCTGTCCGCTACTAAATCATATCCTTAAGCACCTCTTCAACCCATCTATTAAATACCTCCAGGGATGGGGACTCGACCACCTCCCTGGGCAGCCTCTGCCGCTGCCTGAGAACCTTTTTGGTGAAGAGGCTTTTTCTTTTTCTGAGCCTCTCCTGGTGCAAGTTGGGGCCATTTCCTCTTGTCCTATCGCTTGGGAGGAAAGATCAACATCCACCTTGCTCTTGCTACAACCTCACTTGCAGATATTTGTAGAGGTATCAGACCCCCAGTAGCCTGTTTTCTTGCCAAGACTAAGTCTTTTGAATACCACTGACAGTCTAAATGAGGTGGTGATACAAGAAGTGGTTACTATTATGAAAAGTGGAATATCTTGGATTTGAGCAGAGGTAGAATTAAGTCTCATCTAAGTAATTGGGGTTTTTTTTGAAAGTTAGACAAAATGTCCTTCTGATAACATGTTTTCTTTCAGACAGTGTTTTCCCAGACACTGTTTGTTCTTTGGAGATGTGTTGTGTGAAGTATGGTCTGTGCTGAACAGATGTCTCTTCTTCTCTAATCACCTCTGTTTGCAGCCTTTCCCTATCTCAAATGCAAGGTCAAGCAGAAAGCTGGAGCCAGCTCTAGCTCTGTCTTAGTAAGAGACTTGACTGTTGTGAAGTTCATAATAACATTAAAATCAGACCTTGAAAAGTAATAGAAAAATGTGTAAGATTTCTCAGAAAATGTATACATATCCTAGTGGGGTGTTGTAAAGTTCATAACATTAAAATTAGCCCTTGGAAAGTAATAGAAGTTGTATAAGATTTCTGGAAAGATTTATACATATGCAAGTGGGCTGTTGTGAAGTACATAATGTTAAAATTAGTCCTTGGAAAGTAATAGAAAATGTATAAAATTTCTGGGAAGATTTATACATGTGCAAGTGGGGAATGTATTCTGTCCCTAGCTCTTGTCTCGCTGCACACGATTGATGGAGGTTGCTCCCTCGTGCTACCCAGGCCCGATTAAGTGGTGCTTGCTATCTAAAACTCCAAAAGGAGTCTTGTGGAGTTTATCTGCTGGCTTTTTCCTTATTGGTGAGAGACCGGAGGGGAAGGGCTAGTTGGAGGGGAAGGGAGGGGAAGGGCTAGCTGGCGGGGAGGGAAGGGAGGGGAAGGGCTAGTTGGCGTGGAGGGGAAGGGAGGGGAAGGGCTAGTTGGCGGGGAGGGGAAGGGAGGGGAAGGGCTAGTTGGCGGGGAGGGGAAGGGCTAGTTGGCGTGGAGGGGAAGGGAGGGGAAGGGCTAGTTGGCAGGAATGGAGGGGAAGAGCTAGTTGGCGGGGAAGGGAGAGGAGGGAAGTGTAACCGTGCCTGTGACACCGTCGATCCGCCTGCTAAGGGCAGGATGGATGGAGGGGGAAGGACGGGTAGAGAGGGAGATAGAGAGGGGAGCATCCTGCCTCCCGCGGGCTGCGCTGCGCGGGCGCGGAGCGGAGGGAGCTGACCGCTTCCTCGTGGTGCTGAAAGCGGCTGGGAGAGGGGACGGGGCGGGGAGGAGGAGGAGGAGGGCGAAAAGGAGGAGGGAGAGGGACCCGCTCCGCCTCGGGACCGTGACAATCCGGGCTAATTTGGCGAGCAGCGGGCAGGGGATGTCACGCAGTCACTGCCTGTGCTAAATCGGGCATCAAATTGGCGCGACTGATGCTTGAATGTTGTACTCCCTCCAACCTCTGAACCGGAGCAGGGAGGGAGGGCGGCGCGGAGAAATATTACCGGGCTGTAATTAGCCGGCAGAGGGAGGAGAGGCTCTTAGAGACCTACCTGGGAAGTAGGAAGATCGGATAAAAGGCTGGAAGGATCCTTCAAAGTACGGGAAGGAGAAAGTCTTTGGAGGGACGCTCTGAAGCAGCGCAGGGGACGTTTCTAGCAAATAAATAAAATTGAATTAATCGGAAGGCGAAATCGGGGAAAAAAATGAAATTAATAAAGTTAATGGAATTAATCAGAGAGTGGAATTAATCAACACAACTAAGCGTATCGGAAAATGGTGAAAGTGACGCCGGTTGGACTCGACCGACGGCGACGCAAGGAGCGACCCGCGGCTGCCGGCTTTGGGGACAGACGTGGTGGCAATTTCTTCCCCCCAGTGCTCCCCCAGAAAGGGTCGGACTGAGCTCGGGGCGGCAGAGGGAAAGCGGCACCGCTGCTGCGATGGTTTTTTCCCATCAGAGCGGCTGCCGGGCTGGCAGAGTCGGTCCGGACCCTCGTCCGTGGGACCCTCCGTGCGCTCCTCCCGCCCCCCCCTCCCCATCCCGAGCCGGCAGAGCCGGGACGAGCCTCCTGCCGGCCTCCCCCTCGCTGCTAAACACGAGAGGGCTCCGCAGCCCGGGGGCCGGGTCCTCCCTCTCGTTCCTAAGCCGTGTCCCCCCAACCCCTCCTCCCGCTGGACCCGCGGGAGCGGCCGCTTACCGGCGCGGGGGGCGGAGGAGAGGATGGCGTTGACTCCGAACTTGAGGAAAGTGGAGTCGCTGCTGGAAGCCTGCGGCGAGCAGATCCTCCTGGAGGAGCTGGTGGTGGAGGAGGAGGAGGAGGAGCCGGTGAGCTCCGGCGTCCCCGACTCCGTCCTGGGCGCCGAGGCCGGGGGGGAGATGCTGGGCGGGGGGCCGGTCCTGGGCAGGTAAGCGCTGGGTCTGCTGATCCGGATCAAATCTTCTACCAGGAAGCTGGAATGGCTGGAAAAAGCCGTCTGCAGCGACTGAGGCAGGGTGAGGGTGGGGGTCGGCCGCAGGAGGCTGGGGTAGACGGCCGGAGGAGCGATGAGGCTGGGGAACATCATCGCAGGGGCCGTCCGGTGCGCGGTTTGTTTGCTTTTTGTTTGTTTGTTTGTTTGTTTGTTTTCTGCTTTGCAAACCTCGTTTAGTAAAGATCCAGCTAGCAAGCCTGGCGGGGTTCTCTCTGTCCTTTCCTCCTGGACGGTGGGTTTTATAGCGGTCAGCCCCGCTGAGGCTCTTTCAAAAGTGACAGCCCCAACAATGGGGTTCAACAAAGTTCTCCACTTGAGCTTCATTCAGGGCGAGCTCCGGGCTCCTCCATTGGTCCAGGGCTGCAATTTATGATTGGATTAGACTTCATAAGCAACCGGGGCACAATGGCCCCGCCACAAAGAAAGTGTAGTCATCAATTTTGCATATTGACCGCCTCTTTGGAATACAGGGCTCCAAAGGCTCCCAGCAGGGTTTTGTTCAGAGGCAACACACACAGGCTAATTAAATGCCTATTTAAAAGTTTCGAATGACATCTTGCCTCGTAGAAAGGGAATTATTTAAAGAAAGCACTAAATTTATTTGCCGCTCCCCTGCTGGGTTTAGGAAATAAATCAATAAATATTCATATAAACTTATCTGCGGGCTCTCAGAAAAGCACGGGGTTTTGTGGAATGGAAAATACAAATTAGAAAGCCCTGGACTAAGAAAACCTTGGACTTTCTTGGGGAAAGAATATTCGGAGAGCGGATCCCATCGTAGTTTGAGCGCGTTCTGCCCCCTGCTATTAGCACACAGCAAAACTTGTGTGTGTGTAGTTGGAGTTATTTTTCTGCCTGCACGTCAAAGATTGGATAGAAAGTTGGATATAAACTTGTGGTGTTAGCCCCTGCTTTCAGGATCCGAGCCTCCCAAGGGTCTTGTGTACATCGGACCGACATGTAAGCTTTGTTGTAGCTGAAAAGAAAATCTAAACACTAAAGGTAGAAGAAACCTTAAGGGTTTTGCAGGACCAGAGCATCCCCCTCAGGTCCTCGATCTGTCGGTCCTCTTAAACTCATCCACGTTAGAAATAGTGGAAATGAAGACAACGTCGGAGCGTTTATACCCTGTTGGCTAGAGTAGGCTGAGCTAGTCTTAGTTTTACCGGTGGCTCGAAGCCTTCTTGATGCTGCCAAATTCACTTTGTACCCGCGTGTTGGTGCGGGGGTTTGGAGGTGGGTTCATCTCGGAGCCGCAGAGCCAGAAGTCCCTTAGCTTTGGTGCGAGGGACAAATGCCATCGGCTACCAGAAAAGGAGAAAACAGGGATCTCTCCGGCAGGGATATTTTGTTTGTGAGGGCAAATACGGACACGGGCGCAAGTGTAGATTGTTGCCTTAGGAGCTGGGTGATAAAAGCAACTATTGAGAGCGGTTTTACCTGATTTCTCTGTTACAGACTCTAACAGATGTGTTAAATGTCCTATGTTTTAAAAGCACCCTATTCAGCCCTTTGGGGCGGCTGAACCTTTGCAAGCAGAAGTGTGCAGCTCAACCATGCAGCCTTTATCCTATTAACCATGAACTAACTGTCACCTTCAGCTGTTTTCCCTTTCTACTTTTTAACACAAAGCTTTCTCAAAAATCTTATTAACCAGCTTTATTTCTCTCGATGGTTTTTTGTCCGGGCGTTTTGTGTCGATTATCTCCATGTCGATGCTTTAACCATTCAATAAAAGTGCATCTGCGATTTATATCACATTAGGGAAGAAAGAAAGTCTGTTAAACCTCTCCCTTGGTTCAAATCAAAAAGTTATTTATTGGAGAGGACGGAACCCAGCCCTCGAAATTGTATGATCCCGACAAGCTCTCCCGGTGCTGCGCGGATGAGCATCTGCACAAGGCTGGCTTGGAAGATCAGCTCTCTAAAAGCATCGCTTTGAAATAAGACCTCGCTAGAGTTCCCCCCCTCCCCATCCTAGTTTGTTAATCTTGACGCTTAGCAGGTAAAGAAAAAGGAAAAAAAAAAAAAAAGAGAGAGAGAGGAAGGCGCGGGGAGAGCCCAAAGGGCTCCGGGGGTGCCGGCTCCAGGCGAGTGTTGGGGAGGGAGAAGCGGGGGGGGGGGCTGCCCCGTCCTGCCCCGGATTCATCTGAAGCCCGTTTATACGCGTGGTCGCTCTCAAGGTGTCGTTTAGCAAGCGGAATGGGACGGTAGCGGATGGAAAAAAAGCAAACGAGGCTTTGCCAATGATATAATTGACCCGCACCCCTGTGTCCCGTCCCGTCCCTTTCCTTGTGTGTGTCCCCCCCACTTTTCCCAACCCAGCCCGGGTGGAGAACACTTAGTTTTTTGGTTTGGTTTTTTTTGGTTTTTTTGGGGTTTTTTACAGTCATTATATGTTTCCTTTGCGATGATCTACTCCTTTCTTTCCATATACACCGGGGGCATTTTGCCTCGCTATAGACCAACTGCTGCTAATTTCTCTGGTTTCAAAAAGAGGGGCTGACATGTTCTGGAAGGGTGGGTCAAGCGCACGCTGGGGCACACGTGGACCCGGTTCCTTGTGACGCGTCCGAGCACACTCATAAAGAACCCCTTAAGCACCACGGCAAAAGGGACTAGACATCTATTGAAAGGGAAGATAGACCATAAGAAACCAAGAAATCGGACGAAAGGATCTGATTTTAAGTGATCTCCTTTGGGAGCTTCTTTTCAAAGGCAGTGATCATTTAAGAGAAGGGAATTCTAATGTCTCCAGATAAAACCTGTGACTAATGCCGTTTGACCTATGCTCACGCTGTTTTGTCCTTCCTGCCATTCATTTTAATGTCGTTATCTTCAAATTTATTTCTTAAAAGTCATTCACTTTCTTTGTGGAGTTTAAAAAAAAAAAAAAAAAAGACCCCAAAACCTCCGGGAGAGGAGGGGGTAGGGCTGGGGTTTTGGGTAGGGCTCGAAGCTTGCGTGTGTCCCGGTCCGAGGCTGGTAATCCGCATGAAATTGGGAGAGCCAGCACTTCAAATGAGGAGACCAAAGAGCTCGGCTGGGCTGGACCAGCGCCTCCCTTGGGAGCTCCAGCCCTTCCCCACCGGCCCCGGGAGATGGACGTCTCAATCGCCACCGCGGCTCTGCTCTTGGCCCCGGGCGGGATGCTCCGCCGAATCCAGCCGGTCCCCGGTGCTTCCCGCAGCCAGGTGAAAGCCAAGCTTCACCCCTTTTTTTCCTAGCTGGGAACGCTCCATAAGCCGGTCCAGGTGAACCCCTGCTCCATCCATCCCATGCATCCAACCCTGCACCCCTCCATCCTGAGCTGGAGACCCTCTGCAAGCGGCCAAGGGTCCAGGCGAGACTCTGCTCCATCCCACCCAAGCCAGGACCCCTTTACAAGCCACCCAAGGGTCCAGGAGAACCCCTGCTCCATCCCCTCCCAAGCCAGGATCCCTTTACAAGCCACCCGAGGGTCCAGGCAAGTCCCTGTTCTGTCCCACCCAACCTAGGACCCCTTTACAAGCCACCCAAGGGTCCAGGTGAGCCCCTGCTCCATCCCACCCCAAGCCAGGACCCCTTTACAAGCCACTCAATGGGTCCAGGTGAGCCCCCATCCCGTCGCAGCCCTGCGTCTACTCGTTCTCCGAAGCTACGAAAGAAGCGTGTGTGTGCAAGTTTTGTTTTGTTTCCTTTTTCTTTCCCCTTTCTTCCCCCCTTTTTCTCCTGGGCAGGGAGGCGGCGACAGGGATGCTCAGTCCCCCGGCATGTCCAAGCTCCCTAACGATGCTTATCGACCTCGTCGGGAGCTTGAATGGAGGCTGCGGGGGCGAAGCTATATTAAGACACGTAAGGCTTCACCTTTAGAATTCAAGCACAAGGAACAGTAACTGTTGGTTCGTTCAAAGCTCTTCTAGATCCCCCCTTTTCTTGAAAATCCTTCTATTGTGCCAATCAAGCAGATGGTTTGCAGGAAATATAGCTTGGCCCCAGTGACCGAAACTAATTTTAACTAGCTTTCCAAGCCTGGCACGTTTGTTTTGCTCTTACAAAATAGCTAAAAAAACAGCTGGCAAGGGTGAATTAAACCCATTAAAGACACATTTATAAGAAATTATATTCACATAGGTTGCTTGAAACCCCCCTAAGAGGGGAGAGATGAGCGTATTGAAATGAAAATGTCCCTGAACACACTACCCTCCTTAACATCGCCTGAGAGTCTCAAAACATTTTACTAAATAGATTAACTTGACTATTGTTTCGCATCACATTTATCAGCTTCATTAAGTGAATAGCTGAACAAATATATTACGCATGCATGAAAAGCTCTTTTGGGGGCTGCCTTATTGTGTCCTCAGCCCTGACAGGTGGTTAACTGTGTTTCTCTCTCCTCTCCCCCCCCCCTTCTCTCTGCGCAAAGAAAGAGGGATCTTGGACAGAGCGTACAGCCCAGATTTGGCAAAGGGACCTAGAGGGGAGAGTTACTTTCTTTTCCCTCACCATTCATGCTGGCCAGCCTAGAGTGCATGCAGCCTGAAACGCAACCAGATGATCTGATCATGTCAAAAGTAATTAACTTTAGTTTGGTCTCTGTGTGTTCCTTGTGCTTTGCTAACTCCTTCCAAGCCTGTTTAATTTTAATCCTTTCTTCCAAGTTTGATTATTTTTGTCCACTTTGTCCTTTTATCCTTTCCCCAACGTCCACTTTTGTTTAAATATAAAAAAATCCCCCTGGGATTGAACAATCCCTCTTCTTTCTTCTCCACTGATCTGTCTAATAAGCAATCACACAAACTCCCTAAATATAACTCCTTTCATGAGCTATGATTTGAACGTTTTGGAGGGCCAGGATTTGTAAAATCCAGTATGGTGTTTTATTCATTGCCTTAATTTCATGATTGTTTAGCATGGTGGAAGCTAGCTGGGAATTGGGCAGCAGCTGCTGGGATTCTCAGATGCTTGGAGGCCAAGGTCTTGCTTGTTTCAGTTGTGATCTCTGCCCCAAGGGTTTCCAAGTTAGACTACACAGATGAAGCATGGAAGAGGGGAGGACATGATACTTTCCCTGTATATTTTTCCAATACATATTGCTCTCATTTTATTCAAGTAGGCAAGAAGAACTAAAAATACCTGTTTTTCAAATCAGGTCTTCGATCTGCTCCTATCACCTCACTCTGAAACAAAGTGGTGGTCCTGTGCTTATGACTGTGTCAAACTTCTGTGGTCATGGATTCACTGAAATACTCAGGCAGTGAGTGGTTTTAAGCACTGGGAGTTGAGGATCCTATTGCTTTTTCCACTCACTGACAGTGGACTTCCCTGATGCTTAAGCCTCTCTGGAAAAGTTTAGGAGGGTGGAAAGAGAGATGCTGATGAGAGCTGGAGTACTTGGAAATGCTTTCCCTGATCCAAAGGTGTCCCTAATGCATGTGCTGCTGGTGAGTAGCCAGGTAGAGAGTGATAGGCAGGGAGGTTAATTTTGCTCCTTCTAGGTGAAAATGCCTTCAGATGTTGTGATCCAGTGGGGGAAATGGCTGGTGTGTTGGGTTTCCAGGTAGGCAGCAGAGAGGTTTTAATGAATCAATCACCTGCGCTGTGGGGTATCACCCTGCCTGGGAAGTCATACTCTCCCTCTTGGTGCAAATGCTTTGACCATGTAGGTGTCAACTTCTTGGCACAAACTCATCGATGTGAGAACATTCCTGACTTAGAATCATAGAATTATAGAACAACCAGGTTGGAAGAGACCCTCCAGATCATCAAGTCCAACTGTTCCTATTAATCACTAAACCATGCCCCTCAGGACCTTGTCCACCTGTGCCTTAAACACCTCCAGGGAAGGTGAATCAACCACCTCCCTGGGCAGCCTGTTCCAATGCCCAATGACCCTTTCTGTGAAAAACTTTTTCCTAATGTCTAGCC
>WAAB01004781.1:0-24950 GCA_013389865.1 Piaya cayana | reverse complement strand
ACACTTCCACCCAGTTTAGTGTCATCTGCAAACTTGCTAAGGGTGCACACTTGAAGGTGTGGAGGCATCTTCTTCAAAACCCAGTGTTCCTCTGAGCCCAATGGGAAGGTGCTAAAAGTTCTGCTGACAAGGGTTAACCTATACATCTTCTGGTGGGACGAAAAGTGACATGATAAGGGGAGAAGCTCAAATACTCTGTAGCAGTTACTTAGCAAGACAAAAAGTGCCAAGTTTCCTTGCTGGGATACTGCAATGTTCTTATAATTGAGACAGGCACTCTCTTATCCTTGAATTCTCTGGGCATTTAGTGATTTTAGCCTTGAAGTGTTATGCTGGTGTATTTGTTCATTGAGGCAATGGGTTCACAGTTAAAAAGTTTTGTTCCAGGCCACGGCTATATTCATGTCTATAGGTTGCTGACAAACTGTTCTGCATCTGTAGGGAAGAGACTATAAGTGATGGCCTCTTTGGAGAAGATGCAGCACTTTGTGTCCAGAAAGCAAAGCAATTTTTGTGGATGTTGATATGGGTTATATTTGATTATTGGAGCTCTGACAGAAGAAGAGGGTTGACAAACTTTGTCCCTCAGGGTTTACCATCACAGAGCCCACGAGAAATGAGTTAGCAAGCAAATCCATGTGGTCTGTGTGCTCTGTTACCAGTTGTTTTGTGTCAATTGGAAAATCGATGAGAGACGACATTTATTTCTGTTGTCTTTTGGGCTTGCTTTTTGTCAAGTAAGGTGGTTTGGGTAGAGAAAACTAAGGAGAATGAAGCAATAATGGCTGAGGAATGAACAGGTTTGTGATCTTACACATCAGAGACAGCTCTTCAGGTTTCTCAGGTGTAGTTCTCTGAATTCTGGATGACTAGCCCCCTGCAGAGCCAATGTGTATTGCATTGGATCACCACTCATGAAAAAGAGTTGAAACATTTTAAGAAAACATTTCACTTATTGTGGAGAATAGAATGAAGATGTTGTTCTTCTGGGCTTTGCTTTGGAAGCAGTGAAACTTGATGATGTCTGGAGAAGAAGGGCTCTTCCATTTTATCATTGGTCAAAACTGATGAAGTTCTCGCTTACTTTGCACTTGTAAAACATTCTTGAAATAGCAAAAACCAGACCAGAACCTTTCTCATGGGAGTTTCTGAACCTGTAGAAACAATGTTCCTCCTTGAAGAATCGTGTTTCTTCCTGACAAACAATAAAAAATGCCTTATTTATTTTCTACCCAGCCATAAGAATGGGTAGAACATGGTGGAATGTGTTGCCCATTTACGTCTTCAGCTTTTTGAAAGCAAACGGAAGTCTCTAGGACTAAGGGAGAGTGCAAGCATGTAAAGAAAGTTGCAGAAAAGCTTTCTGCCGTGCCTTTGGCCTGGGAGTGTTGCTCGTTCTGTTAGGGCTGAAGTCAGGGGCAAAACTCATGCTAATTTCAATGCAATGAGGTTAAGCCCTAGAAGAATTGGAATGTACTTGTCTCTTTTCAGTACTTTGTCAGGAGTGTTTTGATACTGCAGGGGGAAATATCAAAGACAACTGAAGTTTAGCATTAGACGGGCAGGGTATTTGAATGGGATCCTCATAGTCTGAAAGAGGTTTTCACAGATTTCTTGTCATGCCTGTAGAAATAAGAACTACTTAACAAAAGTCATGTTTTAGTGGTTGCATTCACATTTTTGGCTCCCATCATGACATGACATTTGTATTTTTTTCTATCTGTTTTTCCATTAAAAATATAAGAGAGTGGAGAGAATAAAATCTTATCTTTCTAGAATGGTCTTCAGGGGCTCTGGGTGGGATTGAGCAGATTTAAACTATGACTTGAAGAAGTTTGGCTGTCCTAGTACAGGACACGGCTCTTTATGAGGAGACATACTCTGACTACTATTCCTCAGACTCAGAAAGGTCAGGAGAAAGGAGGGTAATGTAGCTTTAAACCATATTTGCAGTCTCCAGATTCATGGATACACTGGGAAAATGGGTAGTTCTCTAGTGTCTTTGAATCGTTCTGGTCTTAAATAGAAGCCTATTCCCTCATCTACCAAAGTGTATCAAGATTTGCCTAATGATATCCCACCAAAAAAGGTTCTCTCCTCCCTTTTTGCTGAAAGTACACTGCACCTGCAGAAAAACAGAATCAGTAGATGGGAATGCATAGAGACAGGTCTAAATTGGTGCCTTGGATCAGAGCCTTTCTCGAGTGGCAATTAAAACGAAGAGGCTGGACTTCCACAGCGGAGTGTTTAGTGCCCAGGGCTTTCTCCTGCTGCTGTGCTTATGGCAGAAGCAGGAGGGGGTAGGACAGTTACTGAAGCATGGAAAAGTTTTCATTCACTGCCGTCTGTGACAGCTGTGTGCATGGCAAGTGTCTCCAGATTTGTGAGAGGAAGAATAGAGGATGTCCTCTTGTCACCTTCTGCTATTTCTAGAGTGTCCTTTAGCTAAAGAGAAGGTTTTTTGATCTCAGCTCTGGTGCTCTGGCTCTGATGTTTTAAAAGTCTGTTCTGGGAAGGATGAAAAAACCCTGGGAGTTATGAGGTGTACTGATCTGAGCAGAAGGATCCAGTAATCAGATACCTTTCTTTGGAAAAAAAAATTATTTCTAAAAAGGTTTGGATCTGATTTCAGTCCCCACAGTATAAAGTTGTACAGATTCTGGTCTGGGTTGGGATCAAATTCAAACCTGAGGTATTTACACTCTGGGCTGAAGGAGCAGAACTGTGAAACAGTCTCACTATTTCGAAGAGAAATCTATAGGCTTTATGTGAAAGCTTTAGAAAGAACATTGTCTTGGCGTATTTTACGTTTCCCATCTATCCTCGTTAAAGTAGCAGGTAGGGCTGATGTGCTCTGACATGCTAGAGCTCCTTTTCACCCTGCTTTTAGTGCCTCCGAGAAGCCAGTACGTTTCAAGCTTGCTACCTATGTTGGGAATCTGACTCCAGTACAAAACCGGACTGTTTGGCTGCTTGGAAAAATCTGAAGAGAAACCACTGAAGACATCCTCCTGGGCTGGGGATGTTTCAGCTCCCACTCCAGGGATCTAGGATGTTCCCTGAAGCTGGAGCCACGTGGTCCAGAGGACTGTCCTCCTCCTCCTGCCTCAGCCTGTTCACTATGTCCTTAAGGCAAAAATGATACCTTTAATGCTGTCCCTTAGATGTGTTTTAAGTGGTGCCTTCCTGAAGAGCTGCCATTAAATCACAGGATTTGTTTTATAACTTATATTTTCAAATAAAGATTAGTTTAAGCAAGACAGCCAAATAATTACGTACAGCTTTTAAAGAACGTGTCCTCTTTCTTTTCCGCTTCATTTAAATTCCAAAGTGTGCAGGACTCACATTTTTAAGTAGATTTTAGCCATGACTGGAGAAGCTTAGTTATCAGTTATGCACTATAAACAATATGCAGGGGGGAGATGTTTTGATCAGAGCTATTCAGTCCTTGCTTGCTAATCTAATTACAAAGTGTAGGTTTCCTGACGTAGAGCTGCTTGCATAGAAAAGGCTTTTCTCACACCTGGTGGATTGTTCAGCCAAGCTTTTTAAACGCTTACAGTTTTAGAGGAAAAAAAAAATCTTTTTAAAAAACAAGTTCCTGTGCAGGGCAATAGAAAGAATTTAGTGGTTGTCAACATGAGTTTAGTATCAGGGTGCTGCATAAAATGTGGGTTCACTTTACACTGACCTTTGGACGTAGTAGCCCAAAACATTGTGGTGGGTTTTTGAAGGGTTAAGGAGAGTATGCAAGATAACAGATGTTAGTGGCTGCATTAAATTAAAAGTGTGTGTGTGTATCTATGTACAAGATGCTCCTATATTTTTCTGGATGTTTATTGTTAGCGCCTCCGGTGCTCCACAGCTCTGAAAGGGCAGCTTTGAATCGCAGCCCCAGCAAAACAGTATTTTTGTGCTGGTTTAGTCCCCTGATTCCTACAAACAAAATAAAATACCTTGTCGAATAAGGGCCATTGAGCAGGGATGATGGGTTAAGAGTGGGGGTCTGAGGTGGCAGCGTGGGTGCTTGTTTATCAGGGAGGAGTTGTCAGTTGTTGGCTGTGCTGGTGAAAGGAGGGACGCTAGAGTCTGATGGCTGGGAGAGCATTGATGTGAGGTAACGGGGTAATCGGATTGAAAGTTAGCCATGGTATTTATGTCAGTTCACATTTCGTCAAACGAATAATATGAGGTTGCTACCTAGCCCAGGCCTTGGCCTGGGGGTTGGGTTATAAAGAAGCTAAGGCCTCATTTGATTCAAATATAAATTAATTCCCACTGGAGCGTTGGCTGATTAATCTATTTGCATAATAGTAGAAAAACTGCAGTGTGCTTACTTTTGCGGGGATTTGGACAAGAAAAGCTTTAAATTCATTTGAAAGAATAGTGTGTGAGAAGTCAGGGAAGCAAAAGCACCTCTATTGGGCTCCTGAAGCCAGTCCTTTTCCCCCAACTCTGATGTGCAAGACTGAAGGCTAAACTTGTTCACGTGGAAGTCTGGCACCCTCCTGAAAGAAAATTGTGTTCTGATGCCTGGTTACACTTATATTTTTGTATTTGATGTAAATGTGTTGCTTTTCTGTTGTTACGACAATGGCATTCTTTCTAATTTTTGATATTTAATTAAAATTAAGCCTAACTAAAAAGGCGTACCACATAGATAGAGTAAATGTTGAACTGCAGCAAAGCGATGTGGGGAGTTCAAGAACTAGGAGAATCAAATTAATTTGAAATGTAAATGCTATTTGTGTGTAATGCTGGTTATTGCTTGCTGTAGGGGAACCAAAGGTCATGGTTCTGCTAGCCTCATGCACCTTAGCAACGTGGCAAGGGGAAGAAAGCAAGAAGGTCTCGGTGCTATCACTGAGCAGAGTCTTGAAGAGAAAAAGGGCTTTGTTTTCTCCCTTAAAAGGTCTTTCCAACATTCCACTTTTCTAAATGACACCTGAAAAACATCCTTTTTACTGAGGATAATATATGGGGGGATGAGTACTGACACGCATTCACAGTTACACAAATGTGTTATTCTGTCACTTCCCATTTTTGCCTAAAATTTCAGGTGAAATACTGTGCATCTCTGTTGCCTGCATGAAATGTTAGGTAGAGTTTGCTTTTTGTGTTTGTGTTTTAGCGGTTTTTTTTTGTTTGTGTTTTAGCGGTTTTTTTTGACCATAGTATTTAACTGTTTGGTGAAGTCCTTTATGTTTGTACACAGATAGAGTCTGTTTTATGAATCACGTTTCAGGCCATTGCGAGGAGAGAATGTTGTAAAAGTCACAAAACACAGCAGTGAGCAGCTTAATCCAAATCCTTCTCTCATTAAAGTCTGTAGCCATTTTGTCAGTGAGAAAAAATGCATGCTTTAATTAAAAAAAACATAAATCTTGCATCAAAGATGTATGGATACAGTTGTAGAGAATAAGTGTACATAGGTGTACTTGGAAACTCCAGGGCCATATTCTTTAGTCAGTTGAGCACTCGCAGAAAAGTTGGGCTATTACTTGGACTTATTTGACTTTTAAAGTATCCGGTAAGATTGAAGATGTCAGAGTTTTGTAGTGAAACTGCAGACTACCAAAGTTTTCACTCTGACTTCAAGCACATGTAATGGGGACGGGAAAGTCCCAACTACCACCTATCCTCTTCATCTAGGAGATGAGAAAGCTCACGGTGGCTATTTCCAATGAAACATTTAAATCCGGATAATTTGGGAGAATCAAATTTATGTTGCAGGTTGGTTTTATGCTAAAGGAAGTGTAATAATTGTTCACATCCTACTGGGATTATTGTNATACAGTTGTAGAGAATAAGTGTACATAGGTGTACTTGGAAACTCCAGGGCCATATTCTTTAGTCAGTTGAGCACTCGCAGAAAAGTTGGGCTATTACTTGGACTTATTTGACTTTTAAAGCATCCAGTAAGATTGAAGATGTCAGGGTTTTGTAGTGAACGTGTCCCTACTGCAGACTACCAAAGATTTCACTCTGACTTAAAGCACATGTAATGGGGACAGGAATGTCCCAACTACCACCTATCCTCTTCATCTAGGAGATGAGAAAGCTCACGGTGGCTATTTCCAATGAAACATTTAAATCCGGATAATTTGGGAGAATCAAATTTATGTTGCAGATTGGTTTTTATGCTAAAGGAAGTGTAATAATTGTTCACATCCTACTGGGATTATTGCTATTTGTAGGTCACCTATGAATATGTCCACATAGGGAAATGGAGCTTTTAGGAGTGTTGCCAGCTACTCTGAACTTCAGTAGTTGTGGATGCTTTGGACCTGTGCAACTCAGGTCAGACCTAGTGCTGGGGCCTTTCTTGATGCCAGAGGTGTTGTTCTAGCTTACAGGGATGTTTCCCATCAGGGCTCTTGAGCTAGTTTGGCAGTTGGCTGTTGTGGGACAGAGAAGGTCTGGTTCCTCCTGCTTCACCCACTTCGTGTTCCTGGTGTTGTAAGCTTAGCAGATCCTCTGACAACTTGTTTCACCGTCCTGGCAGAGAATTAACCTGAGGAAACAAAAATAAGTAGTTTTCTGCCAGTGTTGCAAGCTGTAGCCTAGTGCAGGATGCCAAGAGAGCTAAAACCAATGCAGGGGAAAAGGAAGAACTACAGGGCCAGTGATGAGGACAAGGATGTGGCAGGTTCACCAACTTTTGCTGCGTGCAAAACATGGTGTGAGCTCTGGCTGGAATGCGTAACTTCCTATTTATTTCTTAAAGTTGTTGGCTACTGCTTTCTAACATTTGAGTTGTCTTTTGCTTCTTTTTTCCTATTTCCTTTCTCCCTGCCACCCCTTTTTTTCTCCTTAGTTTAGACTTCTAAATGTAATTATTATTTGACCTGCTTTCACCCTGTTGATTGCTTTTCAGAGCAATTTGGGAAGGAGGTGTTGTTCCTTAGCTGATCGCTATCTCTTTTTTCTTTATTTTTTTCTTTTCCTTTTTTTTTCTTCCTGAGCTGGGAATTAGGCAAAACATCTTGACAAACTGCCATTGAAAAAGGAAAGATGGTGGTCAAAACCCCTTGTTTCTGTAAAAAAATCCGCTATAGTGTCTGTATATTCACTGTTGCAAGATCAGTGTCTGAAAGCACAAAACAAATTGATCCTAGCCATGGTCATAAAGCAGCTACACTGCAGTATTTTTGTGGTTAATTCTTGTGGAAGGGGAATGTCTGGGATCTGCAGAAGGTTGGGCCATACAAACAAATGACATGCCTGATTAGCAGAACGTTGTTACAAGATAATAGTGACTCTGCTGTCTTGCTCTGGTATTTATGAAGAATAAACAAGACCAAGAAAAAGCCAAGACATCTGCTTTCTGAACAG
Organism: Piaya cayana; assembly: GCA_013389865.1. Classification (NCBI taxonomy): domain Eukaryota; kingdom Metazoa; phylum Chordata; class Aves; order Cuculiformes; family Coccyzidae; genus Piaya; species Piaya cayana. The sequence continues at coordinate 17,615 of WAAB01004781.1, read as the reverse complement.
AAGCCCTCAGTCTGTTGACAACCTTCTAGTCCAATTACTCCATGTCTTTTACACCCAATGATTGATGTAGGTCTGATCGTTTAATCTGGAGGAAGTTGAAGGCAAATGAAATGGAGCCTCTATGCTTGTCTGACTGACCTGGATAACATAACCCGATTGAATTAGCTGTGAGTACTTAAGACAAAGACAAGACTTCTGTTTACCTTGATGCGCTGGAAGGGAGAGACGCCTAATGCATTGAAGACAATACAAGGCACCAAATCTCCTGCACTCTCTTTGTGGTCCTATCTGCAGTGTAAAACAATGCAAATTGATAAATGTAATTGTGTTTCAGTTATTCCATCCCTCAGGCCTGGCAATAGTGTTCAAATACTTCAATAGGTTTTCTTGAGACATAAGAGTTCAATCTACTTTTTTTTTCCCCATACTTTACCAGAAATAGACATTAAATTACTTACATTTACAGCCTAAAGAGAAGTTATACCTTTGAATATTTCTTGTTTCTCCATTGTACATTTGGTGTTTGATATATAATTTTTGCAGCTGAGGTATTAACTGATTTTACTTCCAGTAACTCGCATTGCACTAAGTGAGGGTGGCAGATAAAACAAAAGGCCATATTTTTCTTTCTTTTCCTGTTTTCAGGTCAAAATTTTGAAATTATACCACATGTGACAGTAATAAGGACAAAAGAAAAAAATCTGTTGGATGGACACTGCTGACTTGTCGAAGTCATTTCAAGTGTTTACAATAGACCTTTCTGTCCAGATTGCACAACTGAAATCGATAATGATGCTTGGAGGGTGCTGTTATACAAAGAGGTTTAGCTCTCTTTAGGAGCTTGTAGGTGCTGGAAGGTAAAGTCGTTCCCCTATTGGCTTTGACCCCATGAGTTTCACTTGTGGCAGTTTTGGCACTCCCTTGACCTCCTTGTGAACTGGTTTGGTTCACTAACTCCAGGGAAGTTCAAGTTCATCCACAGAAGACCAAAAGAGAACTTTTTTTTTCTTTACCAAATTGGGGGTTATGGTTAAACAAAAAGAATTAGCCCACCTAGGGCCATATGTATGTCTTTAATGCAATGCCTTTTTCCAGTTTAAATTATGGTGCAAGAGTGATACATGTCAGGAAATTAAAAGGAAGAACACNAAAAAATATGAAACAGAAAAAATTTGAAAGCATGTGGTTTTTTTTGTTTTGGTTTTGGGTGTTTTTTTTTTTTTTTTTTTTTTTTTTTTTTCCTCTCCTCACTTCATGCCTTTCTGTCCCAGAGTTGTCACAGAGAGAGACTGAAGCTGAAGTAAGTGTAAAAATCCAGAGCAAAGGGCTAGCTTGACATTTCTGGACTGGAAAGCCATGAGTGTGGTCTGCATAAAAATACTGTTTATATGCCCTTTACTCACAGCTGCCTTCAGTAAGGGCTTAGGCTGGCTAAGCAGGCAGGTCATCTTATGAAACTGCAGAAGAAAAGATATCAGGTAGGTCTTCGTGTTTCTTTCTGGAGCTTGTTGAATGTATAAACACTATTAAAAACTGCTTCAGAGCCAGTTACAAAGATAACCTTGTAGCTGGGCTTCTTTGCTGATCTCTGTCCTGTAATTTTATGTTTCACATTGTTTGTTGGTCAGGGTTGAACAAACCTGTGTTTGACATTTCAAGCACAGTTCATTACTGGTAAAAAAGAAACAAGGATCTTTTCGTGTCTGCTGGGTAAATCAGATATATGACACAGAGAGAAATGATGCTCCTCTCGGAGCTGTAGGAAGTTGAATGGCAGAAGTAAATAACCAACAATGGGATATGCTCAACAATATTTATGTGAGCTTTGTGTTCTCAGATACACTTGGATGGCGGTGAATTGTCAGTTACTATATCAATCTGCCAAGTATGAATAGCTCTCTGAGAGCTTGAACCTTCTCAGGTTAAGGCATCTGTAAAGCTGATAGACGTCATGCATGATATTGATATGACCTCATTCTGAGGGCATATAAATTAAATCATTCCTAAGCAAGGGCATCAGCTCCCTCAGCGATGTTCACATGGAAACATGAGACATTTTGCAAATAGGCAGATACCCTGGTAATGCCTGTCAGGTCAGGCGTGGTTCAGTTTGTCTTTACCAGTTTTGTACTGCACGCATCACCGCGGATAATGCAGAGACCTTTACAGTTCTCACTAAATTGTATTTGACAGAGGTTCTTTTTGCGAAGGAGTGGAAATTGTACCATATTTTGTGGGCACAAAATAAAAGAGTGTCATTCACCACTTAATGATGGATGCAGAAAGTAGGAAAGAGTTTAAGGGCTGTGCTGATAAGAGGAGGTTTCAGCAGCGATTTTTAAACTGTAGCTAAATGGGAGTCTAAAGTCATAGCTGTCCATTACAGATTATTTACTTAATTGCAGATAATTAATTGAGTTCCAAGTGGATTCCAGGCTTCTTAGTTGAGCCATGCAATATTAATACTTTTCATCTTTTCTTGTTGCCTTCTGTGGCAGGTTGACAGCTATTCCACAATACTGATTTTTCTTAGGCAGCTCTGATCAAGTCAAAGGTGCTTTTGGTTCCTTGTCTGCCTCCAGTGGAACAGCCACAGATTGATCAAATTCACCACTGGGAGAAAACTATGCAGTAGTTCAGTAAACAGTGTGTAAACCTTTCTCTTCAGTCAACAGTATATCATGTACGAGAAGTTCAAGCAAATAGAAATATTAAGTGAAGTGTGGCTGCAACAGGAATCTTGAGCTAAACTAATAGATCTGAATTTTTTGCTTTACTCTGGCTTGATATCTAACCTCATCTCCCTGTGATTCAGTTTTTCAGTCAATGGTTGGACTCGATGATCCAGTGAGTCCTTTCCAACCTAGTGTTTCTGTGATTCTATGATTCTTTCTGGACTCGATGATCCGGTGGGTCTTTTCCAACCTGCTGATTCTATGATTCTGTCAAGATGCTTCAAGTACCACTAATATGCTCCTGCAGTTTAATTAACTTTACCAGCCATATCACTACTCTCAAATCCTTTACAGACCAAGGCAATTAATTTCCAGAGTTTTCTTTCACTCATAACCCAATAGGAGTGGTTGGACTCGATGATCCTGTGGGTCTTTTCCAACCCAGTGATTCTATGATTCTATGATTTTAGTTGGTTTTCAGTGTTTTTCTTCTTGCTGACAAAAAGAAGAACATTCATGCTCATTATCATCTAGGAATCTTCGATGTACTTTCTGACAAGTAGCACACTGGTATTGCTAGCACAACACTTACCTAGAACAGAAACACAGCTAAGGCAATGTATGTTCTTCACCTGCATTACTTGTAGTTTATACAGCTTGATATTTGACCCACTGGATCATTGAACAAGAAACTGCCTTTTTGTTTGAGGTAGAGGTTATTCTAAACACAGTAAGTACATTTGAATTGTCCTGCATGGTTCCTTGGGCTCAGAGGTAGAGGGTGTGCCACTGTGCCCAGTCTGGGTGTAAAACCCACCATCTCTGGTGCTCCAAGTACAGAGGAGGGGGAGAAAGGGCCACAGGCTGTCTCCCTGGGCAAGGCAGGGACTCCTCTGACCTAGGGAGCATTGTTGCCTTCTTTGGACATGGTCCAGCACATAATATGGAGCGTGGTGATGCCCAGGTTGCATGTGTTAGAAAGAACTGCAAGTGTTGGAAAACCAGCAAAGTCCAGCTTAGCAAAGCTCGGCTTTTCTTCCAAAACCCACAAACTGCCTCATATTGCAGGGAATAATATTTATTTTCTTTTAAACAAACAAACAAGCAAACAGAGAATTATTCGCAGGTTTGGGATTTAAAATAGTGAATCTGGGAAAAATTGAGTATCTTCTGATTTGGCTGCATCTGTCATTGATAGGCTGGTGGGGCTGTGGTGGTAGCAGAGGTTACTCCAGGTCTGTGTCCTCTTTGAGTTTGTAGAGTGACCTGAATTTCTGCATGTATTTCTCAATATATTCCTTTGCTTTGCATTTCACATTCTTGATGCATTCCAGATGATGTGGAATAATGTATCTTGGCCTGTTTCCTAGTTGAGTGGGAGGATGATGGGTTCGCTTTTTAGAGGGGATGTTGGAGCCTACTTCAGGAGGTAATTGCTTACCTCAGGCTATGGCTGCTGGACAGGCTGCAGCTACCTGGCTGTGAGAGCCACTGTCTCCACTTTTGGTGGCTGCTTGATGTCTCCCTGCGGATAATCCATGTCAATTTTTTGACCTTGAATGTTCTGGAGACCTGGGTGGCTGTAGGTCTCTACAGTTGGTGGGGTCATTTGCCAGTAGGGTAACTGATCTGTGCTTCTTAATGCCAGGCTGGTTGGCACTGGGCTGGCACGTAATGCTGTTGTGGGGCTACAGTCTGCTGGCTGCAGTCCCAGACCCCAGAGCTCTGTTTCTGTACCCAAATCTGCGGGTGCTCGTCTGCCGCCAGCAAGCCCATGGCAGCCATGTTGGGTGTGGGCAGCAGTATGTAGCCAGCATTGGGGTTGCTGGGGTCTATGTGGGCTTGTGTGGGGTAGCCCCAGGTGTAGCCTGTGAAGCTGCTGTGAGGCGTGCCGTAGCTCATGGAATAGCAGAGCAGGGTGTGCACCATCTGCCAGTTTTGCTGTTGCTGTTTCTGGGCCTCCTGCTTGATGAACTGTTGCTCAAAGAGCTTCCTGTGCTCTGCTAGGGACAGCCCGTGGTGGCGCTTAAATCGGACTCTCTTCTTCCATGGTGTTGGAGTGTCATATATGTCCGCTGGCCTCTTCCTTCCTTGCTCATATGCTGAGGGCAGTGGGGATGACTCTCTCCATCTCTTTCCCCAGCCCTGCCTCTTGTGTTCCTGCTGTCTGCTGAGGATGTGGTGTTTGGGAGCAGGCCTCTCATCCCTGTGGCTGATGGTCTCTCTGCCACAACTGGCACTGTTGTCCTTTTCTGCTGGCCTCTTCTTTGGGATCCGATACACGTGCTTGAGCTGCTTCCAGGTGTTGAGCAGCCTGGTAGCGAGGTTGGTCACCACCTGAATGTTGTCGGTTTGGTTTGCCCTCCCTGGGCAGCCTGTTCCAGCACCAGATGACTCTTTCTGTGATTTTTTTTTTCCTAATGTTTAGCCTAAACCTCCCCTGGCAAAGCTTGAGGCCATTCCCCTCTCGTCCTGTCCCCTGTCAGCTGGGAGAAGAGCCCAGCTCCCTCCTCTCCACAACTTCCTTTTAGGTAGTTGCAGAGAGCAATGAGGTCTCCCCTCAGCCTCCTCTTCTCCAGGTTAAGCAAGCCCAGCTCCCTCATAAGACTTGTTCTCCAGCCCCTTCACCAGCTTCACTGCTCTTCACAAAATCTGACTTCCATTGGGCTACTCTGGTTTTAACCCACAGGCACTCGATCTTCTCATCACCACAATCCAACTGAGCAGTATCCAAGTCCTCTCTTACAGAGGGGGCTGCCCCACCTCCTCTCCCTACCCTTCCTGTCCTGACTGAAGAGTTTGTACATGGTACCACCAACCTACCCAAAGTTAAATCAAAATCTCAGTGCCTCAGTGCAGGATTATAACACTTGTTTGCCTTATTCATGGATTATCATCAAGAAGTATGAGATCTGAACAGGTTGAATCACTGGTCTGAGACCAATGGCGTGAGGTTTTACAAGGCCAGATGCCAGGTGCTGCACTTGGGGCACAACAACCCTGTGCAGAGCTACAGACTAGAAGAAGTCTGGCCAGAAAGCTGCCTGGAGGAGAAAGACCTGGGGGTGTTGGTTGACGGCCAACTGAACATGAGCCAGCAGTGGCCCAGGTGGCCAAGAAGGCCAATGGCATCTTGGCTTGTATGAGTAATGGTGTGACTAGGAGGTCCAGGGAGGTTATTCTCCCTCTGTACTCAGCACTGGTGAGACCGCTCCTTGAATCCTGTGTTCAGGTCTCTTCCAACCTAGTTATTCTATGATTATACGCTGAAAAGCCTACTATTGGCCAGAATACACTTACCTCCCTTACTTAAAATCCAGTGACTAGTATAGTTCAACGCCAAGCACAAGTTAATTGATTTGCAGTCGCTGTGGTTCTGTGGCTATTCCTTCAGCATTTCTGGGGAGTCCAGGCTCCCATGTGCAATTAACTCATAGTTTAAGAATTTTCTCCAATTCTCATTTGCTATATATTTATACAACACTTGAAACATTACCTAACTGAGGCTTGCAGATTGCTTGTTTTCCTTCACCTTGGAGTGAAAGGAGTTTTTAATCTGTGAGCTGGTATTTACTGAATGTTTGACAGTTACTCTTGCCTGGCAATGATGTTTCTGATTCCTACCCAGTGCTAACCAGGCCTAGGCTGCTTAGTTCTCTAAATCATCTGGCAGCAGCTGCTTTTGGTTACCTTTAATTTTAGGACTAAATAGTAGAATGTTTTGTTACTAGGCAAAATAACATTACTTTTCATTTTATTAGGAAGTTTATTGGAAATTATTCATTGTGTTTTATTATTTTAATATTATTAAAGGCCAAGGAAGGACTTTGTTATTACATAGAACATAACAGTTGCTGTTGACTAGTTTACTAGTAAAGCTATTTGGCAGTCGTTGTATCTGATATAAAGCACATTGCCCTGTCCACCAGCAGAGAATGACTGCAGCACGATAGTGTTTATATTGAAGGGTCTTATCTGATTGGACTCATTGCAGAATGATTATAGCAGTGCTATTTCAGTGTCTCAATGCAATAGGCACCTCTCGAGATAAATAAATTAAAAAAAAATCCATGGTGTTTATTTTCATTTAATGCTGGTAATCTTCTCACAGTATTTTTGCGCTTTCCTAAAACCAAATGATACGTTATCACTAGCAATGCAATAAACCTAACCCATTGGCCTTAGCGCTTGGCTTGCCAGAAAAAAACCACACTGTTAATCCCATCATTACACGATCCTGTTCACTGAAGCAAGTATTGAAATTAAAGCTTTAAAGTCAAAGGCGGCCCACGAAATACTGGGGAGTGGAAGGTATTTGGCACATAGCTATTATGAATAAAGCATGATGATAGAATGCACCTGAAAATTTAAGAGCTCTGCCTTAACAGCAAATAAAACAGAAAGAGGACAGGAAGATAGATAGGTGAAGTTGTGAGGGGGGACTAGTTACTTGTTATTTATTTATTTATTTATTTATCCCTATCCCCCCCCTTTTTTTTTAGACTTTAACGCATAATTCTTCTGCTCTGGAATTTGTTCCTGGTCAGTATAGAATGAATCTCAGGGCATAAAGTTCATTAACAGCCCATTTGGGCCTTTTGAACTCCTGTCTGTTCTGCAAAAAGATCCTCTGAAAAGATGTGAGCCACTGTCCAAAGTACGGCAATACTAAATTAAAACACGCATAAAGTCTTGCTCTGCTCGTGATCTCTCTGCCAGTAGTAGTGGCTCCTGTTGCTGCTGGGTGAATAGGAGGTACTATTTCCAAACCCTTTGTTGCCCTCTCACATAAAAGAAAAAGTCTAAGGACATATTAATTAATTAAACATCGTTTCCTTTTTCCTCTCCAAGGAAGATGGGTACTTTTCTACCCTTCCAGGGTAACCAGCTAGTACAATTTAGCTATAAACAAATAAAAACCAAACTGTGAAGAGAGACAAAACCCCGAGACATTTTCTCTCTTTTTTTTCCTATCATTCATTAATTGCTTGGATCTGTGAGGGAAAGGACTCCAAGCCTGAGCTTTGCACAAAACTCATCCAAGAGTGAAGAGGGCAAGCCGAACACTGAGCCTCTCCAGCTGCCTTGAAGTGAATGGCTTTCTGAGGGGTATGAATGCTCACTGTCTCTCCCCATACAATGTAGGTGTTACTGCTTGCGAGGAGAAAAAAAAACCAATAATCATTTGAAGAAGAGAGAAGGCTGTCCTGGGCAGGGGTGGAAGGGCTCTCTCTTCTATGGATAAAAAATGGGGCTGCCTTCATTTTGGGGGTCTGGGCACAAAAGGTGAGGAAGGGTGGTGCTTTCAGAGGCTGGGGACTCTTGGAAAGAAAGGAGATTAAAAGTGTGATTTGTAGTGAAATAGCACAAAACCTCCCAGTCCCCAAAAGATGGAGTAGAACATCTGAAGATGAATACTATTCTAGACAAACTCCCATAAGCAATTTCTTCTGGTTTTCTGCCCCATGGCTGTGTCTGCACATGGTCTTGCAATTAAATAAAGAAATCATTGCCTTTGCTGTTTTCCTTTATTCATAAAATTGAATAAGAAATTCAGTTGCTAGTCACTTTTCTGTAGGTGTAGCCTTCAGCTTACACAGAAAGAACAGCTAGTGATCACCAAGATAGCGCCTTTTCTGTGCTTACTAATAGCCCCTCTGTATGTGTATGTATACCTGCGTGTAAGTTCTCTCTTGACATGGAGAGAAGTGAAGATGCAGAGGATGTGGTGTAACAGGGCTTTTCTGTCTTCATCATCCAGCTTTATTCCATCTAGTGTCTCTTTTTTTCTCCGCAATGTTTGTTTGGCTCTGCTCATCTCTAACATGAACCTTTAGGAACAAGAGAAGAGAGCAAGCAAGGCGAGTCGGGTGAGATCAGATGCCTGCACTTTTAACTCTGATCTTGTTCAGTTTGTAGTTAGACCTTCTGAAGGCCTTTTGCATTAGTTACTTTTGGTCTGAGCAGACCTTTACTCTTATGTCAGCACAAAGGGGTTAGGTGCAGTGCCTTTCTATGGCAAAAAGCCCTCGCTGGGGCTGAGCAAAATCTCCGCTTTTTCAGGAGCAGAGCAACACAAAAGATTTAAGGGGGGAAATTGTTAAAAGGGAAGCCCTTTTCTCTTTGGGTTGAATGCAGTGGGGAGATTAAAACTTTCATTTGAGATTTTGCTGTATTCATAGTAGTGAGGCCATGAATAGGTCTAAGTCAGAGCCCACAGTGGTTGTGGTGTGCCCTTTTATTCTCTGCACATCTTCAGACACAGGTTGTTTTGCACTTGAAAGAGGTGAAAGAGGGGAATGTGGGATTTTGACAGCTGATATTGGCCCCTGAGCTCTTGATGGGGATTTTCTAATTAACCCCAAGGGCCCATCAGGTGGTCAAAATGGAGTGATTTCTGTCAGAAAGGGCAAAAAGTTGCAATTGTCTATTTTTTTAAATTTCAGACAAATAGACCGGGGATGATTTTTAATGTGATATATATGATGAAATCAATTATAAGGAGGATTCTGGAAGTAGCTGGGGCCTCACTACCCTCATAACTCAAAATTTCAAGGAAAACTTCCTTGCTTTTGAAGTTTTCTTGCACTTAATATAATAATGCCAATTCAAGCAAATGCCTTTTGATCCTGACATGGCTCCTCCAAATTTGTAACGCTGAGGCAGGCTGAGGTGGCACATTCACACTCTGTCCTCTCCAACTTTGGGGAATGAAGGCAATGAGTACCAGGAGATCAGCTACGGGATTCTTACTGCACGTATGCAGCTGGAAAAGCTTACTAAGCAAGCATTCATAACTCAAAAAGATTGAACTAGAAGTGTGATATTTTATATACAGCATAAAGCTTGCAAAACTTCCTCTTCAGGTTTTAAACGGCAAAATGTGAGTGAATCTACCTCTACGTGTGTGCACTGTTTTTACAGTATTGCAGGTCACATAATGCAGAAGCACATGAAGTTTAAAGGCAGCTGCCTTTGTTATCTAGTCTCCTGAATTTCCCACGCAAGACAGAGGATTAAGAGTTGCAATACCTGTGAGTTGGGAAAACTAGCTGAAAGGCATTTGATGTTAATTTTGAATGCTAGTGGTACTGAAAGGAGAGTGGAATTAAAGCTTCATAATACATGAATTTGTACAGACATTGACATGGGATAGAAAGATAGATTAGGTCTAGGAACTAGTGTAGAAACTTGAGTGACTTCTCCAAGTCAATACTAACTTACTTTTTTCTGTTTGGGGTATTCGAGGGTTTTAAAGGAAAAACTGTGTAGCAAAGGAAAGGAGAAGAAGGCAGAAGGAACGTGAAAGAGGGTGAAAAGAATCCTACTGAATTAATTAATTAATCCTGAAGTAATAACAAATATAACTGGAACAGGAGATGTCTGTCTTTGTTACCCTGCTTGTTCAAGGCAAGGCACATTTTTTTCCTGCATCTCAGAGTCAAGGGCAAGAAGTTGCAATGGGTTTTCCTCCCACTTGTGGCAAAGGTCATATGGGACATCTCTGCTTTATCTGTTATCTCTTCAAAGTAGAAGTATACCTCATCCACTTTTCCTTACCAGTCAAGTCCAAACTTCATATAATCTGAAACTCAGTTTAAAGCAGCACCTTGGACCAATCTTAAGTTTCTGTTAGACAGAAACCTACATGAGTAAAGGAGCAAGATACGGAGACTGAACATACATAAATAGTAAACCTGTCAAAATACTGCTAGCAAAGGGTAGTCATTAGGGGGAATAAACAGAAAATTTAAGGGTTGCAGGACCAGACAAAGTGTTTCAAAACAAAAGGTAAAACGAAGCAAAACTTGCTTTTGCTCACTTCTGGCCACAAGATGGTTGATGCAGGTCCAGAAAAATTTCTTCCTGGAACTAAATGAGTGTGTTTTGAGTGAACAGAGCCAAAAGCTGTGGGAACTGAGCTGGTTTTGGTGTCATGTAATGCTTGGAGGTAAATGGAGGTGTATGTTAACTTCCATAAAGTAAAAGGTATGCCCTGTGTTCTGCTTTTACAGAGTTGTGGCTACTTTAGCATGATAGGTAAAATTTTAACTTGAAACACAGCTACACACGATGAGAATAATCTGACTTGGTTATTGAGACTCAAGATTGGTTTGCAAAACTACGTAGGGCTAGTACTTAGCAGTTCCTCTGATTACTTATGTTACAAAGAGGTGGTCACACCAAAGGAGATTTTTGTATGTTTGGAGAATGCCTGCCTAAACATGAGAATATTTCATTGTCTTGAGAATATGAATTAATAGACTTGACAAAGGTCAAGAGTTTTATGCTTTATTTAGCCAGGGATTAGTCTAAGAAACCTGATGAGATACAGGCATTTATCCATCTTCACTGAGGTTAAATTACTAGTATTTTTCTTTCCTAACACATGTTGGAAACAGACTGATTTTCTTTTTCTCCAGCTCCGATAGCACTGCAGTGTGGATGAGCAAGACATTCATCTTGCTGACACGTCTTATTTCAGCTGTTGCTGTGACAAATTGTTTTTGCCATAGTTCAGCTGAAGTGCTGCAGAGTTGCTGGGAGTGACTACTGTATACCAGGGGTTGTTCATAATGGATTTTAAATTGTTTTTTGAGGACAACNATTTTTTTCCTGCATCTCAGAGTCAAGGGCAAGAAGTTGCAATGGGTTTTCCTCCCACTTGTGGCAAAGGTCATATGGGACATCTCTGCTTTATCTGTTATCTCTTCAAAGTAGAAGTATACCTCATCCACTTTTCCTTACCAGTCAAGTCCAAACTTCATATAATCTGAAACTCAGTTTAAAGCAGCACCTTGGACCAATCTTAGGTTTCTGCTAGACAGAAACATGCATGAGTAAAGGAGCAAGATAAGGAGACTGAACATACATAGATGGTAGACCTGTCAAAATTCTGCTAGCAAAGGGTAGTCATTAGGGGGAATAAACAGAAAATTTAAGGGTTGCAGGACCAGACAAAGTGTTTCAAAACAAAAGGTAAAACGAAGCAAAACTTGCTTTTGCTCACTTCTGGCCACAAGATGGTTGATGCAGGTCCAGAAAAATTTCTTCCTGGAACTAAATGAGTGTGTTTTGAGTGAACAGAGCCAAAAGCTGTGGGAACTGAGCTGGTTTTGGTGTCATGTAATGCTTGGAGGTAAATGGAGGTGTATGTTAACTTCCATAAAGTAAAAGGTATGCCCTGTGTTCTGCTTTTACAGAGTTGTGGCTACTTTAGCATGATAGGTAAAATTTTAACTTGAAACACAGCTACACACGATGAGAATAATCTGACTTGGTTATTGAGACTCAAGATTGGTTTGCAAAACTATGTAGGGCTAGTACTTAGCAGTTCCTCTGATTACTTATGTTACAAAGAGGTGGTCACACCAAAGGAGATTTTTGTATGTTTGGAGAATGCCTGCCTAAACATGAGAATATTTCATTGTCTTGAGAATATGAATTAATAGACTTGACAAAGGTCAAGAGTTTTATGCTTTATTTAGCCAGGGATTAGTCTAAGAAACCTGATGAGATACAGGCATTTATCCATCTTCACTGAGGTTAAATTACTAGTATTTTTCTTTCCTAACACATGTTGGAAACAGACTGATTTTCTTTTTCTCCAGCTCCGATAGCATTGCAGTGTGGATGAGCAAGACATTCATCTTGCTGACACGTCTTATTTCAGCTGTTGCTGTGACAAATTGTTTTTGCCATAGTTCAGCTGAAGTGCTGCAGAGTTGCTGGGAGTGACTACTGTATACCAGGGGTTGTTCATAATGGATTTTAAATTGTTTTTTGAGGACAACTTTAAATCAAAATCAAAGCGAGTGTTAAGAAGCACTGTCAACCACAGAGGACTTTACGTAGAGAGAGCTGCTGCTAGAGGTACAAAACCCACAAGGTGCTTCTCTGTCTTCGTGAATCTACAAAAACTGCCCAGTTTCTCAGCAGTGTTATGCATGGTGACTTCTGCCAGAACGTGTAAGAAAGGAATGTTTCCTCTTGTGGGGAAGATTTGGCTCCTGAAATAAAATCCCACTTCCAGTGCTTAGCAATAAAGCACATTGTTTGGGAACTGGTCTATATATTCTATGAACGCTGCAGTGCTTCGGTACCAATTGCTTCAGATTATGAGATCGAATGTCATATGTTTTGCCAGCGGTGGAGAAAATAATTCCACCATGGCGATGATGTTGCTGTCTGATATTAAAGACATCCACATGCTCACTCTCAACTCAACAATTTCCTTCTCATGCTTAAGAAGAGTGGAAAGACCATACCTTTACTTTGAATGATTCATTACAGTAGGGTTGTCAACCTGAACTCACAAGATTTCACCAAAACAGCCCACATTTACTGTTGCTTTCTTGCTGCTCGTGACTCTTGGTTCTGCAATACGGTCCTCCTCCAGCTGAACTACTTTGTCACTCTTGGTAGACTTAATTCAGTTTTTAATTAGTAATCCATGAGGAAAAATATCACTCAGCTCCCAGAATAACAGCACAGCATCAAAAAGGAAATCTTGCTTTCTAGGGAGCGGTTGCATTATTTCCTAGCAAGTTTGCATGAAGCCATGGACTTACGTTCCTGAACATTCAACTGTGTCACAACCTGCCAATTACCAAGATTAATTTCTCACACAAAAAACTTGTCAACTATTTTTGAAATAAGCTAGGAAGAATTGTGACACTTTCTAATTCCTCTTCCGTCCTTCTAGACCAAAGACACTTCAAACAGTTTTCTGTCCATAGGCATCTGTTGTTACATATTCTCACACATTGCCAGAAGTGAGAGCTTTAGGAATCACACACTTTGCAGGGAGGAATGTTTAAAAGGGAATTTTGAAGTGGGAACTCTTTCATTTAATTTTCCTTGTCTTTCAGGTTTCAAGTAATGGTAGAATCAAAATGTAAATGTGATTTACCTAGTGGATTAAGAAGTAGAAAGTGTAATCCTGCTTTAGCAAGTATAGGAAGGTTTTTCTTTGTTATGCATTAGTTTGGATTTTGAATAAATTAATGGACTTTCATACCTGTTTTCTATGTGCAGTTATTCTTGGTAACTGTCACATAGCACAGGAGGGCTGCATATCTATTTGTGACTGATAGATACTTATTTTCTTTCCTTGTGGTTGCGAAGAGAAATGGAACAGCATCTGCTCTAGAAATGGGGAAAATATTTTTCAATATATTCTCAATTCACAAGACAGGGGGAATTCTGTCTAGTTCTGACAGTGTTAAGGTTTTTTGTTTCTTTCTTTTTCTGGCTCTCTGTCAATATAAAGTAATTATCAATCTTTCTGAATTAAATAGCTTTTAATAAGAAATGAAACCCCTCCCAAACGAAACTGATCTCTTTTCCCTTGAGAACTACAACCTGATGCTCTTTTTGTTGCTGAAACTAAGTTTAGTTTCTTCTTGAACACAGTATCTATGCCTCACGTATATTTAGTGTTCTTCCTTACAGCACCTTCTGATTATAAGAGCTTATCCACACTTTCTAGCTTAATCACTGAATCACCAAGAGATTAAGGCGCATCTCTGGAGTATTTAGTAAACTAGCTAATTGCTGGTGAAATCAGTTGGCATTAGAGAAAGCTGTATGGCTTTGAGGACTTGGGTTTGAATGACCTTGGACAAGGGAGAGTGACAGTCCTTGCCTGGTGGTGTGTCCTGGGGCCCCTGGCTGATACAGGCAGTTGTCATTAACTGATTGTATCCTTACAGATCAGAAGTTCTTCTGACTTTGGCAGAGTCTCCAACCTGATGTGTTTCAATGGCTTCACATTTGTTGAGAATTTCTGGGTCTTCCTGTGCTTGGACTTCAACAAAACATCAGTAAGAAAATCTTTTAACTTCTGGAGACAGAGTAGTAGAATAAAACCATAAGATGTATAAAAGCGTGTTTAATGTGCTATATAATGTCCTGTGTATCTGTACATGTGGGAGCAAATGAGGTCTGGGATGAGGAGAGATGCTCAGACAGCACATGGCGCAGGGAGGGAAATCCTTGCTGCGAGCGGGGCAGGGAAGTTGTACCTTGGCTATGCTTGGTCTGTGCTGGAGAGACAGTGTCTGGAGAGGACTGTGATGGCCCCAGCAATTAATCCAGCCTTCAGCTTCCCCTCCTCCTCCTCCCCCATCAGAAAAGAGGGGTAGGCAGCAGAGCAAGGTTCAAATGTCAGACTGGAAGGCTGAGGCAGGAAGCTTGTTATATCATTAGACCTCCTGTGTCATTAGACTTCGTGGTGATTACGACTTAGCTGCATAAATACATTGGTACAATTAAGAGAATAAGCCCCCTTGCTATAATGGATCACCCTATAGGGATAAACCGCTGGCCTTACACTTACAAAACCACTTTTCTCATAACGTATAACCCCAGAGTTGGTTGAAGTAGGTGCTGCTTTTTCGTCAAAGCAGCCACGAGAGGGCAACATGAGCATGAGCACAACGAGGACGTGATGCTAAGGAAGAGATCAGTGATGTAAAATCTAACTTGCTGTTCCTGCGTCATTCGTGCAGGTCGCCTTGCCTTTGGCTTGTGTGCCAGGAGGTTAGGACAGGACTTATTCCTATTCAGCATTTGCCTTGTGCTTTGTGGAGCTACTTAGTGCCTGGGGGAGGTGATGCATGACTGTTACAGGGCAAAGTTTCACTCCTACTCTTTCCAAGAGCAAAGATTGTGTAAGAATTCGGAGTCTGGAGTGATGTTGCTGCTTCTCCTGGGTTATAGCTGCCTTGAGGTGTGAGGTACATCTGCTTCTGGAGCCAGTTAAGTGTATACAAATCCCAGCTTTTAAGAAACATGCCCTGTCCTGATCAGAACTGTGGAGAAAACCATTAAGAGGGGACTTTTAACTGAAAAATGAACAAAAAGGTTTTATGTTGTTTAGCCTGGAGAAGAGGAGGCTAAGAGGAGACCTCCTTGCTCTCTGTAACTACCCGAAAGGAGGTTGTGGAGAGGAGGGAGCTGGCCTCTTCTCCCAAGTGACAGGGGACAAGACAAGAGGGAATGGCCTCAAGCTCTGCCAGGGGAGGTTCAGGCTGGACATGAGGAAAAAAAAATTCACAGAGAGGGACACTAGGCACTGGAACAGGCTGCCCAGGGAGGGGGTTGAGTCACAATCCCTGGAGGTTTTTAAGGTATGGGTGGATGATGCTCTGAGGGACATGGTTTAGTGACTGATAGGAATGGTTGGGCTTGATGATCCGGTGTGTCTTTTCCAAGCTGGTGATTCTATGATTTTATGTTTTAAAAGAGTGGTAGTATGAGGGTGGCTGCCGGGAGCCTGACATTTGCTGGGCTAAGAAGTTCAGTAAAATATTGCTAGTGAGGAAACCTTGGATGTGTCAGAATTTGGTGGCTGATTTTGTAGAACAGCTGAAAGCCAGGCCAGGAAAGAGAAGCTTTTCTTGAAGGGCCCATGCTTACATGTTGAATGAGAACTCTTGTGGCAAACTAGGCGCTGCCTTAAAATGAAAGTGAAATGAAAGGTTTGTGTCACCCTGTAGGAGCTAAACACGCAGGGAAATTCACAGTCATGGATTTGCTTTCACATTAATGAACATGGTCTTGAGCTCCAGTGGCAGAAAATCTTGCTTTCAGATCTCAAAGACAAGCAAAACTGTGGCAGGTTTGCCTTTGATTGTATTTTCATTAGCTGCAGCAGAGCTTTCTAGGGTCTGGGAGATGTCTGCTACTGCACTGCTCCTTCCTACATACTTGTATACCTACTGCATGGGTATGACACTTAACAGTTAAGAGTGTGTTCTGTCCACCTGGGAAAAAGAGACCTTTTTACCAGATCTGAAAGCTTGACATTCAAGTAAGGTTGAAAAATTATGTGTAAGCAACCACAAAGCATTATGAGGCTGTCAAAGAAAAGTTGGAAGCATTTCCTGCTCTAAAAAATTGGACTTAAAAGATAGTTTGGAAATGGTGTTAACATTGGATTGTTTTTACGCTTTCAGCAAAGTATTTGTGATTCTTTGCAGCTGTTCCTTTAAAAACAGGGTGTGCCTTTAATGGAAAGAATAATTTAAGAAAGGAAACAGGTGGAAGTCAATTTTCCTGGGGTGTTCTTGGAGGAGAAAAACCTGTCCATGTAAGTGTTGGAAATTAGTATGATAAGTATCTTTCCAGCAAAGCCAATCCTATTCTTGAAGGGGTAGTATTCCTATTTATGACCAAGTGCTCTAGATGGCTGGTATATACTGAAATTTAGCTGCAGGTCAGAAGGTGATAGAGCTTGTGGGCTGTGCTCTCTATCAGAGAAGTATCTGGGTGCAGGGAAGGTATTCTGCAACATCAGGAGCTAACACGTGCACTCACGTGGAAATGGAATGTGTGCTCTTTTATTTGTGTGGGGAAGAGCTCCCATCAACAGAAGAGCTGGGTCTCGGGACTCAGCCAAGTGCTCTCTCTGATCTAGAGTGATGCTGGCACAATTCTAGACTCAGGTGTTCACCTGTATTTATTCTTTCCAGTTTTCTTTCTTGTTTCATTTAACCTTGGGTTTTGCCTAGTTTTCCAGTTTCAATTTTAGCTTTCTGTTTCGCTGATGAAATTCTTAAGATTGTTTTCTATACGGAGGAAAGAGACAGCTGTGTTTTTCAAGAAATTCCTGATCCTTTCAAGAATTGCCTACAGTGGTGTTGTATGTGAACTTTGGGCTTTGTGTATGTATTTATTCATCTGGCCACTCTATGGGAGCAATGTGTGTGAAGACCCCACTGTAGCTGCAGGACCAAACTGGGACCCTGCAGAAATGCCCAGGAGATGGGAACATGGGTCTGGAAGCTTCTAGATGGCCCTTGCTAGGTTGGGGAGAGCTCTGGAAGAGGGCTACCCTGTTATCTGTACTTCGCCTTTCCTGGTTTTTACAAGTACTAAGCCCAACCCTGTTGTTTTGCATGTCGAAAGATTTATCTCAACCAAATAAGACAGTGG